>JAOYRR010000156.1:0-340604 GCA_038994665.1 Podotricha telesiphe
GATTTTTATATTTAAAAATATATGTAAACCCTATTTTAAATAATCCATTGATCTAGCTGTAAATCACGGATTCAAACCCACCCAATACGGATCTTTCTGGAGAGAATCCGAAGACTTTTGTTTGTGATAATAGAATAGTTAAGTATAAGCTAATTATTATAGCGAGTTTTTCAATTTTTAATTGACCATCTAAACCTTATTTAATTTATATTGGATGGATTAACCTTGCTTTAGTTGATTTCTATATTATACTTTACTGCACTGTATAAAAATAAACGTTCATAAGTCAATTAACATGCCCTGTTGCCCAAGGCTATTGTCTTTGACAGTAATTATGGCAAGTAGTGCGATTAGTTCGTGTATTATAATTGTGCAAAGAAAAGACGCCACGGCCGACACGGCGTACGAGCATCATGTATTATGGTGTCGCCACAAGCTATCTAATTTCCTCTATGACAAAATCGCAACATAGGGTTTTCTTATGCTTTTTACTATCAAATTGTAGAAGGAAATATTGTTGGAAGACAAAATCTTTGTTAAAGGTTCCATATGTTAAAATATTAAGGCTTTAAAAAAACTTATATTTATATATTTAATTCCTCGGGAAATGATAATATTTAATTTAACGGAAAATGGAGTGTCTAGACACTACGGTATCTCTACCAAAAGGGCTATGCTAAAAACAGCGCACAGCTGCATTTATTTTAATTAATTTGAAAATAATTTGAGCAATAAACCTATTTACTTATACCAATTACATAAGAAACACGTATTAAAGGCGAAGCTATCATTTGTCTATGAATATATGATAATGAGACAGATTACATAGTAGAAACGGATTATGATTTATGCATACGCACAGATAATTATTAACGACATTATATCTTATACAACGATCAAACTTATTAAAATCAAAGCTCTATCAATTTTGTAATAAAAAAAAACGATTAACTGACTGTGTCTTTCTTAAAATCATCGTCAATCATAGGTGGTCAAGGTGAAATAAGAGTTAGTAGTTTAAATTGTTTTTTCCATTTCAAGAAGATTATAGGCATATATATGACTAATAAATTATCCAACCTTTGAACTGTATCTATTAATTATTAAAGTATAGGCATATCTCATAATGCACAAAAATACTTTTTTATGAAAAAAAAAAAATACGACAGATTTATAAATCGCCCTAACGGTATTAGTAACAACAGTAAACGGACGTTGTTTTGACTCAAATCGTAAGCTCCGTTAACAATGAATATTAAATATGCAAATACGTTTGTTAATTTACTCTCGTTTATACAGCCCATATATTATATGCTCCTTATACATAATTAAGAATAAGTAAAGAAGTATAGAGACCTTTTAGGCGCAGTAGACCAGCGTCCGAGTGTAAACGCGATTGGTTGTGGGTGCGATCCAACTCGGGGGATTTAAAATCGTTTTCATATCTCCGCTCTGGTACCTAAGACAAAGTGTGGCGTACCGTCACTCAATATACAAGTCTTCAATTAGGGCGGAAAGCAGAGAACGAAGTGTCTTGACACTAGAATCAGAGAGATCTGACTCACCCTGCCATGTGGTAAAAAGCATGATAAAATTACATGTTGCTAATACATTCGCACGTTACATTGCAGCTAGGATTTTTTTTTGCGTCTGTCCGAATCCAACAGTTTTAAGTCTTTTTTGAGCTTCACGCTGTATTCCAGCGCACGCGAAATAGTTTTGGTTCTTTAATATATATATATATATATATATATATATATAATTCTATACAAATAAGTTTGGGGAAAACAATAACTTATCACTAATTTCTGCTAACTCCAAAGAAACAAGGCATATAATAGAAAAAAAAATTAAATAACATTGCGAGTCTGTGTAGTAAAAAATTTAAGTAAATTAATAAATTAAATCTCTGTGTATAGGCTAGAATCATCATTTTATTTTTTTATACAAATAAATAAATTGTATATGTTTCAAAACCAGACTGTATCTGCTTCACAAATTTGTAATGCTAATTTCACTTTCATTCACACCGACCACTGTGTTTATTCCACGAATCAGTAGTGTTAACGCGTGCATAATAATGAAAATAATCTTTAAACTAAGTCTGAATGAAAAGTAGCTCGTGATGCAATACGAAATAACATTCCACTTCTATGAATATACAATTTAAATATAATACTGTATCTTGTTCGACTTGAAATTATGATATTGTAGCAAAAAGTCAAATTTCTAACTATATACATATGAAAAAGACATATTTAGAAATCCCGCTGCGTTCAAATTTTTATACGTTTTCTAAATATGTCTTTTTCAATTTACTTAGTGTGGTAATAACATTTTGAAAAATATATATATAATGTTAACAAAATATATATACATATGTATATATTCTTGTAAATTTATTGTAATATTTTCCGGGCCTATTCTTTATATTTAGGCATTTATTAATTTTTTTATCTCTTTTTTATTATATCAAAATCTTCCCACTATTATAGATAAGTATTTTAAGACGTTTTCAGTAATATTTCTAAGTGAGTATTTATACACACAAGATTGTATTTACAAGAAAAGCTTACATAAATTACGTTCGGAAATTAGTTATTTTATATTATTTTATTGAAGAAATTATATTTGTTGCATTAAAATGTCTGTTCCACGATAATTCTCGTAGCGGCAAAATATATTATGTGATCAATTCAAATTCGACTTATCACGACTTAGGCTACGGTTAAAATAATAGTTTTAGCTAACGCCTACGCATTAAACAATGTATAGGTAAAACTTTGAGAACCTTTGTAACAACAAGATTTTATTTAAAAACAACATTCGTTAGTCGAAGAATTAATAAGAAACATAATTCTATTTTTCTCTTTTTATTTTAAACACCAAGATTACAGTGTCTTGATAAAATTTCGAGATTAAATAATACTAGCAGCCCCGTAGATGCGGATAATACGCGTTGCCTTAGCAACCAACGTGTGTATAAGAAAGTGTCAGTCAAACAATTTTCCTTACGGCACATCTCCATATAAACTTTTACTATGTCAAATTTAATCCTCCTACGTCCAAAATGATTCAAATATAGGTATTGGAATGTTAAAAATATTATTATATGCATCATTTACATTGATTTATAATACTTATTAGAAAATATCTAATATTAATTTCGTGGTGATACATTATTATAGTACTTATTTAATCCCGGAACTGACCTTTCTAGACTCTAATAACAGGTTCAGATTAAGGCATTGGCGACCGATTGGCAGTTATCGATGTTTGATATCGATATTCGTGAATCAATTTGCAATGCTCAATATTTACTATGGCATTTACTTTTAGTGCCTATTAAATTAATAGATAACTATCATGTTCAAACTAAAGGTATATTGACAAACACTTTATCACCTTTATTAGAGTAAGATTTGTTTCTTAAAGGTACAGAGATAAACTTTTATACCGTCGTGGTAAAAATTGGAACGTTCAAACGTACCTACACTCAACTTGTATTTTTTCTAATGAATTGCGTAATTGGCAGAGATGTACCGTATGTGTAATGAGCTTGGTGACTGGCCTATTGTAAAGAGGTTGACTATTTAGCCGACTAGTCGGCTATTTCACCCAAGGATTCTTCGAGGATTTAGCCATGCTAATCTGGACACTGTATACAACTCATACGGGAACGCAATGCAGTCACAACTAAAAGAAAAGATTGATTTACTTTGCATTTCAAAATGTAATAATAAAATTTCTAAAAAAACAATCAACATTTTATTGAAATAGCATCATATAAATATATACATGAAGCTGGTCGCTAGTCTATAATAAATAATATGTCAAGCAAGTGTGATATAAGAACAATTCATCACGAACTCATTGTTAATAATTTTCTGTGTTGAGTGCAATATTTTATATATATATATATGTATATATTTTATATATGTATATATTCAATTAAAAAACATTTTATACACGTTTATAACTAGTTAATTAGTTCAAGTCTTAATCGATATACTTTTATTCAACTGTCATGAAATAAATATAAATCATATGTAAATCTTTTGTGCCTTTAATTATCTCTTAATAAATAAGCCAAAGGGAATAATAAATTTATATCTAATCAATTTGATTTGGTGAATTTTGTAAACAGTTTTTAGATGGCAAAACTTTTTATCTAATCTTGATTGGATGTTAAAAATATACTGTCTGATAAAAAATATAGCGTTAATTGATAACTGTCTAATAAACTTTTAAAGAATTTTAATTAAAATAACATGCTAAACGAGAACTAGTTAAAAAATTAAGAAATAAATTCAATTTTAAGTACATTTGAATTAATCATATAAACTTTAATATGCCCAAAAAACATAAATTATGTGTGAAATTTGAAAGTTTTTGTTAAGTAATAAAAATTGTATCTAATATAATTATATAGATATGTATTGACATTTGTCGTCATGATTGAACTATACCTTGGCTTAATTTTACAAGGATTCATTTAGTTTTAAAAAACATATTGCATATAATGTTGCTTATTATAATAATATATGAAAATATATATATACTCTACCTTTTTAGTAAATATGACCATGAATTCTGAAAGCGCAAATGATTGACTATGTCAAGGTGCTAATTGTCAAATGGCGGATTTGGTAGGATCGATTTTGTCTTTGAGGTTTCAGTCAAATATATTTGGACAAGTTATTACTATAGTAATAAGAAATTGGAAACAGATAACTTTTTAATAAGCTAATTTAAAACCCTAAATTAAGAAATATTTTAATTTTATTTAAAACAAATTAAATAATTATAATTAAATTATATAATTATATATATAAGTTTTACTTATTATGCGTAAGTAAAAATATCAATAAACATTGTAACTCCGTGTGCCTAAGTATAAGTTAGCATAATTTCATATAAAAAACCAATTTCATGCTAAAATACACATAGTTTTCTCTGTCTTTTAGAATTTATTTCTATTTCCTGGTTATTACAATAATTCTGATAATATAACAAAACTACAAACTTATGTATGACATGGTCTCGTGAGAAACATTATATGCATTGTACTCGTATATATAAACGCTCTTATTGCAATCGACGCTTAATGCACCCAATTTATCCATTGTCTGGTGGGAAGCTATAGACAAAGGTATATAAAATTAAGGTTAAGGACGCTGCAATATTTTATATAAAAACGTTAGCCTCGCCAAATGATTATCATTATACTTTTAAAATTCATTATTTTGTATGCATCAAATATATAACTGGTATATATTGTATTGTGAAACAACAACTGTTTTTTATACTGAACAAGACGCGACACGAAATTTTAAATTTTATCTCAATATGAAAGCTCCTATTAAAAAAAATAACTTTAGACTTTCTTCCGCATGGCAGCAAGAACCTAAAGTCAAGAAGAAGACACTATACTAATATTTTTCTCTCGAAATCGAGAAGCTGGATGTTGCGCACTAATTTGCGTATCCAGGTCATAAAAACAATTGTTTATATTATTTATTAAGCTCAGATGTTATATATTTTAACCGCAGAGTAGAAATCGAACTCACTACTACTACGACTGTTGATGACTGTACCATCACTGAAGTAATAGAAAATATGGACAAAGAGAAGAGATGGAATATAAAATGCACTTAGTTGAAATATTAGAATAAACACCTTACGTTTAATTTTGAATGCTTAATCAGAATTACGCAACGGAACCCTTTTCATACATCACAAACAGTTTCATTTGTTGCATTGTTAATAATAGAGGCGCTGTTGTGCATATCTATTTCATATAAAGAGGTAGAAAGTGTAGGGCAATTCATAAAATCTAAGCGTTTCTTAGACTTTTAAAAGTTTATAGTATAATATTTATAAATACTGTTGATTGTCAACAAAATAAATTAATATTTATTTACCAAAGTATTGTATTAGAAAAACGTATAAACATTGAGTGGAAAACCTAATGAAGAAGGATGTTTCCAAGAGGCACTGGTACAAATCCTGTTATGTGTACATTTTTGTACGTTTTTCTAAAATATGTTTCATATCATAAGTGGCTTAGTAACATTTAAAAAAAAATTAAAGCTTTGTTTTTGGGGGCATTGATAGCTTAAAATCTAACCTAAATACAAACATTAGGTATGTTTCTTAAATAAATAAATTATTTTTTTTTAAATACGCCTAAAAAATTATATATTTTATAATATTTTTTAACTCGTCCCATAGAAATAAGATGGGAAGGCACATTGTAACGCCACCGCGATTATACGGGGATTACATACTGTAGACACGCCAAATTACCCTCTATTACGCACATCACTATAGTACTAGTTGCCCTATATTTATAATTATGTATGAAAACATACAGTTTTATCATAATTCTCGCTTTCATCGTATATTAAACTAGGTATCGTCCGCAACTTTGTTTGCGTGGACTGTAAATTGATCTGCGTTATATATTAAAAAAAAAGCTTCGTAAAAAAAAATTTGAACCGCAAATGTCATACACGTTAATATTATATGTAGTGACGCTTTCAATATTTTAAATATTATTAAATACAATAAAAGTGTTTTATAGCGTAAAAAAAAAATGAATAACTTACATTACGCGCTCTTCGTCTCCTCATAGCAAGACACGATTAACAAAATAAAAATAAACCAAAGTCTAAATTTTTATTATTTTTTAAGTTTTATTAGATCATTCATCACATACCTGTTAAGAGACACCTGTTAAGAGATACAATTACTACGACCTTAACTCGCAGTCGTAGTAAATCTAGTATCTAAGACCGATTAGGCCAACGTTATTCAAGATAAAATTACTTTAGCCCATAACTTTGATGCCTCATAAGGTTTCAACGTGCCATAAATATTAGAACCTATGTTAATTAATACCTTGCTTCGTTAGAGATTTGCTGCGAAACATCGTGGGAATATAGAAAATAAGAAAAATTTCGCACATGCATTCTAAAAATGCGATGCATTTGTAATGTGATGTGTGAATTATTGTAATATTACAACAAACTTATACAAGTTCAAACGCTATTCAAAGAAGGAAATTAAGTTACCTAATGAAGAAGGACGTTTCCAAGAGGCACAAATCCTGTTATGTATAAATTTTTTATATCATAAGTGGCTCAGTAACATTTAGAAAAAATTAAAACGTTGTTTTTGGAGGCATTGATAGCTTAAAATCTAACCTAAATACACACATTAGGTGTGTTTCTTGACTAAAAAAATGATTTTTTTTTAAATATGCCCCAAAAACTATATATTTTATAATATTATTTAACTCGTCCCATAGAAATAAGATATATTTCGCACATGCATTCTAAAAATGCAATGCAATTGTAACGTGATGTGTGAATTATTGTGATTATTGATTATATTACAACAAACCTATACAAGTTCAAACCCGATTCGAAGAAGGAAATTAATAGTTATTTATTATTTAGTTTGAAAAAAACGTTGTCGCAGCGTTGAATTACGAGTATACAGCACACAATTATTGAGAAAGTGGTTATGAGATTGTCGTACATTCTTCCTCACACTCTGTATACATTTCTCGAGTTTATATAACCTTTATTACAATAAAATAGCAATTTATCGACCTTGTTTTAAAGAATGGGTCAGAGCACTCAGTTGCGTGGAACACGCCTTTGTTGCTGAAGTGCATTCGGTATATTTTTTACTAGTAATTTACTGAGCTATACTCGGTAATATTATTTCAGTCCTGTTTAAATTTTTACCTTAAACTAGTTAGCGGGGTACTGATCCGTGACAATATAATGCATATTTTACCGCTTGCTATGATACTTATGTATAATTGTGTAACTAAAAAATTATAATATTGCGATTACAGCTTTTGAATCTTGATCTTTCTAATAATATAATTAGACAGACAATAAAGCTTTATTTATATTTGAAAATGCCATTCTTGAATTAGGGTTTGCCATTCTTGAATTAGGGTTTAACTTTAAGCAATATCTAAAACATATGCTTTTGTTTTTGCACTATTTTTAAGAGTAAATTGTATATTTATTATTACGATACTTTTATTAGGTACGCTGAGTTCCACTCCTATTGAGTATATACGCATTGTCTCGAATTCAGGTGGAATTTGCATTGGCACTAAGTTCTCATTGATCCAGCTATGTGGGAAAAACGTAAAGCTACTTTTTATTGTAAATATTGATTAATATTTAACAAAATAATAATTGTTTCAGATATATATATATATATATATACAGATATAGTCATTTGATAAAATTGCATAAACATTATGTTGCCGTGCGTGCATTGAACTAATCAGTTCGTATTTAGCAACGGCTATCATAGGTTCTTAAATTAGACAAGACACGATATAAAAAGTGAAAGGTTTTATTAATAGTCAGTATATATAACATTTATGTATCAGCCAGTAATCTACTTCTGATCAAATAAAACTTTGAAATACAAACATTAATACTGGTTTTTTCTTTCTTATCTTTTAACTTCACGCTTTTTCCCGCATAACGGAGTAGTCAGAGAGAACTTAAGTGTCCAGAGAAATTTGATATATTGGCGATGAGTGGCGGGATTCAACCCAGCACTTTATCTTAAGAGAGCGCGGAAATGAAAACGATGAATCTTCCGCCTAGTGTGAATCGAACCCACTACCAATCGCGTTGTCCCGCTACACTACGATGGCCTCTTTTCACTAACTTCTTTACTACTCTAAAATCGGTTTCGACAAAGAAATCGACATAGAAAACATATTTGCACCGCAAAACGATTGAATTTGCGTAAGATTGCATTAATATACAACATTCCCACGTATATACACTATGGGGCTTTATACGAGTATGGTGCTTTCGTCTTAACAATGATTAATTATAATCAGCTTATGCTAATTCAGGCGTGAATAAATGGTTTTAATTTAGCCAGGCCTTAATTAATATTTATCAAACACACAATCAAAAAACACATGTAACCATCTGTTAATGGATATGAGGTCTAATGATCCATTGACTTTAGATGAATCACTCGCAGAAACGAGCTCATTTACATTTTTAATAATTCATAATCAAAGGCTTTTTATCTCGTTTTATAGTTATCGCCTAAATTACAACTTGACAGTCTCACGCTAAATAGTGTTGAATGGTCACGGCTTCTTATATATGATTTATAAAATTTATTAGTTTTTTAATCTGTATAGTTATGGTAATGTTTTCTTTCTTCTCTGAAGGCAAAATATTTTTTTTTTAACAATTTATTAATTATTCTTTTTCGTACGAATAGTCTTGTTTAGCCATTAGAGTTATCGTCAGTTCATCACGTTCTTTGAGGACCGTGAAGCTGCAGAAACAAGTTTATAGATAAAATAATTCGATTTAACATGATGGTTTATGGGTTTGTAAATGTTTAATTAAATATTAATGATATTGACGCAATTCTTCTCGATATCCTTTAGCGAAAGTGCAAAGTAAGAACAAGCATTAATATGCTATAAGAGGTAATCTTTGATAATAGACAAAAAAAAATAGTCTCTTTTCATTAAAAACTCTCCCCATAAGACTCAAAATACTAAAAATGCATTAAGTTAAGATGAAAACAAAAAAATATTATTCAACTTAAACTATGTTTGTTACCAAATTAATTATAGTGCTGGATGCACAACCTCTTTAATGTAGGAAATCTTTTTTACAATTACTTAATATGTAATTACATATATAATATTATTCAACCAACAAGTGTATTATCTTATAATTGTTTTAAATCTCTTAATTTGTTATGCTACCGTTAGATATTCGATGCTGGTTAAAATTGTAATTTAAACTCAATTTCTAATGTTTGATTGTACTATTATTTGTTAGTGTGTGTGTGTTTTCTTATTTCATATAAATTATAATATAGCTTCGATGTCCGGTTGAGGTTGAAAATGTTATTTTATCACCAGATTCGTCCGAATCTGCACGTCAAAGTCAAAGTCAATATAGCTTTTCAACTTTTTTTTACCTTACAATTGAAAGTAATAGTTAAAAACTGTTTTTACGAAAATGTAGGCTTGTTAGACTGAGCCAATATAGAATTACAGTAAAAGAACATTGGCATAGAAGTAGAGGCCATTGTGGCGCAGTGGGACAGCGTCTGATTAATATCGTGTTTGATTGTGGGTTTAATTTCTACTCGATGGTGTGATAATACTTTAATTATTTTAATTTTTCCGCTTTGAACAACGTGGGTTGCGCGTTGGGTACTGCCACTCAACGCACAACCTCTCGAAATTAGGCGGAAATAGGAAAACGGAGTGTCTTGACACTAGGTTCTCCGTAACCCTATGCTATGTGCTATGCAGGAAAAAGCGTAAAGCTGAAAAAAAGGATAATTTTCAATATAAATTTTTATATTCCAATATTAGGACTCAGAACTATCAACTTCAATCGGCCACGCTATCATGACGAAAACACTTAACTGCAATTAAACTAAACTTAACAATAATAAAAGTACTTAATAAAGCAATATTTTATAAAATATTTAAGCTTGCAAAATATAGTGTTTCTGATAAATAACCGAAACTCATGTTGTAATTTCTTATTGTAACGAGCTGGTAGTGTACGTTATTCAGTATTTGGACCAAGAGACAAACCAGTCTTACTGTGCTTTATGACTTGGAATGATCATAAACGAAATAATATATGTTCTAAGCTTAAACGACATGGCCTATATTTGCAATATACATATTTATTTTATGTTAAATAAAATATGAAAACTTATTGCTTATATTTTAATACAAGTATTAAAAACTATTGCAAAATATATAAAAAATATGTTATATCGTTAAATAACTAAAAACAAAGTATTTATTAGAGAAAATTCCCTAAGCATGCCAAATTGGGTTGGTCTCGACGGCTCACGTCAAATTTAGAAATGAACTGCTTTTTGTGTGAAATCGCAATCACCTTTAAAGCCTTTTTGATTATTTTGACATTCCAACTTAGTTCACGACATGCAGGTAAAAATTAATTGACAGTCTCTAGTAGTATAATTATGATCTAGAATAATCTGCGCAATTCTACTCAGAATTAATACGAAAGGCTTCGTTTACCCGCCTGTTTAGTTGACACCGTATTAATTTTATGTCTACGTCAACTAAAGTAAAGCTGTAAGCGATAGATTGATTTATAAGCTGGCTTTTACTTTATTTGTGTTATATATTATATATTTTTTTTACTGAATTACTGTTTAAAAATATAATTTTTATTTTGTTTATTTTGACGGTATTTCCTACGGTTACTAGTAAAGTGTACTTTATAAAATATATTTTTTCCTAGTCTTGTTAGAAACCTAGTGGTGTTGGATTGGATGGATATCGCTTAAAAGCAAGTAAATGATAATTTAACTGTAAAAGAGTTTTAAGCTTATTGATCATCATATTATATATAGAATAATTGCAATATTTTTCAAATCAGATATAAAACAAGTTTCGAATTATTGTAGCATTATATATTTACAGGGACACGTTTTTTCCCGCATAGCAGGGTATCAGAGATAACCTAGTGTCAAAACACTCCGTTTTCCACTTTTCGCCCGACATCGAAACATCGTGTTTTGTTTGAGGGAACTGAAGGTACTTAGGTACCAGAGCGAAAAAATGAAAACATTTTTTTAATACAATTGCCCCGACTGGTAATCGAACTTACAAGCAATCGCGTTTAATCAGACGCTGTCCCATTGCGCCCGATGGTTCTCACAAACTATTTTTTATTTCTAAACCCTATATAAATGTTTCTATACATTTACGTTCTTTACTTATCTCTGAACATCGTTAGCGGCTATGAGTAAATTCGATTTGAGTTTTAAGCATCACTAAAGTGTCCGCTTTCACTTCGCGCTTGGATGCACACCATTCTCGAATCCTAAGTAAAAGCTACATTATCTAAATAGCCTATAAAATTTAGATACATTAAATAAGCAAGCATATTCAGTTAGAATGTTAGAAGTAACAAATTAAATCAAATATTTAATTATCTACTGATAATTAAGTTGGGCCGTCATAAATCGAATTCGGAAATTGTATGACGCAACGTACTTATAAAAATCCTAAGGCCTAAAAACAAAATATCGACAAGCGAGTAATCTCTGAAAATGCGAGAGAATCGTTAGACGATTTTTTCAGCAAAGTATTACTTTTCAGTAGAACGTTGAAAATATAAAAAATAAAAAGGAATCTTAAATTTATAATATTCAACTAACTATACCTACTGGTGACAGTCGATCTGTATTGACAAAGCCTTACCACCCATCATACAATATAATATACAAAAGATTAGCTATGATTTTGAAAAAGACATATTAAGAAAAAAATGTCTTTTTCAATTTCCTTAGTGTGCGCATAACACTTTAAAAAATGTTAAAAAAATGGCTATTATTTATCTCAATTCAATAAACATCCACTTGTTAGATAACTTAAATGTATTTACTTATAAAAGTACACTATTTGTATAGAACGTTTTGTATTGAATTATATAAGCGATAATAACTGAAATCAACAGAAAGTCTGTAACACAACAGGTTATTAATATAACAACGGTTAATCAAAAATGATTGATGCGGTAGATATTTATTCAGCGACCATGAATGAGAATGAGAATTTGTTCTGGTAATGTACTATAATATTTTATTTTCTTACTTTAGAACAAAGTAGTAGAATTAGAAATTTTCTATTATATATATTCTTATATCTATGTGCAAATCGTATCTAATGTTTCGTGGACGATGTCTCCAATCAAAATAATGGAAGGAAAAGACGATCACGACATAATGGTAAAAGTCTCAACGATAGCCTAACGTAGTATCCCCTAACGTAGACCCTAACGTAGTATCTTTAGAAATCAAATCTTAATTTTACCGAGGTATGTATAAGTTAGTTAAGAAAAATTGAAAAAAGAAAAAACTGGACTGGTTTTTTCCTGGTTGGACCCCTCTTCTCGACGTCGCAAGCTGAGGCCAGAGCACCGAAGGGGGCCCTGGCGGTCGTCAACCTCCTCTTAAGCAGCCATATAGTGCTTGCATTTCGCAGGGACAGATTACCAAATGAACAAAAAACAGTTCATACTTTTACAGTTGAATTTAGTAAATCTTAAATTCTAATAGAACAGTTACACTTATATTAAACCTTTATATCATCCCACGGAGGAAAAATCATCTCCAAAAAAAGATATAAAATCATAATTTTTAAATTTATTTAAAACACAAAGTATATATTTTTACGTAAAGTGAATATCATATTCTAGTAGAATTGACTTTATAAGGTAGGTGTTAATGTTATTTAGAAATGGAGGTTAATATAATCTTGATTATGATCATGCAGGTTTATTATGCGAAAAGACCTCACCGGTTACGCAAGGAAGACTTTTTAACTACTTCATAATTCAACATATTACTATTACTAAATGAAAAAAAATACATTAATCTATGAAAACTCCACAAACTGACGCAATGAGAACATACGAGTATGAGTGAGCATTTATTGGTTGGTTATACCTAAGTTGTAAGCAGTTTTACGCATAGCAAGGTAGCCAAAGAGAGTGGTAGTGTCTTGACACCCCGTTCTCCACTTACCGCCCGAAATCAAGTCATTGCGTGTTGTGGCAGATATCCTATCCATATATCCTAGGTACCAGAGTGAGAAATAAAATTATTTTAAATATAATCATTCCTTCGAGTGGAAATAGAACCCAAAACCAATCACGTTTAGAGTCAAACGCTGTCCAACTATGCCACGATGGGCTCATGTATCATGAAAAATATTTTGAAATAATATAAGCAAAAAAAAATGTAAACCTAGTTTATTTATAATCTAGGTGAATTCATTATAAAAGTGAAAATTAGAAAGCGATAGTGGTCAGTAATTTTAGGTTTAAAACAAATTTTCCTCAATACGAAGGCAACAATATTAATTTAATATTATTCTGCTTCGGGGCATTCACGTTTCATTCAATCGGAACGGAAAACTTGTATCCCGCCTATTATCATACTTGATTTAGACCTACATTATAATTTGAATAAAACCATCTTAGTTATAAACATAGGTACTCGTACATATCAAACTTAGCTAGATTTCTTATCTCGTTTGATTGGTATAAGGGCAATATCGTTACTAACTGACAAACAAATACTGTACAGCCGAAACTATTGGACGTAAAAACAAAAATTTTGGATAGAAGTCCAGAAGCCATCATCATTTAGAGGCTATCGTGGCGCAGTGGCACAGTGACTTACTGCAAACGCGAAAACTTAAGGTTCGATTCCCACTCGGTAGAATGATCATTTATAATATTTTCATGTCTCCACTCTGGTACAAAAGAAAGCACGGCGTTGAGTTCCACCACTCAACACGGAATGTCTCCAATTGGGGCGGAAATTGAGGTAGAAAGTGCTGACTATCCTGCTATACGGGAAGCATGAAGCTGTAAAAGTGTCTAAGAAACGACTAAGAAATAATTTCCCAATATTCCTTCGGTGACAATCAAAATGTTACGTTTTATAGCCTATGTTAAGGCCCAAGCTAAACCATGGACCATAAAAATGGAAACAGAATGCCAAAGGTCATATATTGTAAGCAAACGATTATGTAGGAAACAATTAGTTTTCTATAAAATAACCAAGTAAATACAATAAGCATTAGATTTTTTTTTATCTAAGGTGAAAAATACATTAAATGCTAAACTTTTCTCTGAATTGACTAATTGACCTAGGAGTTATTCGAATATACAAACTTTTGTATAAAAAGGTACTAACTATACTATACTAACTTATAAATTGTGGTTCAGATGTTTTATGTACAATATGCAATAGATGTAATTGCAGATTCGCCCACACATAATTATATTTTGTCGGTAATCAACTGAATTAGTATGTATCGATCGCTAGCTGGGAAAATATTTTTAAATATTTGTATAAAATTAATCTAATTCATATAAAACGACTTATATTTTATAGCCCTTTTAGCTTCAATTTTAAATTCATAAATACGGACCGGCATTAAGCGTCTTTTAACAGCGTGTCTTGACACTAGCTTTCCTCTATTTTCTCAACTGTGCAAGAAAAAGCGTAAAGCTTTAAGTAAATCTATTAGTTTTTTAGTTTATTCTTCTGGCTTTGCATTTAACTAGAGCGCCTAAAAATATTTGAATGCAATTTAAAACATAATTATCGTATAAAGAGAAATTGCCTATTACAAAAACCACGACATATCCACATCACCGAGATCATTTATAATTTAGTAATTTCCTAATGATTAATAAATGTTCATTATAAAACAGCCTTAAGGCATAGAGGTTTGTATGATATATTAATTTAGATAATCACGGGTTGGTACTTGGTGCCCTATCAAAAGCAATCAATTTATTAGCAAAGATAGAGAGATGATTACGAAAAAAAGTTAATCAAGTAATGCAATTTTCTAGACTTTAGGTTTTTTGTTCATTACTTTGACATCTTTAGTTGGAAACAAGCTTAGTTACTTAGAGATAAATAGTAAACAAATGTTTTGTACTTTTTCTTTATTACTCAATTTCACTTGCGCTAAACTTTTATTCAGTACTTTTACACATTGAATGACGCTTTATCCCGCATAGTAGGATAATCAGAGTGAAAAGCTAGAGCTAAAAGCTTGGGCGTTCTCCGCCCGAATTCGAGACATTGTGTGTTGTGTCGCGGACTTCAACGTTGCACTTTGTCTTGTACTAGAGCAAAGAAATTAAAACAATTTAATTGCGCTTGCAATCAAACTCGACCCCACTGCGCCGCTGGCCTTATTCAGTTCTATATCGGAAATGTATATTAAAAAAAAATGAACATGTATAATAGTTTATTCTTGTTTTATACAAATACTATAGCTACCTTTGTACATTCTTGGTTTCAAGTTAAACAATATTGCCCTGTTACCCTTGTATTAATTCCATTATATTACATATATTGCTATACTAATAAAAATAACTGAAATTGCCACGCTTAAAGCAAGCTACGTTTAAATTGTTAGGTTATTAATGAGTAATGTGACCATAGTCTTTATTTACTAATAAGTATAGTTAATTGTTCAGGAATTGAATTGTAAAACTCTCCTTCCGACTTAGCCAATTACGAGTTGAACGAAATTGAACGGTATTCTAGAGGCGGCGCGGGTTCAAATCCCGCTGCGTTAAAATTATTAAAATTATACGTTTTATATATATATGTATTTTTGAATTTCCTAAGTGTGCGAGAAACACTTTTATTAACAACTAGTATTTCACTACGAATTTTGTTTTTCACTCGTATTTCTAAAGCGGCATTAGTACGATCTTTTCAATTTTGTTTAGTAAGCTTTCCGCAGTCTTAGGCCATAACTTTGGTCGCAAGTCCAAAGCACTGCTCTATTCTCCCATTTATTCCCTCCGATATCTCTAACATTATCATAAATAAAAATTGTTAATAACCAATCTAATATGTACGAAAAAAATAAAAAACCAGCTAAACCAAGTTTACTAAATATTCTGGTAATGGATGATATAATATATAGTTTAATGAAAAGCAGCTTGAAAGTATTGAGGAAGTAAAAGTAAATCAGTCCACATGTCAGGGATCCAAACACCTGAACTTATGTAAGAAAAAACACCGTCAACAAGTAGTCCAACTGTTGGGTAATTATTTATGTTGAAATAAAAATAGTCAGAATGAGCTCGTCAAAAACAAACACTCAAGTGTAACGCTTCCGATGCATAGAACGACAAGAACAACTGCCACGAAATAAACGGCAATAGAGGAAGTAAAAGTCCTTATATTTAAGGATAGATATGCGGCTTGGTCCCTTTAACTCTAGTAAATGTAGTTGCAAAACAAACGTGCCGTATTCAGTGCACTTGTACAATTTGCAATAGATATTATAAATAGGTACTTAAGAAAATTTGCATTAACATACGAAAACTTACTGTTTAAGACTTATCTAACGAGTACTAAACTGTTAATTATTTAAAAATACTAAATAAGTTTCCTTTCTATTGCAGAAGCGATATCCCCTGACGATCAGTCAACGTCTGCATCATGGTGGCAAGCAGGCACAGCGACACCTTTCCGGGACAACAGTAACAGTTTCGCTTCCACACATGGACTTGTTCAAACTCACCCGAGTGCCAGCGACCCATTCAATTCATTTGGGTCTGTAGACAGCACAATTGGCCCATCAGCCAATCCATTTGTGCAAACAAGCGGCAGCGGTCCGTTGAGTGGCACCTTTAGGAGCAATCCTCTTCCACCTCTAGTGAAGACTGCCAATGGGAAACTTTCACTGAAACATTTAGATTTCACGAGCAGCGCCACTGCTGAATTAAGAAGAAATCCAGCCTTATCTGCCCCTGATGAGTGTGCAAGAGCCTGTAGAGAAAACGAGCCACCAAGGATATGCTACTATCATTTTACCCTGGAATTCTACACTGTATTAGGAGCGTGAGTATAAACTTACTCATTAGAAACCTTATCATAGATATATTTTTAATAATATAAGGGCGTATTCATTTTAATTTCCTAAAATAATTATATTCGTTCACAAAAAACCATTCAATTTTTTTGTAAAGCATCATTAAACTATAATAACTGTTTCCTGTAATAAATCCTGTATTGCACAACGTTGGCCTTTATGCATATGAGGCATGCAGAACTGAGATCAATTTAATATTTTACTACTTCCAATAAGTGCATATCTCGTACAAAGAAAGACTGTAACTAGTATTGACTTCAATATTTAACTTTTGCTCTATAATGTTACATTTACTTTGTAGGTAATTGATGGTTGTCGCTATAGTTTATGCAAACTCTCGAGTCATTTACTTTTTAATGAATGCGAATCAAGAAAAAGAAACAGTAATTTACATAACGTCATAGTTGACCATTACTATCATAATAATATGACCTGTAAATATAACCTAACTTTGGTCTCATTATTTTTAACTTTATCAACAGGGCTTGCCAAGTATGCACACCAAACGCTACCAATGTAGTATGGTCACACTGTCAATGTGTACTGGCTGACGGAGTGGAACGTGGTGTTCTTACAGTAAACAGAATGTTACCCGGTCCTTCTATACAAGTGTGTGAAAATGACAAAGTAGTTGTTGATGTAGAAAACCACATGGAAGGTATGGAAGTAACCATTCACTGGCACGGAATCTGGCAACGCGGTTCCCAATACTATGATGGTGTACCATTTGTTACCCAATGTCCTATTCAACAAGGAAATACATTCAGGTAACTAAATTCTAATACACATGGAACAGTTTTTGTTAATTGAACTGTTAATAATGGATTTATGTATACTTCAATGTAAATATTTTAACAGATATCAATGGCAAGGCAACGCTGGTACTCACTTCTGGCACGCGCACACTGGTCTTCAAAAATTGGATGGTATTTACGGAAGTATCGTAGTCCGTCAACCACCCTCCAAAGATCCCAATAGCCACTTGTACGATTATGATCTGACAACTCACGTTATGCTAATCAGTGACTGGCTTCACGAGGATGCCGCTGAAAGGTACCCAGGTCGTCTTGCAGTAAATACTGGCCAAGATCCCGAAAACGTATTAATCAATGGCAAAGGACAGTTTAGGGATCCCAACACTGGATTTATGACGAATACTCCTCTGGAAGTATTTACTATTACGCCTGGCAGAAGATATAGGTTCCGAATGATAAACGCTTTTGCATCAGTCTGTCCAGCACAAGTTACATTCGAGGGTCATAACCTAACAGTTATTGCAACTGACGGTGAACCCGTACAGCCCGTCCAAGTGAACACTATTATCTCTTTCTCTGGTAAGAACTCATACAATTATTTTAATTGAATTTGAAATTATTTTATATCAATTTCAGTGATTATAGATATGTTTGAATGAGGTCCCGTAATGCCTAAGTAACGTGTATGTTGCTTTATATAAAAGTGTACATAATATAATCTTGTGTGTAATATTTATTGTAAAAAAGTTTATCTAATGAGGCACGCGCTGTTAGATAACCAAATTACATCTAGTTAGTATATTTAATTTCATGGAAATTAGTTAATATACTGTTAACTAATCAATTATTTAAATATCGCAATACAGATTTAAATAATGTAGTGCATCAAACATATTACAGATTTTATTTAGAAGCTATTACATTATATCCATGAAAATATTTATATACAAAAGTAATAGCAAAAAGCACGAACAAGCTAATTTATAACAAAAAAAAACAGTTACATATTCAGAAATATATGCATTCTAACGATTGATGTGATTTCAGGTGAACGGTATGATTTTGTTATCAACGCGGATAAAGAAGCTGGTGCGTTCTGGATACAAGTGCGTGGTCTCGGTGAATGTGGCATTAAAAGAGCACAACAGCTAGCTATTCTTAGGTACGCTAGAGGACCCTACCAACCATCGTCTACCCCTCCAACCTACGACATCGGAATCCCACAGGGTGTTGTAAGTAGACATTGTAAATATAATATGACAAATTCCTAATTTAAAAGTATTTTGTGTAAATAAGTTATAAAATCATTTAAAATGGTGAATATTGGTATTACCCATACACGATGAATGAAATTCCTTTCCTATAATCAAATAAATAGCGATCTGACACGATATCTCGCTTATTAATTGCCGGATATTGCATACAGAATTTTTGCGGACACGACAGCCTCGATAAACTTAGCAAATTTTGTTGCACATTATTTCTAATACTTAAACACCAGTATCGATGCAGGTAATTCGAACCTTTTTATCTTCTTAATTAACCACTAGTCTGTATAGAAAGCTGTTATTAAGCGAGGTTTGTAAATACCGTAATATATGATTAGATCACTCAAATACCATTGAAAAATGAACAGTATATAATTATGTAGAACTGGTGCTGTAATATAGATTCCTTTACACCTTCCTATACAAGCATCAATGAGTAGAGGCAGAAGTATTTCTTTGAATAATTTAAGATCAATTTTTAGCATTATATTGGTTACTATATATTAAAAAAGTAAAATACTTCTGTCAATACAAAGTTCTTCGGCAACTTTTTCTTATATCTGTAATAGTATATGGACCTATAATAAGCATAGTAGATCTAAATAGAAGTAGTTGGTGCACGTTTTATTAGTAATTGCACGTACCTTTCTACCCACTAACTATTCAGGTAATGAATCCCTTGGATGCAAGATGTAATACTCCTAGAAACGATGCTATTTGCGTTAGCCAATTGAAAAATGCACGAAACATCGACCCCGCGATTTTACAAGAGAGGCCCGACGTCAAAATCTTCTTGCCTTTCCGTTTCTTTGTCTATAGACCGGAAATGTTATTCCAACCTAACACCTATAACAGATACTTAGGTAAGTGAGGTCACGATTAATTGATTTTGATAATAAATCTCTAATGGACAATTTAAATATTTAATATTACGTTCCACAGTGGCACCTCAAGGAGACCATGTTATCAGTTTAATAGATGAAATTTCGTACATGTCACCGCCTGCACCTCTTATCAGTCAATACGATGACATTAATCCAGATCAATTCTGTAACGGAGATAACAGACCAGCTGATTGTGGACAAAATTGCATGTGCACACATAAAGTGGACATACCTCTTAACGCCGTAGTAGAAATTGTACTCGTAGATGAAGGTATGTTATACAATCTTACAGTCGCTATTCAGTCTTAACGAAATGCAAATAACTGATGGCATTTTTTTTTACTTTCAGTTCAAATCGCAAACTTATCTCATCCATTCCATTTACACGGATATGCTTACAACGTAGTCGGTATCGGTAGATCACCAGACCAGAACGTAAAGAAAATTAACTTAAAACACGCTCTCGATTTAGACAGAAGAGGATTATTAGAGCGTCATTTAAAACAAGGAGATTTACCTCCCGCGAAAGATACTATTGCCGTTCCCAACAACGGTTACGTAATTGTTCGTTTCAGAGCCACAAACCCAGGTTTCTGGCTTCTCCATTGCCACTTCTTATTTCATATCGTGATCGGCATGAATGTTGTTCTTCAAGTGGGCACTCACGCAGACCTTCCTCCTGTTCCTCCTAACTTCCCTACCTGTGGAGACCACCTCCCTCCAATCAACTAAATCTGTTCCTAGAAACACTTTTCAGTTTTCTTACCCAACAATTGGTATAGCAGTTGATATTTGTGTTAACTATGTGTAATTTTATGTTTGTTTTGTGTGATGTGGCGGGGGAGTCGAAGTGCTCGACTCTGCCTTATGTGTTTATTTTATATTCGAATGTATCCACTGAAGCTCATGCTGGTTTGTGATTTTATTTAAAGGTGATATATTTGCTGAGTGAATTTCAGTTTAATCTTATGCTTTATTCTGATACCGTTTGGTGTCGCGTCCCCGAATATCGCATTGAGGCTCTTACTTGTACGACTACATTTTTTTTATTTTACATTTTTAATATATTTACAACGAACATGTTTGTTCTGTAACTAACGACTTGCCATTTAATATTTCACCAAGGATATTTATTGCGTGTATATATTTAAATATTACTTGGGAGTTAGAAAATAAGCCACCTCAAAATTTCTTGCCGAAAATAATTATTTCATTTATTTATTCATCTCAATGTTGTAATCATCATTAACTTCATGTTTTTCTAATGAATATGAATGTCGATGGTGTGAAACAATCGAGAACGTAATTCCGGGGTGGCTTACTTTTGGCGAATTCTATATATAAAATTAGATATTTAAGAAACTTTCCAAATACTAACCCAAAATTGCATGAAAAACACAATATTAGAGCGTGTAAATATTTAGAAACAACTGCAATGCTTGTAAATACACACATGTAAAAATGTACTACAGACGGTTTTTAAACAGATTGCACAGCATCCAAAATGAAGACTGTTTACGACCATAAACTATTAATATGAATAAGTTTACAAAATGTTACCATATTCGGTTACCAATTTATATTACGAGAATAATTATATAATATCAGTTACTATGATTAATTATTAGTGGGGGAACAAGTTTATGTCTATTATAATCTATATTAATATCACATATAAATAAAAATGACTACATGCAATATCGTATTTACATTATAAGAAAATTGTAAATTTTTGTACTATCTAATAAAATTTATAAAATATTGTTTTATTTTATTTTCCTTCATACATATTATTAATTATGTTTAATATTTATTAAAGATTAAGATTTTTATTTATTAACTTGCTTATTGTAGTGTACAATACATTTCTATCCTGGTAGTCTGTATATTGGACTTGCACAAGTAGCTAGAAACCATGAAGCCATTTTCCTTTCTATCTGGATTATTAAGGTGTCCTGGTGTGTACTGGAATAATTTGCGAGTGACACTTGTATCAGGTTGTATTATATTATTGATTATTTGCACATATTCATTAAAAACACACACACACTGTTTAATTTTTTTACATTTTAAAACAATATTCGATACAATAATTATTTTTCTTAATGTAATATTTTCTAATTAAATGTTATATTTGATGAAACACACGCCGCCACTCATATTGCGTGGAGTAAATCACAAATGTTTACAGGTCATGAACCCATTGGACGCAATTTGCGACGTGAAACGAAACGACGCGGTGTGTGTAAGCAATCTAAAATCTGCAAAGCCCGTCGATAAGGCAGTCCTTCAAGAACGGCCCGACGTCAAAATATTTCTGCCGTTCAGATTCCATTTCTACAAACCCAAGGATTTATTTAAAGAGAATACTTACAGAAACTTTTTAGGTGAGGTCATCAGTGGAAAAAAACTTTTCATAAAGACCTTTTTCTTAATTTTTTTTACTCTTTTCCTTTATTCTTTGCATCATTAGTTAGCAGATAGAGAAGACTTATTGTTGAGCGTCGTCCCGTTCCCCATTTTCCTTAGAATTTTCTAACATTGCGTGTTTTAACACAACTTTATCTCTTTATTTACTAAAATCTTTATATATTTATTTAAAAAACAGTTTTATTTTAAATGTAAGGTTAAAACTATCAAATTATGTTTATTACAGTTGCCCCTGGCGGAGACCATGTTTTGAGCTTAGTAGATGAAATTTCATACACGGCACCTCCAGCGCCACCTCTATCACAAATGCATGAACTCCCACCAGAACTATTTTGCAACGGTGACAACAGACCGGCTGATTGTGCAGTAGATTGCAGATGCGCTCATATGATTGATGTACCATTAAATTCCATCGTTGAGATAGTTTTAGTGGACGAAGGTATGTTAACTTTAAAAGCTTACTACAAAGTAAACTTTGAAATACTAATTGGATTTATATTATATGTAATTTTTAATATTTCAGTTCAATCGCCTAATCTTTCGCATCCATTTCACCTTCACGGAACGTCGTACAACGTGATTGGTATGGGCAGGTCCCCAGACAAAAATATTAAAAAAATCAACTTGAAACATGCCCTCGATCTAGATAGAAAGGGTCTCTTACACAGACAATATAATTTGCCTCCATTTAAAGATACTCTCGCAGTGCCCAACAATGGATACGTTGTACTGAGATTAAAAGCTGACAACCCTGGTAAGTTGACTTTTGATCTATTGTTAATGACTGGCTGATGACTCAATTGTAAAATATTATAGATGAAACCGCAAAATTTAGAAACAGACGCTGTTCATTGGGATCTTAATGGAATTCAAGAGTGGAAATATTTACTTGATATTTTTTTTAACATTTTTTAAAGTGTTAATCGCACACTTAGGAAATTGACAAAGGCATATTTAGTATATAAATTTGAACGCAGCGGGATTTGAAACCGCGCCTCTTGAAATAGAAAACGTATAAAAATTTGAACGCAGCGGGAATTTAACCCGGTTTTCAAGAAGCGCGGGTTCAATTCCCGCTGCATTCAAATTTTTATACGTTTCCTTAATATATTATTTGTTTTTAGTGTTAAATTCATTTTATTAAAAAAAATATGTTTTTGCAGGTTATTGGTTGTTCCATTGCCACTTCATCTACCACATAGTAATTGGGATGAATTTAATATTGCATATAGGGACTCAACGAGATCTTCCGCCAGTGCCACCTAACTTCCCTAGATGTGGGCACCATCTTCCTTCAATTACATCACCTAATTATTATCCTATACATTAAGAATACGGTACGCGGCGGACACGTACAGTTGCTACTACCGTTATATCGTAAAATTGATTCCTTTCTTGCAGAACATAAATGAGAAAGTTAATTTGGGACAGTTTATGGTTTTAATAAATTTGAGTCAATATGTCCCGTAGTGCCACTTTACATATGAATATAAAAAAAGCAACTTATGTGAGAGTAAGTTAAAATAATAGTGTGGCTACTTCAAATTCAATGTTAGCTTTACTATTATAGCAATTGGCTACAGATTACATGGCAGTTTGGCGGTGTAACGATCTGTTTTTTGGCTGTCTGTGTATTTAACCTTATCGTAGCTCAAGACCACTGCGATTTCTAATAGTATAGACTAATTATATTCAAGTTCAACTACAGACACACGTACTGCCATATTTTACTGTGTTGTTAAAAATATGTTACAGCGTACGAACGATATATATTACGATAAATGAAACGTCGAAAATCTTACTAACTAGAAGACCAAAGTTATCGAATATATTATAAGCCCCATTTGTATTTTAAAATACTAAATTCATTCGTTTGATCATATTTCATATAATTGTTATATATGTTCTCGTATATTTTATATATTGTATTTGATGTAAACCATTTTAGCAGATGTGAAACTTTATATAAATATATATTTATTTATTAATATTTTTGCTTGACACTGGGGCCTAAGTAATAATCCGTTGAAACTGTTTACCTCAGTTTGTTTTGTTGATGTAGATTTGTACATAAATTATAGTTTAGCAAACTCCCATAATGTAACCTAGTGATGAAAGTTTTAATTTTTATATTACATACTTACAACAATATATATATATATATATATTTATTATTATTATTACAGTACACAATGGCATTGTTTGTCTCCAAATAAAAAAAATAATTATATATTAATATAATTAAGTTTCTTATATTTTTCTTTAATAAATGTAAATTATGATATGATGAGACGGTTTCGCCCGCGTGTACAAATCGCTGAATATACTAAATATTATATTAAAATTATATAGTATAATATTTAATGACAAATAAGTTCGATGTAGAATATAGTAATAATCATTGCATATAATATTTAATTTGTTTTATATTTTTAACATTTTTATGTAACCCAAGTCCTCTGTGAGACTTGAATCCGTAGTTTTGATTACGGAGACTGTACTTTCTTAATCATTGAACTTTACTTATAAATAATAAACTATTTTTATATATTTTTTCCTTTCAAAAACTTATAAGAAAATTAAGAATAATAAAAACCCATAAAAACCCATAAAAAATATTTTGTTATGGGATATTATGAGTTATTACAGAATGCTCAATGGGGAAAATTATTTTTTGCTATGTCTTTAAAATGGGCACAGAGCGGCATTTTTGTTATAAAATGCGCTACTGTGGAGGGTTTGCCACAAACACTAAAACCATTAAGTTGCTTAACTTACTTTATAAATATAATTATTTAAGTATAGAAAGTCATTGTTTATGTCACATCAGTAATTTATTGTATGCCATCATTAATTCTACGTCGAACATAAATATTGTAATAAAATTAAAAGTAAATAGGATATTTAAAATAAAATAAATAAAAAATATAAACATTTAATATTTGTTTTATTTAACTAATACATTATGTTTTAAAGCCTAAACTTTTAGGTTTGATTTATAGATGTATTGTATCTGTTTCCTAATGCAAGTACGTATGTCAAAACAAATATGGTCGATGTTTAAGGTTTTTAGTGTTATTTACTTAGGAAATGGAAATGCAAAAAACAAGCGCTCTGACTTGCGCACTACATCCGGCTTAGTGAAATTCTTGTACGTTTAATACAATTTATTTTTTTGTTTACCACGCATTGCAGAGAGAACAAAGTACAAGGGTTGTGCGTTCAAATTCCGTGCAAGGAAGTCATTTATAAAATAAATTTAAAAATTTAAGGCATTGTAGCTCTGTGGCACAATGTCTGAAATTAAAAACAACGGCCGTGGGTTCGATCCCCACGCAGAAAATGATTATATTTAGATTAAGAGATAGAAATTAAGTTCCGCCACTCTCGATTTCTTCTTAAATTCATCTCGAAGTCTACACTATTTTTTCTCTGGAAAGTTGATATAAAGTGTAATATAATGAGTAATATGGCGTTGAATACTATCATAATATATCAAAATCAGTACACACTAGACAACAAAGTGACTGTTAGTAGGTTATCTCTGCCCATCTTAATAATTTAAATATTCATGAAAGTTTTAATCAAATTTTCCATTACCAAACTAAAAAAAAAAAGTACACGGCGTGAATATATTTACAACTCGACTAGATATATCTTTTTAAATTTCCATAGTGTGCGAATAACACTTTAAAAAATGTTAAAAAAAAACGTTTTATACAGTTGATAAATGACTAAATCAAAAATTAATCAAATCGACCAGATCTCATACAGACCAGGTAATCATTTAGTTTAAACAACATTCAAATTAAAAATAGTACTTGCAAATAAAACAAATCTTAAAAATGGCTGCGCAAATTATGCATTTTAAATTTATTACGTCATTACCAGTTTCACTCTTTTTTTCGCATAGCACGTTAGTCAGAGAGAACTTGAATCCGTTCGCCACTTTCCGCCTGAATTCCAGACATTGCGTGTCGAGTGGCGGTCATCAACGCCGCGCTTAGTCTTTTTCACTAGAAGAAATGTTGAAATGAAAATAATTATATTATTATCATTCCGCAGAATGGGAATCTAACTCACAACCAGTCGCGTGTCAAAGCCAGACTCTATCCCACCGCGCCGCAATGGCCTATTTACGAATAATTTATCGATTTAATATTAATTAAAGTTTATGTTAGAAGCCCTATCCAACTTTTCTTGTAGATTTCCATTTTCTAGTGTTGTATAAAATTACAATTTCAATGATTTCTTTTGTGCGTAACATTTGAAATGTAACATTTCTGCTTTATTACGCACAGTGTACTAAATACTTAACCTACTCCCATATTGTAATCACCCGTAGACGTTTTAAGAGATTTTAACAATTTTAATCGATGCAGGAGATTTCAATTAGAATTATAGATCTTCACATCTGCAATATAATATAATTTAAAAAAAGTAATGGATGAAAAAGACTTATTTAGAAAACGTATAAAAGTTTTTTTTAGAAAACGTATAAAACTTTTAACTCAGCGGGATTTCAACCCGCGCCTCTTGAAAACCGTTCAAGCGCTCTGACCGCTAAGCCATGCGTTCTACATCCAGCTACGTTGAAATTCTTATACGTTTATTACAACTTATATTTGTTGTTAGCATCTCTGTAGAGGGATTTTTACAAATTTCTGCAAGCCAAAGATTATTCTACGAACAATCATCTGGCAAGAGAGAATGCTAT
Source organism: Podotricha telesiphe (assembly GCA_038994665.1). Classification (NCBI taxonomy): domain Eukaryota; kingdom Metazoa; phylum Arthropoda; class Insecta; order Lepidoptera; family Nymphalidae; genus Podotricha; species Podotricha telesiphe. The sequence continues at coordinate 27,561 of JAOYRR010000156.1, forward strand.
TTATTAAATATATATTTTGTTAACATTTTTTTTAAACTGTTATTCCCACACTAAGGAAATTGAAAAAGACATATTTAGAAAACGTATAAAGTAATGGATGTATAACAAGTTTTACTGCAATTTATCCTAATAGAAGACTAATAGTCGACTTGCTAATTTTATTATTCAGAGTTAAAATTTCACAGATATATAAAATACAAACGATACTATATCCAACAAATGTAAAAAATCATGACAATATAGCTCATTTTTAAATCAACATTTGATATATTAGTTACAAGGTACTCATTGTCCACACAACCAGGTATTTGTGCGAAATTAATAAGTATAATATGACATCTGCTAACAAATTGAAAAGAAAAGTGAAAATGACTAGAACTTATGAATCAATAATTTATACATAATATAGCCTAAATATTTATTTATTATCTCATTTATCTAGATTTTGATCGAAATCAATTAAAAATTAGTAAAATAAGTCTTTATTTTTCCTAAGAAACTCGAGAAGCTTAATCTACGCTTAATAAAATACACTTAACTATTAAAAATATAAACTCGGACTTATGGCAGTCTGTACATTATTCTTACATTTTAACATAAAACAAAACAAGAACAGATAAATTTCCAATATACACAGTTGGCTGCCGCTGACACCTATAATTATGCAAAAAGATAAATTGTACACACATCTTCATCAAATGTTATATAACTCCATATTGCACAACATATGCCATAACAATAATAACCATGAAGCTATATGTGAATCTTCTATTAATCCTATTACAATGCTACACCGCTTATACAGGTAAGACGAAAAATATATACAGTTTTATTTTCAAGCATCTCCCGCACTCAGAAGTTAACAAATAAAGGCTTTTATTTGGACCACCATGGCGTCCCCCGCCCGTTCAACGACGCAAGCCGAGGTCCTTGCCCCGCAGGGGGCGCCCTTGCAATCGTTGACCCCCTCTCAAGCAGCCTTACAGTGCTTGCATTTTCGCAGGGATTGAGCACCCTCTTCCCTTGCACTCTTCGCTCTGTGTAATTTATAAGTAGATAGCTTCGAGTGACTTATCTATTCTATATACATATAATAAAAATGTAACTGAACGCTGTCTGTACATAGAAGGTACATTAAAAAAATATTATTGGGAGCATTTATCAATGTAATAGAACCTGAAGAAATAACGATTTCTAATTTCATTTTCTGTTTGTCTGTGCGTTTGTGAACACTAATCTCAGAAACGGCTTAACCGATTTTAATGCAGTTTTCACTATCGTATTTTGGTATACTTTACATTTAGTGTTTATCGTATGTCAATGGGTTCACAAAAAGTTACAACCATTGAAATTATAAATTCAAGCAAAGATTGTGACTTAAGTGAGAATGCAGGCGGGCGAAAACATGGATTATTTAATTGTTGTAGTTAACACAGGCGAAGCCGAATTTCTTGTATGATAAAAATAAAACAATATAAAAAACATATATTAATTAGAATTGTATATTCACAAAAATAAATGATTGATTTTAATTTCACATAATTTCATTATTTCAGCGACGTTTAATCGTAATATTATGGAAGGAAAACTTATAGGTGGTCACGAGTCGAAACCATACAGCCACCCTTACCTCGTATCTCTACAGCTCAGGTTCCTCTGGATACGGACCCACGTGTGTGGCGGCAGTATACTAAACGATAAATGGGTATGCCATATTAAAAGAACTTTCTAGATGTCTGTAACAACTTAATAGAAGTTAAAAATGAGATAAAAGATATCCTAATATTTCTGCTCAATTTTTTTCATTATTGAATGGCTTTTCGTCGTGCCAATTAAGCGCGACCTACGCTCAATTGGCCAAATGTAGTGCCTTAGTTGTTAGTAACTTAACCAATGTAGCGTAGAAACAAATAACTAAGCCTAGATAAACAGTTTTTATATTAAAGTAGATATTATAAATTTTGCAGTATGTCAACGAGAAGATGTGGAAAGGAATTCAGTCTGTTCAATATCTCTAATCATATCCCTAAACATTTTATGATTTATCAACGCCAAAGTGTCTTAGTAATTTCAATAGAACTAAATTAAAACATGTAATGATAATAATTATAGTACTGTAGTAGATAATAGACTAGTAAACAAAATAAAGCCTAATAAAAACAAAATATACTAGGGGCTATTCATCTTCATTCATATATGACTATTATATATAGCTAGTGGCTTATAAACTTCAATATTTCCATTTTGTGTATCTGACAGATATATTTAGATTCTTATTTATTCTGAAATTTAGAAACATTGCTAACGAATCACAAAACTTCGTCTTTGTGACCAGACTGAACAAACTTCTATAGCTATTTATAATAAACTGACTGCGGTGTTTGAATATCCAACCATCACGAGAAACCTGATATTAGGCAACTAAAGTCTGACTTAATCTAACTTTTCCTAAATCTAGGTTTTAACGGCTGCGCATTGCATTAAAGAATCGTTTTTGCTAAGATGGCTACCCATTGACGCAGTTGCTGGAACTCATGACGTCAATGACTTTGGACCAAAAGCGCAGATTAACCGTGTAGCTGAGCGTCTAGCACATCCTAATTATGCTGGGTAAAAGCAAACAAACTTTACAGAAATATTAACTTAATTTTTGTTACTAAACCTTTTCTCTCTAGTTTTTAAGCTCCGTTATCAAAAAAGTATTTTTTTGTTCCAATTCATATAAGTGTGATTTGTCGTTTATTAAAGTTCGTCAAGTCCAGTCCAAGATTCTGGTACTAGACTGAACTAGAAGCTTGTAAAGATTCCTAAAAAAAACCTTTTAAAAAAATACATAACTGCCGTGCTATATGTCTAGTCATAAAATGTGTACACCTTCTAAATGATGAAAATGTTTACACCTTCTAAATGACGAAATGAAAAAAAAAATCTGTCAGATTTTTTTAAATCATAGCTGTCCATGTGAATAAAATAGTCTCAATAGCAAAAAAACTGGTCACTCTTTCCCGCATAGCAATGAGTGTTGATGAACGGAACTCAACGCCGCACTTTTATTGACCTATCTGTATATTCATTAGAAATAAATGAAATCACAAAATGTATCATATTTAGACTATTAGCACTAATATCGATATTAAATACACTACTTACTTTCAGAGGCATTGGTCCATACGATATAGCACTGTTACGAATGAGCGAGCCATTCGTATTCACTGATGAAATCCTACCAATACATCTACCTCACAGTTATGAAGTTACCAACTACACCCTTACCTTAGCTGGCTGGGGAGCTTTACGCACTACCTACTTCATACCTGATCTTCCTAGCAAGTTGCAGGAAGTAAAAGTCACTTATGTACCATACGAGAGTGAGTATCACGTCTATTGTTACAAGGCTGCTAGAATATGTTAGCTAAAGGATTATTCCTTTATAGGTAAATTGATAAGTCAATTCGAAACTCTTAACCTAATAATACAACAAAGTAAATTACTATGAACTTTTACGTATAAAAATTTGAATGCAGCGGCATTTGAAGAGGTTTTCAAGAGGCGCGGGTTTAAATCCAGCTGCGTTCAAATTTTTATACGTTTTCAAAATATGTATTTTTCAATTTTCTTAGTGTGGGAATAACACTTTAAAAAATGTAAAAAAAAATCAATTATAGTTTGTTATCGATGTACGTCAAAATTGTTATATGCAATTTTTTTTTGTTGTTGGCATTTCTGTACTTATAAATTTAAGTTACACAAAGATTATTACTAAAAATAATCGTTTCGGAAGAAAGAAAGCTATTAGTAACAGTTTGAAAATATTAAAAAGCTTAATAACTTTTTAATATTTTGAAACTGTTACTCACACACTTATGACAAATATTAATACAAAACTATTAGAAAATCTTCTTTATTTTGCAAGATCGTAAAATACATTTGCTTGCTAAACGGAATTTTATATTACCAAACTGGGGACAAATTCTGACAGTATGTTTTAAATATTTTGAAGCATGCTATTCACTAGAATTTTAAAGCCGTCAACCATCTCTTATATTGAAGCGCATCTAAATCACATCAGAATCAAAAGGATTTATTATGATTTCAATCTACAGTTTAAATTTAAATCTGCAGTAATTACTACTGCACAAAATAAATATGTCAAAGTTTTGTCAGAATTTCAGTGTTATTTTTTTTTTATTTTTACTACATTTTTAATAATTGAACTTCTTTTAGAATGTTACAAAGCCATCGAAGAGCATTTGGATGGTGGGGAAAGTACTCCGTTAGATAAGAATTCAAATATATGCACTGGACCACTCACAGGAGGAGTAGCAGCGTGTAGCGGGGATTCTGGAGGCCCGCTCGTACAATTAGTACCTTTAAATATATACCATCGTGACAAAATAACTGACGAATACGAAGAATACGATGAAAATTATAATGAAGAAAGAAATAATAGAAAAAATAAAATGCTCAGTCTTGAAAATTATGAAATTGAAATCCCTGTTTTACTTGGTGTCGTCTCGTGGGGACTGGCACCTTGCGGTTACAAAGGATCGCCAACTGTTTACACTAAAGTGTCAAGTTATATTGATTTTATTGAAGATAACGCAAAGCCATAATGTTAGATTTTACAATTTATTATTAAATAAATTAAAATTAAATATATTTTTTTCAATTTACAAACTTATATTCTAAAATATGAGTATTATTCAGATCTCTAATTTCATTATAAATATTCATACTTATTATATTTATAATACAATTAAGGTAAACTTTTTTAAAATAATGTTAAGCAACAGCTTTGAAAATGCTACCTTGTAACATATAAAGTCAGATATATGTATTTTAAAAGACATGGGTTTAAGAAAATATTTCAAAAGTTAATATTAAGTAGGCATTAAACACTTCAAAATATAACTGAATAGTTATTTAAATTCTACGTGTTTATAAGAAACATATTTTTTAAATTTCCTTAACAAAAGTATTAGCAGTAATAATATATTATACAAGCAAAATTATTTCCTAGTTATTACCGTATCTTAAATTATTTTATCTCCCGAGTATATTTTCATTCGCAAGCAACACAACTCACATTACGCTTTGTACAACAGTGGTAAAACTTATAAATATTTCTAATAGCTACTAGATTTTTGTATAATATTTAAGCATTAAAAATCATTAATGATTTACATATATTTAATGGAACATTCTTTAGATTTCCAATCCTACCACACCAGAGAGCAAGATACAGTCAGCTCATTCTGCAAGAATCCAGGTCAGTACGCGAGGCGACTAAGAAATCGTTGGCGGTAGTTTGATATAATAATCGTATCAACTGGCAGACGAATGCCACCTCAGCCCACCTGTGACCACGGACTACTGTAAAGTGTTCGCAACGTCCGGTTTCGAAAATGTATTATCGAATACCAAATATATACGTTAAAAATAATTTCATTTCAAAACATTCTTTACATTTTTTTTCACGAATAATAAGACCAAATTTCAGTCTGTAGCATTTTTTTAATTTTTATTTGTTAACACTATAATATTCATTTAAACTCTTAGGTTTAATGAAAGTATTTGAGCTATTAGTTGTTTTACAGTTACAATAAATAATTTTTGTTTTGAAAAAATCAATTATTGCATAGTTGCATATTGAAATGAGTATTCGATCGTAACGTCATTTAAGTAAACTTTCATATTCACTTTCATATTATCCATATTTTCTTTCTATACTATATGTATCCTTTCCTTTTCTTTATATAATTTCCGTAGTTAGTCAACTCTAGAACGTAGACCCCTTTTTCACATTCCTGTAAGAATTTCAGAGTTTTGTTTTGTAGAAGCTGCCTAGCCCTATACTTTACAAATAACCCACATCCCAAAAATCAACCTCTTCGGCTCAGTAATTTCAAGTGTTCTTGTGTATTTATATTACTTTTAATATAGGTAGCATATAGATTTAGTAATCTTATTACCGTATAACATAAATATAGTATATTGGTAATATGTGACTATTAGCAATTTCATGTTATTTTGACGTTTAACATAAACATATTCTAATCTTTATTTATTCTATATATACACAAAATTCCTACTTATAAATCACTCATGCGATAACAAATTTTACTCATGACAGGTGAAAGCTTATATTAGTTCCAATCACAAGTTTATCTTAGATTATGAAGCTTCGCAAATAACTTACGTATGTAAATCAACAGATTTTTAAAGCGAGCTTCGATTTCGCTTTTTTTTTAATTTAAATACTACGCAATTAGTTCTTAAAACCAGGGATGTTATGGAGCTACTTAAGCACAACCGACGCTATCGGATGGCGCAGTGTAATTGAGAGCTGCCGATAACAAATTATTTAAAAAATAAAAGCACCTGATATAAAAGTAATATCAAACAAAAAAAGTTACTGAAATTAGTTATCCAAATTAACTGTGAATTCCTTAAAAATCTTATATCCGCAGCCAAAATCAACAAGCACTAACGGTTATTATCAAATAATTTCATATCCGTAACCAAAACCTATATAGTATTCTTAGTAACATCCTTAATAACAATTAGTTAAGTAAAACATCTGCAGGCCTATAGCTGCCACAGCTCGGTAACTTCCCGATAACAGCCTTAGGTATAGATAAAGGAACACTGATTAGAATGGCGGCTGGCATCGAGAGTGAACACGATCTGCATTCTAGAAGCCAACTACCCCCAAGCGTTGGCAATATTCGTAATATGGTGTATCCTTTGTTTGGCACCAATATTGTGTCTTTAAGTGGGGGGTTTTTTGCGTTCCTGTAATTAAAAATATATATATATATATGATTACTAAAGAAATAAAAACATTTCTAAAGTGTTCTTCATACACTTAGAATATGAAAGACAATTATAGAAAAACAAAAATAAGTTGCAACAAGCATATAACAATTTATGGCGTTGTGGTCAAAGCGCTTGGACGATATCCAAGCGGTGCAGGTTCGTATACTGCTACGTTTAAATTTGTATACGTTTTCTAAAAAAGGTTTTTATTATGTCAATCTAACGATCCATTATGATTAAAATTGTAAACTTTGCACAATATTAAATAAACATTAGTTCATATATTATAAAAAATAGTTTTACCAAACTTCTTTTTGAAGTTACAAAATAATAAAAATCTAACTCAACACTTACGTTATTGTCCATAATTAAAAGAATAATGATCATAAGCTAGTATAAAAAACTTACCTAATTATTTTGCCTTCTGCATTAAGTTTATATACATGTTCTTTTGTTATAGGTGTTTTCTGAGGATTCCTCCAACTTGCAACTACTTGCGTGCTGTAGCCGTGCATGTGGAAAGTATAAGAATCATTACTGCCGTGTCCTGGAATATTAATAAAAAAATGTATAAAAAATGTACTGCCATCAAATTATTGTTATCGATAAATAATTATCGATGTATTATTATTAAATTTATTAGAACTGTAGGATTAAAGTTTCAGTCCTTTATGAAAATAATATCTATCAACCATGTAAATATTTGTACAAATTAATTAAACGTAACTATTCCTCTTGAATGTATATATTTCACTTATTATATATTTACAATTACATTGGATATTTTTCATATATATATACGTATAATAATATTTTTAAATATTGAAATATTATCTTCATATCATCATCGTGCGAGTTTTTGTTTTTCAATTCAATCAAGGCAATTTTAGCGACAGCTTTAAGAAACATGTATAATACGGCACAATACAAGACGGCACCTGTTTGTTAAAATAATGATTTTGGGTTTGACACCCACAAAAAATAATACCTAAATTGTTATTATTTTTTATCTGGTAAAGCAAACCGCGGCTCTTGAGTTTCGCAACTCAACGCGTCTCGGAATCGGAAAGAAAGTGGAAAGTGTTTTGGAACTAGGTACTCACTGCTCACCCTGACCGTGAACCTGCCGTGAACTTACTGTGAACCTACCGTGAACCTACCGTAAACCAGAAAAAATATTTTTGTTTATTGTATTACCTTCATTAACTATTACCAACTCTATTACGTCATTAGTTTGAGCTTTTAAAACTTGTAAGCACTGAGGTTCTTTATGCTTATGTTCTTGTCCAACGTCGCATATAATATCTTGTTTTATTTCACGGGGCTTCAATAAAAATGGTGCATTCGGGTATAAAAAGTTTTTATTATTTATTTGCACTACTCCATTTTTGGAAGCTGAAAAGTTTCAAATTTGTATATATCAGTATCAGTTTTGAATACACATAAATTTGTAATTTTTTTGAAAGAATGACTTTAAAATTGAAAATGGTAGACATTTTGTGTTCAAAGAACTACAATTCTAATATATATATATATGCATGTATTTGTTTTGAACATATGTTGATGAGTGCTGTAGTTAAAATCTTAAATGTTTTTTTTTATTTAATGTCCGATTATACAAATCTTGCACAATACTGGTAACTTTCTATATATACAGTTAAAATAGAAGAAAGCGTAGAAAAAATTTCATTCAAAGTTAACTGGGACGCGCTATAAATGAATATTAGTAGCCGTTTGCAACGTTATACACGTTACACAGTCAAAAGTGGATTAAACACATGGTAGTCTGTGTAATATTTACAACATTAATGTAGTATGTTTTTATAAAAAAAATCAGCATTCTCCATATAATTTTTTTTATATATTTCATAAAACAGAGCTTTTCTTTCGTGTACCCATAATTATTTTACTATTATTTTACTATTGAAATTTATTTATTATAAAGTTATGCTTGAATTTTAATCCTTCTTTATCATTCGGGTTTTACTTAACTATTTACTTAACTCACACTATATGGAAGTAATAATTAATAAACTTACATAATGCAGCTGGATAGAATGGTTTCCTTGGCATAGCGTCGCTTAAGTAGCGGAAATCAATATCGCTCTCCTTGAACTTTGGATAAGCTCGGTCTACACTTAAGTAATAAGATTTTACGTTTCCGACAGTTGCTACGTCCTTGAACGATTGCAATTGTTGGCCGGAAACAACGTCTTTGGCATCGTTTTGCGAATCTGGGTCGCCGTTCTGAAAGAATTATTATTTTTTTAATTTATAGCGTTGTGTTTGGCGCTATAATGGATGACTCGTGATATTCCTTACTGGATGGAGCTTGTGGTTTCCAATCCCGTGCAATATTGCGAATATTCCTCTCATGAGACGAAAGGCTACTTTTGGATTTAGTGAAATCGCACACAATTTCTTTAAAACGTGAAATATGTTTAGAACACAATATTTTAATATACGTTTAAGGCACATTGCCTTTTTTTGTTTGTTTCAACGTAAGTGTAAAGATTGAAGAAAATTGAGGCGTATCGTATGACTCTATACATCCGCATGTTACTGGTTTTGTTTCCTTATAAAAATAAATAGACGGACGACTGAACGTTATGATCGTAGGTTCAAATTTCACAAGACAATAAAATTGAGAGCAAAAAATGTATTTATATTTTTATGTATATCTTCTATGAATAATTGTGTTTGTCGAAATTACAAACGTTCCTAAATGCATGAAAAAAAATATATTATTTATACTATTACAAACAAGTAAAAGCAGAATGTTTGTATGAAAGCATATCTTCATTTATTTCATTAGCCCTGGACAGAATTTGAATAAAGCCTTTTATGTTATATAATTTTTAAGCCTGAGCAGCCTATTAAGAAGACAACATTGAATTTGAAGACTGGAGCACCTAATTATGAACCATACCTAATAGTCCACCTGAACTATAACAGTTGATAACACATATTAGTGTGGCAAGTCGTTTAGTCAACGCAAACAATGTGGCAGGCAGCTATTAATATAATAAAAAAAAATTACTGGTCCCTCTTCCATCATTGATGTATAATTGAATCCTGAATACAAAAGCATGGCATAGGCTCTCGTCCCGTCACACGGTCCCTCTCCGGAGACTTCCATCCAGTAACCACCGGTATTATGCCTCATTCTTACCACCACGTCAAGCCGCTCACCTATAAATGAATTGAAACAGTACATTATGTAATGAAATATAACTTTCTATTACTCCGTTTAAATGAAAGTGTTTTAAAAACCATTTAATTTGTCTAAAAATTGTATCGGATTGTAATGTAATAAGTATTTTAAGCAGTTTTACGCTTTTTCCCGCATAGCAGGGTAGTCAGAGAGAACTTTGTGTGAAGACACTCCGTTCTCGACATCCCGCTTGAAATCGAGACATTGCGGGCACAGTGGCGGAATTCAAAGCCGCGCTTTGTCTAGGTACCAAATGATTTTTTTTCCAAATATAATCTATCCCCGAGCGGGTATCGAACCCACAACACGCTGTCCCAATGCGCCACGATGGCCTCTATGCCATAACAGATAAAACCTCTTGCATATTTATTATAAAGGTAAAACGAAATCGCGTAGTCATATTTATAAATTCATCAAATAGAAACACTTTCGAACATACATTCTAATAAAAGGTAAATTTGAAAGCAATGAGTTAAATTCATTCAAGATTTCATAATTCACACATCATTCTTTCAAGTGCCTTTACCCAAAAAAAGGTTTACAAAAACAAGGATTTAATGCACTGCATTATAAAAGTGATAGTATATTTCAAACATTCTGCTGTTTTACAAAACGATAAATATTTTGATTTCACTTAATAACTTTTACTAACTAAATTTAATTTTTTTTTTAATTTAATAACTAAATTTTAATTAAATTCATCTGCATCTATCTAATTGAATGAAAAAATATAAAAAAACATTTTGGACCAACTTTTGCCGTTAAATTTTATAAAACCAATGGAGCTATTTTACCCAAGGTTTTTACGGTGCCTTTTATTTAACATTTTAAAAAAGCGTTTTTCCGATATTTCGGTAGTTTGAATTTTCTTTACGCGGATAACATAAAAGAGAGGAGGTCACGAATGTTTAGAATCCTAAGGGTGGAAAGCTTCTTTACCTAATAAAGAAGATTATCCCGCATTCGAGCATTTTTCTCACCAGGGTAGCATCGGATTGTAAGAGGTTTGTTGGAAAATTGGTAAATGCGAGCTTAGTAAGTTTGTTGAATAATACTTGTAACAGTTGAATATTTTCAATTCTCTCAGAGGGCTTGAACGGTTTTTAAAGAGGCGCGGGTTCAAATCCCGCTGCGTTAAAATTTTTAAAATGTTTTCTAAATATATGTAATATATATATACAATAGATAAGCTAAAGTTTGACAAGTTTTCTATATAGCCTAGGACAATGATTTAATAATCTTATATAAGTGCTCGCTTTATATACTTCTGTATGAATGCTTAGTAAGGTTTAATTCTATATATTTTTAACATTTTTTAAAGTGTTATTCACACACTAAGGAAATTGAAAGTGGTTTTCAAGAGGCGCGGGTTCAAATCCCGCTGCGTTCAAATTTTTATACGTTTTCTAAATATGACTTTTTCAAGGTGTAATTATTTCATTACACATGTGCTATCAAATCAAAACTATCATTCTGGTAAATTTATTTACACAACAGTTTGTATATAAATTTTGAAATAAAGTCAATAGATTGAGGAAGTGTTCAATGCAACATATTGTATATAGAATTGCAGTAAATAAATCTTGTAATGTACTTTTTCTTATTATGAGTATTTACGATAGCAATAAACTGATAATTTTTACTTTATACTACCATTGTCTTTACTTATATTGTAATTCATATATTTACGCTTTATAACAATACATTACGTTAAAGTAGTATGTAAGCAGTTAAAAAATAATAAGTTAAAAGAAAAACAGCTGTATTAAAACCAACATTTTCACGAATAATTTTAAGCAAGCTCTTTTACATATGAAATATATATTGTAATAGTGCAATAAAAAATTGTAGTCTGCCATTTTGGGTGATCCGCCATGTTGGCGTTTGAATGATGATACACAACTCACAATAGCACAGCATGCATTATCGTGTATGTAAAATTTCAGCATAACCGGTTAAGGATATATGCTTCAAAATTGAATTGCAAGAACAGACATTCCACCCAAACAAACATTGCAAGTTTATAAAGACCCTTCTAAAAAGATTTATTTTATAACATTTAAGTTAGAATAACTTCATTATATTATGTAATTTTATAGTACATTGATTAAATCAAAATATTAGCCACATAAATATATATTTAGAAAATGTATAAAAATATTATAAACAAATCTTGGAAAGAGGAAGTAAGGGAATAAGATACACAAGAATACATTTAAAAAAATAAAGCACAAAATTTAGATGGAATACCTAGTTTAAGTAGTCATAATTATGGTGAGTCAAAAGAACTAGCTATTAGACGAAAGCCTTTTTATTTAGAAATTAATATTTTCGATTAGGTCTATTTCTAAATTAGTACAAAGACAACGTCTGCTTGATAAGGTGGATTTATAATATCCATCTTACATTCAAATCATGAATACATCGACATACATTTACAAAGAAAATGCGTTTATTAAAAAAATATCAAAGATTTTAATAATATTAATGTAAAACTTTCGAAACCTCATAATATCAATAATAATTGAGAGAAAGTTTATTGAAACAAAAACTATAAATATATAATAATATAGTTTCATGTAACAACACACGAGTGGATGCAGAAATATAAATGCAATTGCATTAGTTTTATTATAATTATTGCTCTAAGAACATTCCACTAAGCTATACCTGTTATTGTAGAAAGTGAAAACAAACATAGACTGGTTTGTTGACCTTAAACTTTAATACCCAGTACCTTTCTCCTCTCGCTTCAGTTGATAGTGAAAATGGCACGAATAGATCGCTCCGTATAATTATGATTTAAGCACATAATAAAAATAATAGTTTGCAGTGAAACTTTACTACAGATTATAATATTTTTAGTAGAAAAATTGTAAAATAGCTCATTATTATTAATGAAATCTCTTGTTTCTTTTTTTATAATTTCATTTCATGCATAATATTTAAGGTTGTAAATTTTTAATAGTTATAAAATATTTTTTTAGCTTTGATACCTCCATACTTAATAACTGGACAGTAAATGAAATATGGAAAATAGAACTATGATTAAACTAGACTGTTGATTTCAGTAAATATAATCTATACTAAATTAGTTTAAATACTTTTTCGTGTTTTGACCATTATTCGCCATGGTGCAATAAAAACCTTTCGATATAATAGACTAGAAAGTGAACTACATAATATGTAGATGTAGACGAACACAGTTAAATAAACATTATAATAATAAAGACTTTCTTTTTTTTTATATATATTAATATAGACAAAGATAAAACCTAATAACTAATTCATTAAATAAATTACTCATAATTTTAATATGTTCAAATTTAACAAGCATCAAGCTATTAACAGCTTGTACTTATGTATAACTTTAAAAAAGTCTTGGGAAAATCCCCGCATAGCACGGTAGTCAGAAAGAAGAACTAGTGTCGAGACACCCCGTTCTCCACTTTCCGCCCGATTTCGAGACACTGCGTGTCTTACAAAAGCGAGAAATGAATAGCCACAGCCATTCGTGTTTACATTCAAATGCTATACCACTGCGCCACGGTACGCCACGATATTAGCCTTAATGTCTTTTTGAGGTAATAAACACGAGGCATTGCTGACGTAACTCGTTTTTTCCCCACTTATTTATTAGACGACTACTATACTTATGTGGCATAATATGACGTATTTAAGAGTCATCAATCACAACTTTCATTGCTCGAATTTTACTTTCCAAGAAAGCTACAAGTTTTGAAAATAACTGATTATAATCTTAAAAAAAAAACCAACAATATAGATGCACTTCATCACGGTTTAGGGCCAAAGTGGAAATGGGCAGAACACCCGTCACCAGATAGCCCGACGAAAGGTGGACACTCTAAACAAAGTGGAAGGGTCCAATGGGCAAGAGGAGCGTGGCAGATCAAGAAAAAGATGGGTCAAGAACCAAACTGGAGATAACTGGATGGAAGTTGCCAAAAACCGCAAGGAATGGTCCAAGTTGGAGGAGGCTTTTACCCAAGAGGGGCCAAAAACTAATTTATATTATAATGTTTTTGTTTTATCTATATTTGTATGTGGTGCTTACTTAATATTAAATAAAGCTTAATAAATATTGTGATTTTTGGATTTAGAAGGTGCCGCTAAATATATTTTAAAATACTAATTTCGATAATAAACATAGTGTTATTTTAATTAACTATATAGCAAGAAGCAATCATAGGTTTGTAAAATTAATTCATATGTAATTTGCGCGCATAAAACAACCGCCATCCTGTTGTATAGATGTAGAAACTGGCTTACTGAGTTTATAAAGCAATGTGGAAGAAACGTCCAAATAGCACTAAGCAAAATAGACTTCCTTAATTATTGCGAAGTACTCGAACAGAATTTCTTATAACATATCAATAAGAAAACTAAAAATTAAGAAAATTTAATTTTTTAAAGTGCTATGAAATTGTCTATAGTTTAAGGAAATTGAAAACGAATTCTAATTTTTGATATATTTCATGAATCTTTTTTAAATGGATTTTTTACTTAGACAGAGCTAAAAATTATGTTATATATTTAATAACAACAAGATATGTCATATTTATTTTATTAATTTAATGTATCCCCAATGCACAGGAGCGCACAAAGCCAATATACATAAAAAAAATATTGGCAGTCTGCACTTCTTCATTCAAAGTTCAACTGTGGAAAATTGCACACTACGTCCGCCTGTCAAATTACAAAATAAGTGTATAACAAAAGGTTTTTTTTACGTATTAATGTATTAAAACATACCTGGATAAAGTTTAACAGCTGACGTTGTAACCGGCTGTACGGGTTTCGCATCGGCCGCTATGACAGTCATAAGGTGCTTACTGATTTGTACTACCAAAGGACATTCCACTGCTATTGCGTTAATTAGGCGCAATCGGTACGAATAGTCTGGCATTACAAATAATCTGAAAGCATTCATAATATTAGTTATATGAAGATTAGACAAAATTGGTTTTTATTTGCATTTCCCTTTTTATGTGGGATCGATCGGTGGAATCTATTAATAAAGTGAAATATCGATAGACCACTTCTCTTTAGACTTGTGTATTACTTACATATTGTGGGATATGGCGATTATAATGTCTTTTTCAAATTTTAACATTTAAAATTATGAGTAATTTATTTAAGTCATTATTTATTAGATTTTATCTTTGTATTGAAATATCTTATACACTGTGTTAAATAGCACAACCTAACTCCATGTATTGGCAATTTTTTTTTTGTAAATATAGATTAAATCAAAAATGATAAATTATTAATTATTTTAAAACAATATAAATATACTTGTTGTACAGTCATTTTAAATATTTAAAATGTATATTTTTAACATTTACTTTGTGTTTACTAGATCCCCATTGACTAAGAGGCTTGTCGGTTTTATTTGGTTAGCGTCTTCTAATTTAGCTGTTAACAGTTCAGGAAATCTTGCTCCAAACACCAATGTATGCTCGTCACTTCTATCAAAGTCGTATAATGATACATGCGGCTCTACAGGCTGAGGTTGATCTACTATGACTGCTCCGTAGACACCATCGCTTTGATGAAACACTGAAAATTATTAAGCAATTAAAGCATCAGTAAGTGTCTAAAAAACTGCCTGGCTTTGACAGATATTCTAAAGTGCATACATTATATCCATAAGTTAACATAATTTCAAAAATGTAGAATCAGTGTGAAAAACCAGTTAGAAAGTATATTAATAATTCGTACTATGAAGAAAGCTCTACTTAAAATTTATTGAAACCGATACTCAATAAATCTAATAATCAGTCAAGGTAAAAAAGTTTTTATATTGTGTATACTGTAATAATAACATTTATTGTAGTAAAATAATAAGAATATATCGTAGACAATGGTAAATGGCATTTTCTCATTTTTGTCTAAATATCGTAAAATTATTAAAACTAAACGAAATTATTGGTTATTACTAGCTATACCCGCGACTTCGTCCGCGTAGAATTCTAAAACAAAAGTAGTCTAAGCTATTCGTTATTATATTAGCTACCTGCTCCTCAAAATCGGTCCATCCGTTCCAGAGATTAGGCGGAACAAACAGACCGACCGACATAAATTATAAAAATGTTATTTTTGTATATCTACTGTGTACAAGAACTTAAAAAAAAGCTTGAACGGTTTTCAAGAGGCGCGGGTTCAAATCCCGCTGCGTTCAAATTTTTATACGTTTTCTAAATATGTCTTTTTTCAATTTCCTAAGTGTGCGAATAACACTTTAAAAAATATTAAAAGAAGCAGTTATTTTTAAATTACACACAGGTACTTCAATTTTATTTATTTGTATAGATTTTTTTAACACATAAACGTATTAATGTAATTAAAAAATATTTGCTAATACATTCTTACCTGAATCAGAGTGATAGAAGAAAGTTCCAGGTGCAGAAGCTATGAATGCATATTCATATGTAGAGCCAAAGGAAATGGGACACTGCGTTATCATTGGTACCCCATCCATGTATGGGGTACCCTTTTGTTCAATTCCATGCCAATGCATAGTGAAATCCTGATTAGGAATTTTATTTTTTACTTTAACAATTACAATGTCATTTAGACAGACGCGTATGGCTGGTCCAGGTGTCATACCGTTGACAGTCAACGCTGGCATCTCGTCTTCGTCAAAAGATGGACTTATTTCGAAATTGTAGCGGCACTGGCGCGGCTTGACGTTGAATTTACAAGGTCGGTTACACGATTTGTCTGAAATACACTTTTTGTTGAGTAATTTCCAAATATCAGTCATATGATTGCATCCTAAGCAAATAAACTGTAAGTACACTTTTGGCTCGCTGCCTTTTGTTACATAGTAATTTAACGTGTAAAAGCAAGGTTTTGTTATATAGTTAATATTTAATGCTTCACAAATTATATATTTTTCGTAAAAAACAAATAATTTTAAGCGATATTTCTATTTTCATCATTTTTATAATAAATAAAGCAATACTCGGAAATACTTATATTTGTAATAATTGAATTATAAATCGTAGAATAATAAATAGCATCCTTATTGTAAAACAATACATAAATGTTGGTTTTACTTTAGTAAAGTGAATATAAAACTAAATAAACCTTGATCTATTAAAAATAGCACATTTTTTTCTGTATTTGTTTTACACGTATGAACCCACAACCACTAAGTTAGGTCAGACTTTTTTTTACCTACCGAATTTTTTTTACCTAAGTTAAGCGAGGAGGAAGATATATGAAAAACTTACCGGTGCTTTTCGTAGTATCGGTTAATAAAATATTATCATCGTTCGGTATAAAACTTTCCAAAGACGCTCTTCCATCGTTGCTGGCATTCAATATGATAAAAGTGCACAAAAGTAAGAACTTCATTTTGAATATTCACAATAATTTAATGTAAATTATATTAATTGTAATTGTCCTGTCATTACCGTTTGACAGCCGTTTTGTGTGAGCTTAAACAATATCGTGACCTGTCTTGTATGGTCTTCCGAATAAAACTGACCGAACAAGGCAAGACGCGAAGGCTTCAATGAAAGTGGTTTTTCACTACGAACCACCATGTATTCAAAAATCAACTTTAATACAAGATGACAAAGTTGAAATTAACTAAGCATTCTCATTTCAGACAAATATACTAAATATAAGCCTTATTGTTTATATCGTAAGATCGATTTTAAGTTATAAAGTGTTACAAGTAATAACAATTTAGATTAGTATTTGTTTTTATTTTACTCTACAGTTAAACTAACTTTTGCGAAACATATGTTTTTTTAAATGTGCTTAAATCATATGGTTCTAGAGAAGCTCTTTAGATTGAAAAGTTATAATGAATGAGTTTAAAGTCAGGAAGTGTGCCATTTCCACAAACTGCACCCGACGCTTGCGGAATCTAGTCCGAATCGGTACTTTTATATTTACACTATAATTTTTTGCGATATAGTTAGACCTAGTGCAAGTCATTTTTCCGATTCGATTCCATCACCCAATAGACTTTTTTAAAGACTAATTTAAAATGATCAGACAAACGAACCCGGGAGAACCAAGTATATCTACCGCCATACACATATAATAAAAGATATATATATAAGTTTAAGTTTTTTTTTTATATTTTAAACATTCATCATTAATCTATATTTATACATACAATAAAAATGTAACTGATCACTGTCTGTACATGGAAGACATATAAAAAAAATATTATTAGGGGCATTTATAGATGTAATAGAACCCAAAACAATTATTTTTAATCTTCTTTTCTGTTTGTCTGTGTGTATGTTTATTTGTGTACGCTAATCTCAGAAACGGCTTAACCAATTTAAATGCAGATTTAACAATTTTATTGTGGTAAAGTTCAATTAACATTTAGTGTTTATGTATTCATTTCAATCGGTTCATAAACAAAAATGTTACAACCATTTAAATTATAAATTAAAGCAAAGTTTGTTATTTAAGCGAGAACGCGGGCGGGCGTAAATACTAAATAGTTTAGTCATTTAGATTATACAGGCAAAGCCAGGAGTATAAAGTATTATAGTAAACAAATTGTTAAATATTGCTAAGTTAGTATTTATTCGATTTGTTTTAAAATAAAGTAAACTTAAGTGAATGATGTATGACATGTTAGGCTATCGAGCTAATACAATACTTATTAGTCAGCTAAGCTCAGTGTTTTATTTATGTCAAATACATTATAATTATTATTAATTCATTGATAATAACATACTGTAAACGATTTTTTATTTAATCATTAACAATAAAGCTTCCGATATGTTTTTCTTACAATAGAAAAATAATGAAGAACACAGATAAAGTTAAATAACCTGTAAGTTAAGCAAATAGACTTATAAGAGTTCTTGCATAAAATTGCATTGTTGAAACGGACGCTGAAAATATTTTAAAAACTAAAATAATTTTAACGATACCTGTACATTTTACTTATCCTTCACTATTTAAGTAGTGGATGAATATTTAATTAGTCGAAATATTTAAAAGTATACAAATGTTAAGTAAAACACATGTTTCCTTTTCAATATTGCGTACAAATTCATCCGTTTTGCTCTAATTCGTAGCGCAAGTATTCCCTCTTGCCCTGAATAAACTCGATATCATTGCTTCATGGAAATTCTAGTTGATGTAGGCATTACGCTATTTCTTTAACAATATTCACTTGCTTTGACTTTTGACTCGCTCTGGCTTTGTTTATTTTTTTTATTTAGAGAATAAAATGATGTAAGATTTTAAATGAAAACCCATATACGAGTAGATATGTGTTTCGGCATTCTCGTTACTATACTTTTCAAACGTTTTAGTGAATCTAAAATATTACAGTTTGTATACGAGTTTTATATATCCTTTTCATCAAACCCATAATGTACAGCTTCCTATAGAATTCACATCACAAAAGTCGTAAACTTTTAAATATCGAAGCCAAAAATGGAAATAGTGTTTTTTTTTTATAATTTTAAATAATGTAATTTTCGTTGTGGGGAGCACAATATTGTTATTCGCTTATCCTTAACGTAGACAGTACGTAGGGTTTGGGTTTCAGTACTAGTAAAAGATATAATTATAAAGATCTTATTTATTAAGCACGGAGTAACAGACAGGCAACACGCATAAACGTGCCTTGGGGAGTGTAAGAGAGCACTAGAGCCTATTTCTCCAAATTCCTACGAAACCGGGAAGAACGAGATTTTACTTCATTGAAAAAGACATATTTTGAAAACCTATAAATAAATGAACACAGCGGCAATACTAAAGCGCTTGAACGGTTTTCAAGAGGCGCCGGGTTCAAATCCTGCTGCGTCCACATTTTTTATACGTTTTCTAAATAAATATTTTTCAATTTCCTAAGTGTGCGAATAACACTTTAAAAAATATACAAAAAAATTGACTTCATCTTTCATAAAATCCAAGCAACGAAGCAAAGGAACTAACAGATAACTATTTATGTCTAATAAAATATTTAAAAACATTAGTTGTCGTATGCAGAATTAGAAACGCGATTTCATCATCATAAGACAACTTTTATAAGACAGTCCAGGAACTGAACAAAAACACACTGGTTTTGTTGTAAATGAAACCTTCAAATGCACTGTAATCTTTTGCAACACTGTAAGTAGTTCGTTCTTGCAAGATATTTACTTCTTTTTTCATTATATTTGCACATATATATAGTCGAATGCATAAAGAAAATGTTCTACGTGATTTCTATTAATTATAATAATTAATTATTATATATATATATTATAAATACTATATATTTAAGTATGTATCAAAAAGCCGTTAAGCCTTATTTTTAGTACAAAACAAAGGGTTAGAAACGATTTTCTAATCTTCTGCTATATAGCGATGTCTATACATCGCTTCCTTCTTTATTTCATCTCATAGAATAGTTCCGTGGTTACATACCATTCAACAATATTTACTTATATCCGTTACTCGAAATTAAACAGTATTTTAAAAAATACCCTGAAACTTTACTACTTTGCTATACACAATAATAATTAAAGTGTAATAATTATATATATGTATATATCATACATCTAGCATGTATTTATCATAACATATATTGTACATAACGTAAGGCTTAATTTTATATATTTATTTCCCCCTTAATATTTATTTTTGCGCTCCAAGGCGCCTAGGTTTAGGCAAGAGAATTACTAATAGTGATGAGGTCGACCTTCTATGTTTCTGTTCTTTTGTTATGTCTTGTTGTGTGAAAAAAAGAATTTATCTATCTATCTTTTTGTAATTAAATTATTATTACTAACAGAATTAATCGCGTTTATTTAAATTCGAAAACACAGTTAGAACACTACATAGTACTCTGTTTTGTGGCCTCAGGTCACGTGGTCACGGGTTAAAATTTAATTTCAAAATGTGTAAACATTGCGAAAACAAAAGATCTAATTATAATCCTTTTTTGTTTACGGCTTTTTTTTATTTAGTTTGTAGTACAAATTTAAATTTATATTTACTTAGCTGTTTAAAGTTTTAATAAATAAAAACTATGCTAGATATAAGATAAAGTAATACCGATATCAGGTACAATTAATTAATCCAACTAGTTACTAAGAAAACTTTATTTTAATGAAACTTTAACCTAATTTTTAATTAATAGTAAATAATATAAATTTAGGTGCAAAAAAGAATATAGTGACAAAACATTGAAAAACAAATACAAATTACACCTTTACTACAGTTATAAATTGATACATCACTCGAAGAGTACTGGCGAAGGTGTAAATATTCACTGGTATAATATCGGCTGCTAGAAGCGAAATCGGCTTTTGAGCCTGTATCAGCATCACATATATCGTTTTCTTCTCTTTCATATTGAACTTCTCCCAACCACAGCTGTACACTGCATTCTCAAACACCTTCGAAGCATTTATAAGCCGTTGACAAAGAAAACAATATAAGAAGAAAACCAGAAAACAATATATAAGGACTGGTGCAAAAGTTATCCACTCGTGTAAGGAAAGGTAGAAGAACAGGCAAATGCACACGGCGTTCGAGCCAAAATTTACACCTATCGGCATACTATAAAGTGCCTTTAGATTGCCTATTATACTTAATGTCAAAGCATGCCGTTCTATTAGAGAAGGCAACTGTTTTTTCACTTCGATAATCCTAAGCTCAGTACTGTCGCACTCATCAAAGTTTAACATTTCAGCTGATAGCATTTGGTACATAGCTGCTGTGTGAGCTATAAGGAATAGAAGAAGTCCTTGATAATTAAGAACAACCGTCATTATAGTTATTTCTTGTAAGAATAAAATAACGTGGCAAATTTCACGGTTTGGCGACACTGTTAATGGCTCCAATCCTAAAAAGTGGAAAATTTATTAATTTTTTTTTTTTTTTTAATTTAAAATTAAATTTTTTTTTAATAAATAATTAAATAAGAAAATTGTTTTATTACATATTTGGTTATTCTTACCAACACAAGGTGTCATAGAGTAGTAGTCGTTAGATACATCAACTCGATGCGGTACATATATTAAAAGAGCATCCAGAAGATTAAACCCGTAAAATATGAACAAAATGTTCTTCACAACAGACAGCAGTTTCTTATGTTTGTCCCTTAGAAAAACTGTCCGTTTTGACAAATTATCAATTCTGGTTACTTGCTTGATGAGCACTCTCAATAATGGTCTAGAAATAT
Source organism: Podotricha telesiphe (assembly GCA_038994665.1). Classification (NCBI taxonomy): domain Eukaryota; kingdom Metazoa; phylum Arthropoda; class Insecta; order Lepidoptera; family Nymphalidae; genus Podotricha; species Podotricha telesiphe. The sequence continues at coordinate 49,781 of JAOYRR010000156.1, forward strand.
AAAAAAGAAAAAATTTAAACCTCAATAGTTCTACTATAGAATTTAGAAATCCAAACATTGCTCAATTACTTTCCTTCGTTTAACCTACACTGCAAATATTTTTTTTTCGCCACAATTTCATTTGAAATGACAACCATCGAACTCATATTTTTTTAACTTGCAACACAGTTTAACACTTAAATAAGCAATGATAATAAATGTCAAAATAACATGACATAAAAAGCAACAGCAGCTTCAAGCTTTTTCCCGCATAGCAGGTTACATCTTGTGTAAAGACACTTCGCGGCATTTAGTACAATATAACGAATTCAGGCAGAAAATTGAGAACCGAGATCACATTACATTCTAAACAATCATTTATACGACATCAGTTAAATTGCCTTTTGATTTATGACCTGTTCGACATTAACATATCACTAAATAATCACTTAACTTGCAATCATTTATTAATTTTAACGGTCATTTGAAAGATTGCAGAGATATGTTTTGACTACATCAAAACAAATTTAAGTATGAAGCTCATAATCTTTAAATCCTTATTATAGAAGACTTGCGCTAAAACACCGATATTTAAATTCTGAAAGGGATGTTAGAAACCTTAAACTGCTAAATACCGTATTATGAGAGGAATTTAATTTTTGTTAAAACAATTTCTAACATATTTACTAAAAAAAATAGTTTTAATTCACATTATTATTAAAATGTACTTACAATCTCCATTTATGATGATATAACTTTTGATAAGCCGAAAATTCAATATGCATTCACGCCTTCTATTGGAAGAGCAATGTATGTATTTCTTTTTTATTTTTTTATATATATATATACTCTGCCATATCTTCAGGTATATAATGTTAAAAGACTGGTGGTAAAAAGGTGAATATATAGACGAATAATCATAAGTTCTTACCGCTTCATCAAAAACCAATAACTATTATTCACAGTTAAGGTGAGTATTGATATGTTAACGTAGCTCTTAATAAAATCACTGGCTCCCTGTGCATATTGTATCTGATATACAACACTGCCGACTCCATACACGTAAAATAAAAGAGATAGATGCAATATCCAAAATGGCGCTAAAAATAAAAAAAACGCCTAATAATAGTAATCATTGAAAAAGACATTTAGAAAACGTATAAAATTTTTAACGCAGCGGGATTTGAACCCGTACCTCTTGAAAACCATCCAAGAGGCGCGGGTTCAAATCCCGCTGCGTTCAAATTTTTATACGTTTTCTAAATATGCCTTTTTCAATTTCCTAAGTGTGCAAATAACACTTTAAAATATGTTAACAAAATAAATAGTAATCATTTCCTATCTTTTTAACATGTTAGTTTAAAAAGGAAAAATTTGGGATCGAAATTTTCCGTATATTTCCGTATACATTATTATATTTCTTTATACATAAATACTTTTGCCAAATTTTATAATTTTGATGATTATTTTTTTAAATAAATAATTTGTTATGATTTATCTTAACCACTCTCTGTGAACATTTTATTATAGTTTAAATCTTACCAGAGATCCTGTCTCTTAAAATGGAAAAGCCAGCTTTAGAAGGGACTAGATTAACCAGCCATATTATATTTTCTAAGCTATTATCCTGTAATTGAAATCCGGTCTCTATAAAAAAGTTTTTTACATTATTAATAAATTTCATTGTTTTATATTAATATTAGTTGCTGTTTGATGTTCTTCAAGTTCATACAGAGTGTAAAATATAAAATACAATAAATATTTTAAATACAGCAATAATTATGTTAGAAAAAAGAAATTATAAGTTTGATCTATACAAGTTATAATTATAAAAATACTTAGGTGACCATCCCGTTCTGCTCGGCAGTGAATTTTATTAAGATGTTCTAGAATCATACTATAATTTCCTTGTAATTTTAAATCTATTTTAAGATATACTAATTTTGAAATGAAATTATTTTAACCGGATTAATCGCGTATAATTTTGGTATTCGTCACAGGTAGAGAGTGTACCTGTGGCCTGTAAAGTGTTCGAAACGTCGGGTTCTATAATGTATTTTCGAATATCAAAATTATACGCAATTAATCCGATTAAAATAGTTTCATTTCAAAATGTATAATAATCGTGAAAATCAAAGAACTTCTTATATACTAATTTTACATTCAATGAAGAAACAATTATTGAACTAATTTTTTTTACATATTTCGTAGGTTCTAAACAAACAAACAATAAAAATATATTTTATCTGTGCAGCTTTTCAATATGTCTCATTAAAAAACAATGTTCAAATAATACGTTGTATTCTTTAATTATACACAATAATTTTTCATCACTTGCAATTAGCCCGCCTTCGTGGTGCTCTATATGGCATTAACTTTGAGAAAGGTAACATTATAACATTTTTTATAAAATATATTCAATCATTAAAAAAAAAGACCAATAAGAACTGTTTAATTTAATAACTTTTAAAATGTCATTAACAAACTTATTTTTATTTTGATGCTTTGCTGCTTTCATTTCATACATGTCTATCTTATTTACTCAATATTTAAATTTATTTTAGAAATCTCTTTAGAATTTCGAACACTAGTCAAATGTCATATAATCGATTCTACGTCGGACTTCTTTATTGCTCATTTCGGAATAATTTTACTCATTAAACGTATTACTAATGTTATATTTTATAATATTCATCTGAATACGGCAATAAATCAAGTATAATTATGATTAATTCCAAAATACAGTAGTTTTACATTACATATTAGCAATCTATTGCAGATACACATGAAATGTAACAAAGTAAAATAGAAAATAAAATTTCTAGAAAATAATAAAGTATATGTATAAACCCTTTAAACTTTTCATTATCATAATTTTTGTTTAATGTGTACTGATTTACGTCAGATTTTCATCACTAGTTTATCATTTTTGAGGTGTAAAAATAACTTTCCTCTTAGAAGATAATTCAATTAACGCATGCACACTTCTGCTGAGTGTGAATTTTTTCTAAGAATTTTATTCCTTAGCAGCATAATTGTAGAATTAAGTACTGACAACTTGCAGTTATAATAAAAACCAATAGGTTCACTGTGCAAAATTGATAGATTTTTTTTATATAACAATTATAAGATGAGACTAAAATTTTGGTCGAATTACAATATTGTTTCGTATGTTATTGAACGATATTTTGTAGAACTATGTAGCATGTAGTAATTATCATGGTACTGATATCTTAATAGAATTATTAATTGTTGTACATTGTGTTTATATTTTGCATACTCTATTTCCTATAGGAGCATTATATATATAAGAACCTTTGATGGACACCATCAAAGTATTTTTTAACATCGTTGTAAAAACTTTTGTGTCTTGATTCCAATTAATAATGGATAAACAGCAGACAAAATAATTTCAATTTAACACAAATTTAAAAAACAATTTTCTTTTTGTATTATGTTATGTGTATTTATCGTATCCCTGACAAATTTACGAGATTTTTTACCAGTAGTTGATGACTGTATCGAATATTCACTAGATATTTAAATGGTGGAGGTTGTTGCGCTAGTGCTCTATTTGCATGGTCTCTGTAACTATAAACTAAAAAAGTGTTAACTTAATGATGAGAGATATTAGTTTCCGGAGATCTTGATGTTTAATTCTGAAAATTATCAACGACTTAGGTATCAGAGCGGCGAAATGAGAATATTTAAATTATGATTCTCTAGAGTGGGAATCGAACCTACAACCAATCGCGATTACAGCCAGACGCTGTCCCACTGCGCCACGATGGCCTCAATAATTATTTGATTTTATTAATAAAGCCTATTTTTACTTTATTTTCCTTTATATGTCGTTACAGTTATTTTTTAATAATAAAAATAAATATTTATATACTTGTTTTACATCTGTGGGGCGCCCCCAAATTTTTAACAATAAAAACCTCAACAATATTATAAAGCTCCATCTTTATGTTCTTTTAAACACCGTTTTAGCTTAATAGTACTTAATTTTCACTAAACTACGAGAATATACGTCTGTTTCTATGCTGTATACACTAGATGGCGCTAAAGTGCTTACTCCGGTAAAAATGAGTTCAAAGTAATAAAACACTGGCTTTCTATTTTCATTTATCGACTGTTTGATTTACAACAAAAACACAGAAATGTATTTGTATCATAAAAAAAAAATTTTACCAATTAAATTTTTTCCTTATTTTTGTCTATTGTCTAAACCAGATACCAATCACATGACCGTTAAGGTCATATACATTAATTATTGTCTAGTTGTTAAATAAAACTCAATTTACTTATAACTATTGTTATTATAAGTATATACTCGTACAGCCTATATAAAAGCGAATTAAATAAAAAAATATTAATAATATATTCGTTAGTTAAATATATTATCTACTTGTATTAATTATATATTTATGCGGAATGGTTTAAATACATTAATTTATCCACTAGTGCTAGTGTTCTTTAATTAAAACTTAGTTTATTTTTTCTCACATACAATTTGTACGTGTATAAGAGATACATAAAAACGAATGTGATATTTTTATAGTAACCTTGCTTGAACGTATAATATTATAATACACTTTATGCATTTACTGTTAAAAATTATGTGGGTAATTCATCAACAAGAAATAATTTCTGGATCAAATAAATACAATATACCCTTGTATATAGTTAAAAATTAAAATATATTAATTTTTACTTTAATTTATATACAATAAGAATTAAGATCTAACCAGTTATGTCAGTCATTCGAAAAATGACATTGCAAATTGTGTTTTACTTATTTAAGTTATATTTTTCATTTTTTTTTCGATGGAGCGAGTTTGAAAACTGAACTCAACTGCAAATGTAAAAACAGTATGAGGAAGTATCCTCATACATAAATGGAAAAAAATGTGAATCATAAAATTGTATATTTCGTTGTTATGTCACTATATTATTGCTTATGGGAATTCACTTCAGAAATAACGAGAAATATAAACGTATTTCATACAAATCAATATTATATTATGATAACAAAAATAACCAAATAGATATTTCAAGTTCGTTTAGTAAACTGAGCTATACAAATATAATAATTTGAGACAAAAATATTTGATAAATATATATAATTCCCCATATTGGCGCTTAAGTCCTCAACCATCTCGTTGAGACGGGCACATGATGGTGTCTTAAAAGGGCTCGGTATAGATTTCATTTGTATCCTTTAACAGCTAGTTGCATAAATCCTTTTGACCTAGATTGACCCTATTTGCGAAATAATAATAACACAGATAAGATATCAGACCACTATTTTTGATAACCGTCTGGACGTATAAAAAATATGAGCGCCATGTGCGAAATAGATATCGAGTGATCATTAATCATTTGTAAGCTCCAGTGATGTTGTTTTTACTTTTATATTTTTTATTAACCGTACACGAAAAAGGTCAATGCTGTCTTATAAAAAGGGATAGATGATGATAAATATCTCCCGCCCAATTGAGGGTCACAAGTAAAGGTTCGAGTCCCGCAAGAGCCGCCCTTGTGGCGGAACCCCACTCAACTAGCCATATGGGCTTGCATTTTCGCTGGGAATGAGTTCCTTCTTCCCACCCCATCAACAGCTACAAGAGCAAAAAATAAATAAAAGCATCGAACAACACATTGACATTTTTAATTTGAAAGCACATGTCCACGTCTAACAAACACGTCAAAATTAATCTCAAACATTGATTTCAATACTAACCATAAAATTACAAATCTAAAAATATTTTCAATAGAAATAAGAAATACTGTACTAATTATAAGTTTAAAAAGATAAATTATATACACATTGTGTAAAATAAATTAAAGCTTTGTTATGCCACACTATAAGCCGAGGGCAATCGGCTTGGCTCATGTCAGCTGTGTTCGGAGCTGACGCTGCGGACTCTTCTTATGAATTCCTCAACTTTTTTATAAGGACTTTGGCATTGACTAGTCTCGATGAGATATGGTCCATTGTTTCCTTCACGACCTTCTGGAGTGTGTCGGCCACTTGAGTTATCATTGGCTGCTTTATTCAAAAATGGTTCCATGTCTGGATTGACTAATGATAAGGCCTTATTTCTTTCTTCATCAGCCATTTCTGCCTCTCGTTGCCGTAACCATACTGGAGAGTTTACATAAATTCTTGGCCTTTCTCTTAACGCGTTGCATCTTTCCAACGCAGGTCTTCGAACCGGGACTGGGGGTCTGTAAGCAGCCGGAAGTGGAACTCCCCTCCCAAATAAAGTGCAAATCAATCCTTTGAGAGCTGCTCGGAAATCTTTCAAATTATAAGCGTATAATAGCGGATTGATTGCGGAATTTAGATGTGAAAATATTATACAGAAATACGTAAGAGTATTTGGAATGTCTAGTTCGGGCATAAAAGCCTTAATTGCATTAATGGTGTAAAGGGGTATCCAACACACTATGAAAAAGAAGACGATGATAGCAAGGTTCTGTGTTGCCTTGACTTCTCGTTTCTGTGCGGCTCCCAGCACGCGTAGCATCGTGCCGTGTCGGCCTTGCCCACCTTCAACTGTCACCACGGCACTCATCTGCAATTAAAATTAATGCTTAAGTGAATTTATTATATATTTCACGGTATATCTAACTAGATATACCGTGAAATATATAATAAATTCACTTAATATATGCAATGTTAAAATCGGGCTACGAGATTCTGAATCTCGTAGCCCGATTTTAACATTGCATATATCTACTCATTGCCTAGGTAATCTAAAAAGTATATTGTTAAACAAACTCACTTCAATTCAATTGTAGCTTATATACCGTAAACGACGTATTTTACCCAATAAAGTATGTGAATAATATAAATGAGTAAATATGCAGTGGCTTTTACTTTACAATAAGGTATAGCCTATCGTGACGCAGTGACAGCGTCTGATACTGTATACGCAATGGTTGTGGTTTCGATTTCCACTTGGGGGAGCGATTATATTTAAGTTATTTTCATTTCTCCGCTCTGGTGACAAGACAAAGCGCGGCTTTGAGTTCTGTCACTCAACTCGTAATGACTCGAATGCGGACGGAAAGCGGAGTGTCTTAACACTAAGTTCTCTCTTCCTTCACTGCTAAGTGAGAAAAGTGTGAAGCAAAAAATAAGTATACTTTAATGCCTAAGTGCACTTAATAAATAAATATATTTTTTATATTTCTATGAAATACATTCAATAAACTATAAAAGTTATGTATTTATTCTATTTTTAGATCCCCAAGTGAGACAAAAAGTTGAAAATTTCTAATAGATACTGTACGCGATTGTGAAACTACATGTTATATCTTACTATGGTTGGGCAGGATGATACATCCTGGTCATAAGTCAGTTTGTTCTGACAATGAAAAGTGTATTTCCAGCGAATTAAAACATAACGCCTAAAGCTGTGATTATCTAGCCATGCCTGGAAAAAGAAACTAATTGAAATGCAATAATACTTGTTTTTTTTTATTTCAATAAGTAGTAAATTTGAGTACATATATAAAATTAAAATACCCCGCTGTTATTCATAAGAGGGAAAAAAGACGAATCAAGTGACTTCGAAATATTTGCTGACGCACAGGTAGACGTTAAATATATATAAGTAGTAATTTGGGACATTGAAAAATATTGAATGTTCAGAGTTGAGTTGCAGCAAAGATGCTTCGTCAGGTGCTCGCTCAGTCGCAGCATGATTCAATCAACCTACACCGGTCCGTGCAACAAGGCAAAGCACGGCAATTCGGGCGTGAAGTGGAGAATGGAGGGACTTGACAGTAGGTTCTTGAACTGTCTCTGCACTAACAATATGATACACCGGAAAAGTCATGGGTGATAAAAAGTAAAGAGATATGACACAAAGTACAATCATTATTTGCCATTCGGCACACGTTTTTATAATGCGGCATTCGAGAATCGAGTAATTTTACACTAGTGGTTCTATCTACTCGCCAGAAAGTGGAAAGTGAGGTATTGTATAAACATGAAAAAAAAACAAGCTTAATAAACACTATTGATAGGACTCAATCAAAATGAACACAATAAATTCACAATAGCTTTTCTTTTCTATTTCTATCATTCAATTAAGTATAATAAATTTATATATATAACAGAGAGTTTAAAGACTGTGTACGATAAGTTCAAGTAATAATACGACCGTATACACATTATTTTTCGTATGACTACCAAATATATAACACTCTTTTTATACGTTAATTAATAATATCAAGATATAGCTACAGTTATCAAGTTATACTATTATTACAAAACGTGTACACTACTTACATAACACAACAGAAAATACCACACAATTACACATGCCTTTGTCTTTTAAAACAAACGAACGGGTCTCCATGTACCCAATATTGTTAAGATTAGGCGATTGACGTGTGATTCCAGCCTTCACGACGCAGAATGAATTTGACATATCCAACTATTATACTACGCCTTTCACCGACCTATGCTATTGGTTTTAAAAATAAAGTAAAAAAGGAAAACGCCAAATCATTTGCACATTGCCTTGGTCATTCTGGCACGGAGAGAGAGAGCAAAACGGAGAGAACCTATTGTCAAAGTACTAAACTATGTTAAGCATAAAAGTATCAACTTTATACTATCACAATATTCTTTTGTATTAATTATTCTATTGTATTGTAAAATGGGTACGGCCACGTGTGCAAATTTCCAAGGAAATCATCAGCAAGAAGTGGCTAAAAATAGCACCGATTTTTACACACAATTTTCTAACGTATATTGATTTATATGATTTTTATTTATGTAATATATATTTATATTTAATTTTTTTTATACAATATATATTTATATGATACAATTGAAAAGATACAGAACGCTGCTGGTAATTTTATAATGAATGCAAAATACCATGTACTTTTAAAAGGGATAATTTGGACTATTTTATGTAGTACGGAAAAATAAGCACGATGTACTGTTTTGTAATTTTTATTGACTCACTACAGACAAGTGTGACGTCCTAACGTCTCGTTTGTTTTTTTTATTACAGTTCTTTTCATACATTTTCATTACTTATAAACCTTTATAAGCTGTGTTTGGTCTTCACCAAAACGACGATATTTGGACAAAAGTAAAAAATACATTATAAGGACATACAAACTTTAGTATTCAAGGTACCAACGTCCTGTGGAAGTGGTGTGTTTTATTAAAGCTTTTCCTTTTCGTAGTTTGCACGTGTCGATTTTTAAACTCAGCATTAAGTACTTGATATAATATGTTTTATATTTAAAATATATAACTATGAACTTCTCGCTGCAGTTGACAGGTCTACCTCCAAAATAATAATACGCAATCTTCTTACCGCTAACAATAATATTCTTATATTTTTATGAATTCACACATTGATACATGTATTCTCAAACCATTAAAAATTATGCCCATCTAGTCACAGGTTCAAATTTTACTCGAGGGATTTTTCTGTATATAAATTTTAACTTCATTATTCTTAGAAATATGTTTCCCTAGTCTGGTAAAATACATTGTAGTAACATTGGATTTGTAAGGATTGTCTCATTGTTAGTAAAATCTAAAATGGCGTATTGTGTCCAAAAGCGCTTCTTACAAAAAAAATATACGTGTTAGTTAGTTATATTTATTTTGATAAGGCGAAATAAGAACAAACAACTTTCAACCAAATAGTATAATTAGGTTCTTGAAAATATACTTGAGATTGGTAGATCTGCCAATATTAGCTCATCTGACGTCATTCTGTGCATTGAACTGCTTATCAAGACTAGGAATGTATTTTCGATACGCTTTCTAGTAGTTCGACTTTTTAACATTTTTAAAGTGTTATTCAGACATTTAGCATATGAAAGCATTTTTAGAGCTTATACGGTTTTTAAGATGCGCGGGTTCGAATCCCGCTACGTTCAAATTACTACGTTCAAAAATGATTAAATGTCTAGTAGAATAAATTGTAAAACTGAATCTAGAATTTTTATCTACTACCTTCAGTTATATCTTTTTATTTTGCGCTGTGCAACTATAATATATTCATCACATATATAAAACATCAACCTTAAATCCACTCAATTTATTTAAAATATTTGTTTGGCTGTTTGAACTTGATTTAAAAAGTCTAATTTTACCTTAAGTTAATTGATCTTTTAGATATATATTCAAACACAAATTTATATAATAAGACAGTAAAAAAGTCTCTACATTGAATGTATTTACAAAAGAACAATTTAGGGGGATGTTAAACCTGGTCAGGTTTAATATAGTTAATTTCGAAGAGTGGAGTGATTTAATATTTGTTGTTAATTAATTTTTTTTTATTTCTATTCCTGTATTTGGGTAGATTAGTAGTTTTTCTTTTTTCTAATTTCTGGGTAGGTTTATTGTAATAGGTATTTAAATACCTATATATAATAATTAATTTAATATATAATAATTAGAGTAAACTCTTAATTGTATTTATTTTAATTTGATAGTATAGCTGATTTTGTTTAGCTTTTTCGGTAATTACTATTTTTCCAATATAAATAATATATTTCGTTGTTCATTTGAATTACTTAGGTATTTTTTCTAATATTAAGAATTTTAGGGTCTTGGGATGAACATAGGCTTGGAATGAGGCTGTAGGATAATTCTTTCTCTCAATTTTTGAAATTTTTTTTAGGTGTTTAATAAAATAGTCATACGAAAAAACAAACAACTTATTACCAATATCTTTAAGTGACAACTTCTAACTGCAAACGAATAAGTTTCGCCACTCAACAAACAGTCTCGAATTCCAGCTGAAAGAGGAGAACGGAGTGTCTTGACACAAGGTTCTCTCTAACTACCCTGCTATGCGGAAAAACGCGTGAAGCTGACAAAAAGTATAATATAAAACTATACTATACATTATGTCTATTTTGTTTCAGATTTTAGCTTTTTCCCGCATAGCGGTGTAGTCATAGAGAACATAGGTTCTCTATGACTACCCTGCTAGTATAGTGATAATAGATCACTCTCACTAAACACTCCTTATCCACTTTACGCCCGAAATCGAGACACAGTACATAACGCCGCGATTCGCATCTTAAGTTCCAGAGCGGAGAAATAAAAATAATTTAAATATAATCATTCCTCTGAGAGTCCGGTATCGAACCCACAACCAGTCACGTTTAGAGTTAGAAGCTATCTACTGCGTCACCATGGCCTGAATGGTGGGAGAAAATATAATTATAATAAATATTTGTTTTTTATCAACTTAAAATTTTGTCCATTTTATGCGCCACATGCCAAAGTGTAAAGATTAAGACGTCTTAATTTTTTTTAAAAAACGAACGGTTATTTTCTATTTTAAAGAATGAATGAACCGAAATTCATGAATGAAAACTATTATTAAAAATTACTCTCACATCTCTTTCAAAATTACTCTCACATCTCTCATATATTATAATTATTCTATAAAATTAACCAAAAGAATGCAATCTCGTTCAAAACATAAATTAATTCTGAAAAATATGATTACTTACGCTTATATTTCAGATACAAAACAATTGATAATTTGAATAAGTACAAACCAATCAAGCGCACAACTAAGAAGATTTATCGTTTTATTTGCATATTAAACAGGGCTTTTATAATTAATATCACGAGAATGAATGAATAAGTGAGTGAATGAAGAGAATGAATAAGTATTTCAATAAAGAATATATTGTTTTAACAGTTTTTAAAGTGTTATTCCCACACTAAGGAAATTGAAAAACACATATTTAGAAAACGTATAAAAATTTGAACGCAGCGGGATTTGAATCCGCGCTTCTTAAAAACCGTTCAAGCTAAGCCATGCCTTCTTGAACGGTTTTCAAGAGGCGCGTTTTCTAAATATGTATTTTTCAATAAAGAATTTATCTCACGAGTGTTATTTAATTCTAAACATTTATCTTACAAAGAATAAAGATACGCTAATAGATAACATACTTATTCTTAATAAAAATGGAAAAGTAAAATTTATGGAAATTGGACAGTTTTTTAAGTGATAAAAACAAATATTTTTCTGCAAATAATATTGAATGTTCAAACTACAAGACATATATGTGTAGATAAGAATATAAAAATTACAGAGACATTACAAATCATTCTATTAAAGGTTAAATTACTAATTTAAAATATATTAAATGCGTATATATTGAGTTTATATATTTTTAATTTCAATTGAATTGTTCAATCGTAAGTTAACGGCCTTTTCCATTTAAATATCGACTTGGTAGTGGCTTGTGCTGTGAGAGAAACGCTTTATTAACGGTACCCTTGCGGTCGTCACCACACTTTCTTTATAGACGCCTATCATCGAGAGATATATCATCGCTAATATTTTCAATAATGTTATAATAATGGCAAATATTATTAACATGCTTTAATGTTATTACTTTCTGTGTTAACATTACATATATTGAATAATCAAATAAGAACTAGAAGTTGAAGCCATCGTGGCGGAGTCGAGCAGCGTCATCTGTAAGCTCGATTGGTTGTGAATTCGATCCCCAGTCGGAGTAATTATTATATTTAAATTATTTTTATTTCTAAGACTCTAGTAAAAGTCAAAGCGCGACGTTGATTCAAAACGCAATATCTAGAATTCGGAATAATAAAACTAATAACAGACTTATCTAACCCAATTGATTTATTGATAATAAAATATATTTTTTTGTCTTTATTCGCCAGAGCGGAGAAACGAAAATAATTAAATGATAATTTCTCCGAGTGGGAATCGAACAACGAATCGTGATTACAATCAGATACTGTTCCACTGCGCCTGACTGTAATAAACTATACACTATTTAACTATTTAGAAATTAAGCATCAAAAGAAGTTTTAAAAAGAAACTAAAGAAATCTAAAATTCAAAGATTTTTTTAAAACGCCATATGATATTACTTAGTAGATAATTATTCAGTATTCAAAAATAACCTAGAAACTACTAGACAACGTACACTTGACCGACGCGCGCTGTTCGTCGTATCGTTCGTTTATTATAAGTGAAATTTTATATGGTTGTCGTGTAATACTTATATTTTTATTATGAAACTAGTGGCTAGCTCGCGGCTTCGCCTGCGTAAACATGACGACTCAACTAATTTGTGTTTTCGCCTACCCGCTTTCTCACTTAATTCACAATATTTGCATAAATTTAAAATTTAAATACGTAAGAGACGTTTACCCCAATACAATAGTCAAAACTAGAATCAAATAAGTTAAGCCATTTTTGAAATTAGCTTGTGCACACAAGCACACACACAAACAGAAAAGAAAATTAAGAATCATTGTTTTGGGTTTTATTATATTTATAAATATAATAATAATAATATTACCAACAATCATTTTTTTTATATATCTTCCACGTACAGACAGCGATTATAACTAATTTTAGAATAACTACTAGTGAACATATATTATTTGTCTGTGTATTCATATGACTTTGAGTCATACTCATACGACATACCTCGACATACCTATAGTGTAAATTGCCATTGGACTAATAACCACTTCTATTAGCTACGTATAGAAAACATCAGCTTCTCTCCCCTTTAAAGTTTTACGGGACCAGAACCCATTGTTTGTGTTATGTCAGAATTAAATATAATACAAAATATTTATGATAGATATAATACAAAATATTTACCTGTTTGACGACTACCCTGTAGATATGAGCATAGAAAGCTGCGAGCAACACGCTGGGAGTGACGATCGTTGCAAAGTACAGAAAGAGTAAATAATTGTAGTCCATTACTTCAACGAAGTAGCATCCTGGTGCAGAGTCCACTGCGGCATGCCATCCAAATAATGGTAGGAACCCGACTCCAGCTCCAGCTACCCAGCAGGCGGAGATTATGACTGAAATTAAAATAAGTTATATTAAAAAAAATATTAGGATTCAAGTTAGTGTTCTATTTGTGAATAATCTAATTATATATATTTTTATATTTTATGGTTTTTACCTAACTCCGGATAAACTGGTTATCTGGAGTTAACTGCATGTTTAAAAGAACGTCTATATTAAATATGGCCAATAATGTAATATGAATTTCAATTTAGGTTATGCTTTATAGTATAGACTAGAATGAAAATTAAAAAGTATTGATATATTTTTTAACATTTTTTAAAGTGTTATTCCCACACTAAGGAAATTGAAAACGACATATTTAGAAAACGTATAAAAATTTGAACTCAGCGGGATTTGAACCCGCGCCTCTTGAACGGTTTTCAAGAAGCGCGGGTTCAAATCCCGCTGCGTTAAATTTTTTATACGTTTTCTAAATATGTCTTTTTTTAGAAAGTATTTTTAATTACTGTTTACCTATAACAGTATTGTTTTGATATGCCTAAGACTGTGAAAAAAAAAACAATATGAAAACGCTGTCAAAAAAAAATGCAAATGCAAATGCATACTCTACAATTGTAATAAAAAAAGCAGAGTCACCATTATTAAGAAATTATTTGAAAATATTTTGCTTATGAACTGAGAGCATCGTTTTATTTGTGGGAAAAAATTCTACATCCGAACAATTGATTTTAGAAGCGACAGACGATTGCCGTGAAAATAAAATACAGTGAGCAAGTACGATGACTCATACACCAGCCGTGACAAATTTTTAAAATATTTAACAACTCATTATAGCAAAACGCCTTCTAGTAGCGTATTTCAGTTACACGTAATTGTTAGAAACAATGGACTGTAGTATAAACAAGGTAAAACAAATCTAATACTGTTACCTAATTCAATCGATCGATAAAGATCTAAACAAAATATAAACAAAGGCACTTTTATTTACTTTTTTGGCTGTATATTTTAAATAATATAGTAGATTGGCTATTTCTTCAGCTTAGCGTTTTCCCGCATAGCAGTTCTCTACTTTCTGCCCGCTGTTCTCTACTTTCTGCCCGAATTTGAGATATTGCATATTGCGTTTATCATGTTAATGCGGAGAAATTCCCTCTAGTGGGAATTGAACCCACAACCAATCGCGTTGACGTTACGTTTATAGTCAAACGCTGTCCCTCATATTATACATTCTTAATTCTATTTTATTGCACGAATGTTTCGAGGTTAATTTAGTCTCTATTTAAACAGTTATTTTTCATCTGTTAACTATGGAATTTTATGTCCAAGGCCTAAGTTCAAATAATTAGATGAAATCAAACCTAGGATGCACAATTTATGTTAAGCATCACAAATAACA
Organism: Podotricha telesiphe; assembly: GCA_038994665.1. Classification (NCBI taxonomy): domain Eukaryota; kingdom Metazoa; phylum Arthropoda; class Insecta; order Lepidoptera; family Nymphalidae; genus Podotricha; species Podotricha telesiphe. The sequence continues at coordinate 64,990 of JAOYRR010000156.1, forward strand.
AAATGTACTGTTAAATACCATTAGATTATCATTATTTCAGTATCGTCCCTCATCTTGGAGATTTCGCTTTTACTGGCATAATGTATAGCCACACAATGTCTAACCGAAACAGAGTTACTGCATCGAGAACATTTTAAAAATAAATATTTTAACATCCATATATTATATTGAACAAAATACTTATAGTATATTCCAATATACTACAATTATTTTGTTTTATTGGACAAATTGAGACTAATCCATATACCTTACAACAAAAATACTTGACGGTAACGGTAGACGCATGAAGAAAGTGGAAACTAACTTACACAAACGATGACAAAAGATTCAAAATATATTGTTTTCAATATATTTAGCTGTGCGTAACAATGACCGCGGCAAATTGTGGCAATGTAGCTGTGAATTGTCATAGTATATAATACCTATACCTATACCTATAGCATATTTCACTGTATTATTTGCCATAACAAAAATATACTTGTTATGCGGACGAGCCTGGCCTACGTATTTCTTATAAAGTTTTTCCACATTATAAATTTCATTCGAAACGCTATAAATTATATTGTGATCAGAACAGGTTATATTCATATTTAAACACATAAAATACTTACATTCAACTGTAATAACTATAAGAGTCGTGAATCGTGATAAACCGGTAGTGCTTCTACGAGCCACGATTATATTGATATTTCGTATCGTACAAAGTACCAATATACATATGTAATTTAAATTAAATTGAATTTTGATTTTGAATTAGAAATAATGAAATTAAATTTGATATATACTAGCTGTTCCCGCGACTTGGTTCGCGCGAATGATGGAACTTGACAATGACTTTTTTGTGTGAAGCGTTGTATGAAAACTTTACGATGTTAAAAACTTTCATATTTTGTTTATCGATTTTATTCAAGTACATACTATATAAAAATTTAAAGTCAAAATACGCATTATGCATGATTACATAAGCAAACGAAAAACAGAGTAATGTAAAAAAATATATATTTCTGTAGTTTCATCTATGTTAATTCAAAATAAGCTATAGCTATTAGTATAATATTTTATTACTTCAAATATATTATATAGTCCGTTACCTATTTTTTCAAGCTATTTTAGGTACCTGTGCTGAGATCAGTATCATTATCGCTCGCCTTGCATATAATTGATCATAATTTTTTGCGGAGTTATTTTAAAACTGTGATATCTCGTAAAATATTCATTGAAATCAAATAATGTAAAGGGCGATTTTGGTTCTAATTTAATTCTTGTGATGAATAGGTATTTATTTAAATGAGGATATCATATTTATGAAAACACCTTTGCAAATAATGCATTATTTTATAACAGATTTCATTATTATATACTGAGTCGACTTTAAAAGATAGACATATCATGTCGAGGAATTTATTTTAGAATTTTTAAAGGGGAACAATTTTATCATACATGGTTTTACGAAACTTTAACCGTTTAAACAGAGTAAGCAACTGAAGCTGTATGTAATAGGAAGAATATTTTTCCCGTTTTTACGATATTTTTCATTGCAGCTTCGCCCCTATCGCGTGATTATAAATAGACTGTAGCTTTCCTCGATAAATGGACTATCAAACCCTAAAATATTTTTGGAATTCGGAACATTAGTTTCTGAAATTAGCGCATTCAGCCAAACAATATATATATATATATATATATATATATTGTTTGTTCGCCTCACTAAGACTAATATTATACGCACTTTGGAAAATCCTACATCGTGCACAAGAAAACGCGAACATATTATTAATCATAAATCACAATTATTTATTCATATAAATAATTGTTTTGTATTAAAAGTTTATAATTTATTGAATGTATTATACTTACTGATTAGATCATTCTAATCAGTATACAATACATTAAATAAATTATAAACCTATAATACAATTAATAAAACAAATTACGAATGAAATAAGTAATATGAACAAAATATACTTAAAAAACATTAATTATAATTAAAATTAATAACGTAAAAAATAATCATAGGCAATCATGAAGACGATACCGCCATCTGAAGGAAAAACAAATTAATTTTGAATCTGAAAATCGTCTAACGCGCCTAAAGAAATTTAGATATTATAGTATTCCGTCAGATAGCGGAAGATATAACGTCAAGGTTTTAGTTTTGTTTTGAGTAGCAAGCTTTTGTTGAAAACTACAAATTAAATTAGCAATTAGAGGATATTGCCGACGATAATTACGAGTTGGGATGCCCCACACATGACATATTACGCTCTGAAAACAAACAGAAGGTGAAAAATTTAGTACATATTTCCTGTTAGACATATTTAGAAAACGTATAAAAATTTGAACGCAGCGGGATTTGAACCCGCGCCTCTTGAAAACCGTTCAAGCGCTCTGACCGCTAAGCCATGCGGTCTACATCCAGCTACGTTGAAATTCTTATACGCTTATTACAACTTATAATTGTTGTTAGCATACGTTTTCTAAAAATGTCTTTTTCAATTTCCTTAGTGTGGGAATAACACTTTAAAAAATGTTAACAAAATATATATTTCCTGTTTTTTTCATCTGCATATAGAGTACAGGACGATTGGTCGGTCAAACACTAGTAAGGAGACTAGTTATTTTAGTGAAGACCAATTTGAAGACTGGAGACTAATGTTGTAATATTTTAATTATTCCAAGGAAATTATTAAAGATTCATGACAAAATGACAGTTTACCTAGAGCAACCGAGGAGGTGAGTGAACATATAAACTTTCACCTATCCTAATCCCAAAGCATCTTTAAAAAAATCTGTTTTAATATTAAAGGAATTTATTTTTGTTAAGAAAATAAACACTTATCATTTCTAGAACAAACAACCAATGCTAAATAAGATTCTGCCATTCAACAGCTCATGCCAGTACTTGCATAGAAAGATGAAAACAGATTGATCTGCCACATCTATTTGCCAGTCAGCAATATGCTTATAAAATTACCATTATTATGAAATAAATAAAAAGAAATGTTTCCAATTACGTGTTATGTTCAGTATGAAAATAATATAAATAAAAGTAATTTATTTATGTAATAAAAGTAATTACTTTAATGCAATATGAACATATGGCTACAGTTGTATTGTAAGTACTCAGTTCAGTTGTAAGAACAGATCCGTGGACTAATTGGCCATTTGGCTAGAATTTAGATTATTAAATAAGAAAATACTTGTAAACTTGTTGTAATGTTTACATAATTTCTACTATAAAGATTTCATACAATAACAAAATCAAAAAAGACTACAGTCAACGTATTTACATAAAAATTTGAAGTGCTACTTACTCTTAGATTGTCCATAATTTTTCTTATATTAAATGTATGGTTAATAAATTTAGAGATATAAAAACTTCTTATAAATAAACATAAGTATATAAATATTAAATTTAAGTTCAATAATAAAAATTCACAGATTTGTTTAAATGTGTATATATTTACCAAAAATTAATACATGTTACAAAAATATTCTAATATAAGTAAAACATTTACATTTTATAAATATAATAATGTATACTTTAACACAAATATATTTTAAAATACAGAAAATAGTTCATTTTATTAATAAAAAATATGCTATACCTAGAAGTTATCAGTTATTTTCTTAATTTCTAACTGTGATTAACTAAATTAAATTTAAGTCACCTTGTAAACTAGAAGTTACCAAATGTTAAGCTGAAGATCACAAGTTTGATCTGAATTTAGGACGGATATATCTCTTATGAGTATAAATGTATTATATATAAATTTAAAACAGAATGAATCAGTTCTCGTTCACCAAATACAGTTGCCTAGTTAGTAGACAATAGCAATATGCGACTTACTTTTATTTTTATATATTCTCTAATATTATATTATTTCATTTTAATACATAACAAGCACTGCCAAAAATCCACTGAATATCAACAATTGTGGTACATTCTTTGAAGCAGAATTTTTCTTTAGAGATTGTTGTGCATATGTTTGTAATAATCCACAATCAACAGATTTTTTCATGTTGGAAGATGAAGTATGTCTTATAATATAACATTTCATTCCAGGAGTTACACTTACTGGTGAGCCCTTCACATCTAGTGCATTCGCTACAGTTGTAGTATTTGTAGTTGTAATTGTAGTAACTGAAGAACTCATGGAGGCATCTGATGTATTTGAACTTTGAGCTGCTATTGTGTTATTGACTGGCGCATTCACAGGAACAAATGTGCCATTTGGTAGCATTTCATATAAAACATTTGGTTTTGTTGTTGGAGTTTCTCCTGGTCCAGATACATTAACCATTGTTATATTTGTCACTGTTGTTGTAACCACAGAGGAGTTCATTCCTGTATTTTGAGATTTAGCTTCTTCTTGGAATATGAAACTTGTAATCAAGTTACAATCAATTCTAGTTTCTTCATAATCTCCATTATCTTTCTTTATACCAAATTTACATACTTCACCAGGTTGAGGCTTGTAATTGGAGTTACTGTGACTCTTACTAGCAGCATAAGCACTGACTCCAAGTGTTCCAAGATTAAGTAGGGCTAATCCTGCAAGTAAAGTACCATATTTGCTTCCAGAATCTTTATACTGATAGACATAAGTGGGAGGGGTTCCATGATAAACTGGATAGCTTGCAGGAGGCCCACCATGTACAGGTGTATATCTTATTTGCTGAGGAGGATTGTAATTGTAGTGGTGATGTATATTTGTGGTAGTGTGTGTGGAGTGACTCGGTGAGTTGCCCGACAATCCTTTGCCAGCTGGATATCCATGGCTACCAGCGTTATTGGTAGGATAAGTGTGGCTGCCACTAGATGAAGGATATGCGTGACTACCGCCAGTATTTGAAGGGTTTATATGACTACCACCCGGAGAAGGATATCCATGACTGCCCCCCGAGGACGGATATCCGTGGCTATGTCCTGACGAAGGATATCCAGATCCACCTCCTGAAAGGCCTCCAGATGAATGGCTTCCCCCACCTGAGAGACCCCCATGAGATTTTGGATAGGAATGACTACTAGAAATACGTTTTGAAATAATCACATCAACACTTAAAAACACTAAAAGTAAACAAAGAAACAAACGAGGGTAGCGAAGCATGTCGCCAATTTCTAATTTTACAATTACACAATAATAACAGTTTTTTCCTGTTTCACTATTGCTCTTGCGCACGACTCTTACAACACAAGCAAGTACCAACGCTGACTAAAAGCTATAACTGCAGATATTATACAAATGTCTATGTTTATTCACACTAGTGTTGTCAAATAAAATCGATCACTCGATCGATTGTAGCACTCGAGTCGATTAATAAAGAATATACCTGTTAAAATCGTTTACGAGAAACTAATACGTAAATTTACCGTCATGTAGCTTGCAGTGGTTATAGTAGTAAAAGCAAATATATTACATTAAAATATATATAAATAAATTCCATGAGAATTATTTTATACTAGAAACTTTACGACCACACTATATATTTATATCATAAACTTGGCATTGACAATTTTACTACGTAAGTTCTTTTTCAATTAGGTTATATGTTCTAAATAGGAATAAATAAAGTGTAAACTTGTTAGTTATTTTTTTAATGAGAATTTATACAAAAGACTGGCAATACTTAACATATATACTAATAAGCCATTCGAGTAAGAGTCACTGTGTGATATTCCTGAGAATATCAATTTTTAGGGTGATGAAATTTTATAATAAATAATTCTGAGAGTAAGCTTAATATGAAAATAAAGTGGAGAAGTTTCAGTAAGAAGGCAAATAAAGAGGGTATATTTATATAACTGGTAATAAAACGCCTGAATTAAAAATATAAGCAGGTAAATGAAACTAATAGCAAATACATATATTCAATTAGTTAATTTTAGGAACAAAATTAAAACTTTTTGTTACAAAATAGAATTTATTTTATTTAGGAAAGGAAATTTCTTAAACATTATTTTATACTTAATAACAAAACTAAAAAAAAATATTGATATTACAAAAAAGAAATAAAATAATTGTATTTACTTTATAAACAATTTTTACATAAGATTTATTAAAATGACTTCTTTACAAATAATGTACTTATTAATATCTTTAAAAAAGTTGAATTATTATATTAAAATTCCTCAAATTAATAGTACATATTGTATATAAAGTAGTAACTTCAACATTATATATTTGCTTTTAGTATTCCTACGTGATTAATCTAAAAGTTAAATTAATCGTATTTCTCTATAATTAACATCTAGTAAAATATTTCAATCATTTTATTATTATAATTTTAACAAATGATAGTAAATTAAAATAATATCAAGTCTAAACAAAAGAAACGTATCTTAAATACTTATGCCAAGTAAACAACTGATATAATTAAATTGATTACTAACTAATTTGTTACAATCTTATACAGTTATTATTCATTAAATCTATGAATGCAATGAACATCAACTATTTTCAATTTTACAAAGCAATGAACAAAGACATCCACCATGGAGGATTAGACAGCCATGACTTTAATCTACTCTTCGCGGGAACAATGGGGCTTTCTGTCTTAGGCGGTTCTGGCGTTTTGGAATATTGTATTAGTTTTTGACAATCGATTTTGGTGTTGTATCGAGAATCTTTAGTAACTATATTTACTTCGCAATCCATATTTTTTATATTTACTGGAGGTCCTTTTACACTCAAGGGGTCTGTCGTACTCGTGCACTTAGTTGTATTCATGATGCTAATATTCGTAGTTGTAACCGACTGATTCTTCATTGGAGCAGTAGTATTGATTGACAGGGGAATAGGCTTTGTTGTCGTAGATACATTTATATTTTGTCCGCTTGTGTCTGGCAAACTAGACGAATTTGATGTTGAATTTGATATAGAAACAGTGATATTTGGTAATGGGGCTACAGTAGCATTAATTGGTATAATATTTAAATTTAATAAAGTTTCATTGTTATGTAAATTGTTATTGTTATTAGTAGATAAGGTGATGTTACTCTGCGTAATTTCTGGTACAGATTGTGTGTTGTTTGTAATAGTGTAATTTGAAACACATACTGTTTGAGTTTCTGTAGTAGAAGATTTTTTGCTTCCTTCAGTAAATGTAGATACAATTTCGCATGGTATTTTTAATATTTCAATTTTATCATTCTCTTTTACTCTTAGAGTGCAATAAGCTTCATCTTTTGGTTTCTCGTAAGGCCTCTGGTAAGTTGCTGTGTTATATCTTTGCCTATAGTAATCATCATAGTAGTAATGATCGTGATAATGACTATGCGATCGACCCAAGTTATACAATGTAAGGCCGGTTAACAAATCTCCAAATCGACTGTTAGAATTTCGATATTCTGTTATATACACATGTTGGGGAGCTGTATAAAAGTTACTATGTCCATAACTATAGTGATTGTTTCCACTTGGTCCTGATCCAAATGCACTGTTTGTATTGTAACTATTGCTTTGGTGATATGGAGGAGACGGATTTGAGTGAACATTATATGAAGGCTTATAGTACGGTTTCGATGGATCGTGAATATTTGATCCTATCAATCCCGTTGATGTAGTTGGATAACTATGTTTGCCACTTCCAACATTTAAGCCTGATGATCCCGATGACCAAGAATTGCCTGTGCCTATCCCTGATAATCCTGTAGAAGCTGGGTATTTACTAGAGGATCCTGAGCCGGATAAACCAGAGGATGCAGGATATTTACTGTTTGAGCCAGACAAGCCTGTCAACCATGGATAGCTACCACTTCCTGACAGTCCCGTTGATGCCGGGTATTTGCTGCCAGAACCAGAACCAGATAACCCACTGGATGCTGGATACTTGTTACCAGATCCGGTGCCTATTGATGTATAACCATTTCCTGTCCCAGAAAGCCCGGGTGAACCCGGGTATTTACTACTGGACCCTGAACCGGATAAACCAGAGGATGCAGGATATTTACTGTTTGAGCCGGATAAGCCTGTCAACCATGGATAGCTACCACTTCCTGACAATCCCGATGATGCTGGGTATTTGCTGCCAGAACCAGAACCAGATGTTCCTGTTGAGCTTTTGGATCCCGTATTACTGTTTCTCCATGGAGACCACAAATTTGTATTAGAACTTGATCCCGATAGACTCGATGAGGAAGAGGGGTAACTATGAGAGCTTTGCCTTGATGATCCAAAACTCCCCGAAGACGAGGGATAACTGTGTTTATAACTCGACGATGGCTTAAAAGCCGAACTTGAACTGGATCCTCTACTCCAACTTGACTTAAAACCTCCAGAAGAAAACCTTTTACAGTTTGAACAATTCAAAACTAAATAAAATAACAGTAGGCACAACCAAATTCTGTTGGCCATTTTAATTAATACCTTTAAATAAAATAAACGCACGTCTGATCTCTCACACTATATTGCTTCAAATATTACGCATATTTAATTGTATCTATTCGACGTCATTCATCTGGGTTTTACAACATACTTTGCTGGACCAATCAGTAACCAGTATTGATAAGCTAAAAGGCCAAAGGCTACTAAATATGATAAACATTTTCATCTTTCGTATAGATGTTTAACAATTATTGTATGCTTGTTTTTATAAAAAGGTATACCTACTAGTCATTAGTCATAAGCGCAATATTGTTATGATCTACGCCAGTTTCTTCGAATTTAAGTAAATATATCATTAGGAAATATCGACTAACAGTTAATTAATAATATTATTAAAACTTAATTAGTGGCACTATTTTTGTGAACTGAGCCCTGAGGCTCAAATATACTTATATATATTTTCATAATTATAAAATAACTATATATCATGCTCTCTTATTTCATTACATTGTCGCACAAAACACCGTTTTTTTTATATACAGAAGCTACAATAGCTTCTCAATTGGCGTGTTAATAATAGCGTGAGGTCATTGTGGTGAAGTGGGAGAACATCTAACTGTTATTTGTTAGATCTCTGTTAAGGGTGATGTTATCTATTCTAAATATATATATATATATATACACTATATTCTTTCTAAGGGAAAAGTGAAAGGGGGCTCAGAATAAAAGTAATATATACAATTTTAGTTAGTTTTTGTTACTCCTACTTTCTACAATGTAGCAGACTCGACTGACCAACAAATTCAAACACGTATGATGTATATACTAAAAAATTTCAAAGTAACAAAGGTAAGATACCAAACAAATATGACAGTAACTAATAACTAACATATGGTTCTAATACCAAAGGCAATATTTATACCATTATAAATATAAACTGTAATAAAAGCGTGAATCTCCTTTTGTCTCCCTCCAATTAACAGAGATTATTAAGATGCTTTATTCTCTATTTTCCAAACATTTTAAGAGATATTGTATACATAATGTACGATAGCATTGAATACAAACATACATAGTTTGCCAATCTATTTATTACATACATTTCAATATGATTAAGCTGTAGAGGGAAATGTACTTATTATTTTACATAGACACGACACCAGTATGTCTTAGAGGTCAAAGCGCTTGGACGGGTTCCAAGAGACGCGGGTTCGAGGCCCGCAAATTTCCGTTGATTTTTTTATACATTTCCCGACAATGTTTTTTTTTTGTATGCGATATATTTGTGATATATAGTTCCTAATTATTTGTTAAATTATGGTCAAGAATCCAATATGTAGTACGTCCGTCAGTCTTACTATTAGGTATACATTTTTTTCAACATTTGTTTTTTAAGTTCTTATAAGAAATACCAAAGCCAGTCGTAAGCCAGAAACTAAGATCAGTCTTGATTATTTTAAACTAAAAGAATTAGAAAATAGAAGAAACTCGATAGACTTATTATTTTTATCAAAATTATTGAGTGGTCAAATTCATTGTTGTCAATTATTATCAGAGGTTAAATTCATAATACCCAATCGATACCCCAGAAATCCAGTCAGCTTGCTATATCCTTCTTTTAGAAAAACTATTTTTGGCTTAAAAAACTGAAACTGAAACTGAAAAACTGTGTAGACGTCACAATAAAAATAGCGTAAAAGTTGATATTTTTTATACAACCAAATAAGAAATCTGAGACATGTAAGTCTAAGTCCTTAAGTTAGATTTTTTACTTTTTTTAACATATTTAGTTTTTTTTTTCTCTTTCCATTTCTTTCTTTTTTTGTATTATTAAACAACTATTATTTTATGCATGCAGTTTTTACCTTAAATATGATTGTACACATAGTTTTTAAGTTTATTATATTGAATATTTTTTGTATTTTTATTGTGTAACTAAATTATTAGTAAACCGAATAAATAAATAAATAAAAGTGTTATTCACACGTTTATTATTATATATTCAACATTGAACGGTTTTCAAGAGGCGTTCAGGTTCGAGGGTTCAAATACCGTTTTATACGTTTTCTATACATATGTTTTTTTATTAGGTACACAATTTCGTACATACGTAAATTAATATTATTTTTACACATATATTAGTAATATAATTTGTAATAACATCTAATAATGCCGAGATGGCCGAACTATACTGTTGTAAAGAGCCCTCAGTGCACAAGTAAACTATCACTTCATTGTCCACACTTGCCTGCTTTTTTTAATTAAGCATCATTACCAAAACGTGTAATAGTAAATGTTACATAACATAATGCCGTTTATCGATTTAATACAATGACACAGGATCGTAAATTGCAATCTCTCATCCCATAATCACTGTCTGTGAAGGCAATATTCGCTTCACTTTTTGCCGCTACACAAAACCATGAGTTTCATTTCAAATCATGACGTTGTGCCAAGAGCACATTTAAAATGTTACCTCTGTTATTTATTTTTATAAACATTTTGTGTTTCGTTTCCGTCAAAACTCAGTTGACAAAAAGCCATAAGCCTTACATAGTGTTACCGTTTCCATTAGAGTTGCCTAATAGAAACGACCGTGCTGAACAGTGTTGGCTCAGGATAGAAGATGTTGAATTGAGCGAAACCCTGACTGTGTATTGCCATTTAGCTCAAGCATTTCTGAATCGCTACATCCACGATTACAACACAAGAAAAATAATGGAGGACGGTATAAATGTAAGCCTTTGGAAAGAAGATATAGGAGTTCAAGAAATCGTGTCAGCTCCCGGCAAAAGTGAAAGTGATATTGTTGATTGGAAATTGACCACAATAAAGGACCCCGTGACGAATCAACGGCTTTATGTGACGAAGAATGCTACCTGCAAACTTATAATGTACAACCGTGAAGGAATGACAAACTACGAAGTGCGGTGTGATAAAATATTATATTACATAAATTTTCATATGAACAATGGTGCATCCAACATTGATAGCTTCAACGTGGTACTGATAACATTTATTGTTTCTATATTGCGTTCTATTATATAGCATTGTTAAATTATAGTTTTGAATTCAAAAATATATTTATTTACGTCAAGTTCATTTACATCTTGGGTGCGATGTCAATATTGAAATACGAGGTATTAAGAAACGAAAGTTCGATCGATGGTGGAAAACGATGCATCATTAAGTATACATATATTATTTATTGCTAATGTAGTCCGTTCGTAGTTTGTGATATTCTTTTGTTTATTTCCATAAGCAATCATTACTTCAGGAAAATCACGATTGAAAATAAATTAAATACCGTATACGGTACCTTGCCTACTTATGTGTTTTATATATTTGTAAAAACAAGCGCTTATATAGTAATTATAAGAAGTACTTATAAAATTGTTAACACACTCTGGTCCCCACATGCAGCCTAAATTTTAGATGATGATTTGCGTGTTCACTGCCGTAACTGCACTTTGTAATGAAAATAATTTAAAAACATCCTTCGCCCCAGTGAGAATCGAACTCGCAACCATCGCGCATACAGGAAGACGCTGTTACACTGCGCCACGAAGACCTCATATATTGTAGTACAATTTTAACAGAACACATAAATAACACGTCTAATAGTAAATATTTAATAATTATCAAAGAATATTTATTTTTACAACAAACCACTTTTGGAAGCATCAATTATATTGATAAAGAGATATATTTTGCACGCATTTTGCGTGAAGGCCGTGACTGGAAAGTTAATTTTTAGTTAATTAATTTACTTGTTATTTGTTTAAAAGCAAAATAATAATAATACAACTGTATTATAATTTCATTTATTTACAAGGTGAACAGCCTTCTGTATCTTTATAATACGATTTTAGGAAGAAATTACTTTCTCTTTCTTATATATAACTTAATCAGGCTATAAGTTAATAAAAAAAAATACTTTGTACCGTTTTTTACGTCGTGCTCGATGTCATAACTTCTGTCTTAAACCTACAATTACAACAAATATATATTTTTTAACATTTTTTAAAGTGTTATTCGCACACCAAGGAAATTGAAAAGGTAATGGATTTGAACCCGCGCCTCTTGAAAGCCGTACAAGAGGCGCGGGTTAAAATCCCGCTGCGTTCAAGTTTTTATACGTTTTCTAAATATGTCTTTAATAACAAATATTTATTTTACTTAAAAAGTATATTTATGATACGATAAAGTTTTTAAACTGTACTTATTATGGAAATAAGGAAAATATAACGATTATACAAACATTTTTATGCATTTTACATATCATATATTAGGTATTCCGTTTTCAGTCATAAACAAGTTTATTTAGCTATCGCTTTAATGGAAAGGCAGTGCATAGTTATTATTGATGTCATAACCGTAGCCAGGTGGGCTTTTATTGTAGCCATAATTTTGTGAATCATAACTTGGCCATGTGCTAAAATTTCTTGAAGGCTCAATCCTGGAACCTGACAAACCCGATGACGTTGGATATGAGGGCTTATAATTTCCTGTGAATCCTGAATATGGCGGATACAGTTGATTTCTCATAGGAGTGCCAGTGCCAGGGAGCCCAGTAGCGAATGGCGAATATCCGGTATTTATTACGGAACCAGATAATCCATCTGACGGTGGATAGTAACTTCCGGGAGAAGATCCAGATAGTCCTGGAGACGAAGGATATTTATTCCAAGGTGACCTTGAGCTCGATGAGCCCGACAATCCTGATATTGATGAAGGATAGTTGTGGATCGAAGATGGCTTAGTCACATAATTCGAGCCCCACTTGCGATGATACTTGCCTCTATGAACCCTATGGCCCCTGCCTTGTGTATCATTCGCGATTATTTACTACTAAACAATTTACTACAGAGTAGGTATGGCAGACAACGTGTTTAAACAGTTGTTATAAACTAAAATACAATTTTTTGACTTTAGAAGGTCAAAATATCTTGATGTCTTATTGATTACGCAATTAAAAATCAATTACTAGTAAATCTTTGATGACACACTGTCCATATGTTAGACGCAATTTCATTTTTTAAATGTTATATACCTTACATATCAAATACTTTAAGTATTATATATTTTAAGAAAATAGTTTTATAAGTGTTAATATGTTAATTTGTAAAGGAAAATGTGTAAACCCCTTTTTATGGAAAATTGAGCAGGAATTATTTCCTGACCAATTTTCCTTAAAAAGGGGTCTTATGACACTATTAAATTTTATATGGAGAAAAAGAACAAAACAGTATTATTTTTCATAATGATCCAATTCACAAATGCATTCATTAATAAAATAAATCAACGCAGCGTCAAGTATAGATAGATTGATATGTAAAAATATAAGATTTTTGGCTTTCACGATTTATATACATTTAAAAAAACAAATTTACGTACTGTACAAGAAACTTTGAAATGTTCGAACCGTCAGATTTTCTAAAATGTATTTTCGCATACCAATATATAGTTGATTAAACCGGTTCAAAAAGTTTTATATAAAATGTTAAAATATATATTTTTTGACATTTATGTTGATCAGGCTGATATTTTAATATATTACGGTACACCATACTAATAGTATATATTGATGGTAGACACAGGAAAAAGGAAAAAGTTAATTTATAGAATAAATGCACGATAACATTTCCATATTTTTTGCAATAACTTACCATCAATAATAGTATATGACTATATGTACTCTATTACATAACATTTCAAGTATTTCCAAGATTATTGGGAGTGTTATGAATATTTTGTATTAAAAATAACAATATATATTTATTATTAAAATAAAAATAAATAACATGCAGCAAGATTTGAACTTGCAACTAATTTGTTATCGTTAACAAAACTTGAAGCAGTCTTTTTTAGTGCAGCAAGTTTTCATATACAACGCTCGCAACGCAAGCATACGCAAGTATCGCAAAAAACACTTCATATAGCATTTAACTAACGCCATTGTTGCAGCTTATTTATATATATTAATATGCGTTTTCTTATTTCACTTGCGTAGTTTTGAATGCGTCATATCTTCTAAATTATGAATTTAAATAAAGAACAGTCGCGTAAAGAACATTCAATGAATGAATATTTAAATTATTTTTATTTTTCCCGCTCTGATACGATCTATATTTTCTTTGACTCTCCTGCTATGCACAAAACGCTTATAAGTAAAAAAACTAATATATTGTTTGAACAGAGTGTCCGACGCGTGACGAAAAAACAATTATAGCCCCAAATTTCATCTAAAATTTAATATGTCACAATTAACTCTATACTTCGCCAGTGCACAAGTGTCTTGACTTTAACGTCAATGTCACGTTCTATTGTTTGTACGAGTAGACCAAACAAGTGTTTCCACTACCTTCCCCATATTGCCTCTTTTCTAGAGAAATAAGTATATTTCTCTCACGTACTCTAAGATTTATAGGCTCTATAATTTACTGCTGAATGCTATAATGAAGTGAACGCTACATTTTGATTTAACACTGAACGTTTTGAATAGATATAATAGGTTATGAAATGTAAGTTTGCTCTTTAATCTTGAAACTGACTTGAATGATAACAAAATTATAATTTCCTCAGTTAAATCAAGATATATATAAATGGAAAATACATGTAAAGGGAAATACATATATATATGTATATATAATGAAAATACATATATATACATGTAAATGGAAAAACAAAGTCGCAGGATCAATTTTATTATTAAAATTAGCACTAGAATCGTATATTTCCTTGGTTAACGAAACTCGAAACTCGAAAGCTGGCTGTTAGTTAGTTATATATATTTACTTAGTTCTTATATATTTATTTATTATTTTTATTTTATCTGTATTTTATTTTTGTATTCTATTATATTATATTAAAAGCAGCGCTGGTTCTCATCGAGTGTACCTTTTTCACATTACAGTGCTATACACATATAATAATTTTATGTTTATTTTTTGTGCTCTTTTTGTGATTCTGTATTTTTGTTCCTTATTTAATGTATAATGTATGAAATTATTTTTATCTGTCACTATTTTACAGTGTATTGCTAGAATAAAGCTTTTATTATATATTATTACTTAAATAATAATTATTATTCGCACAAACAAAATAGTTTGGACGATAAATAGATATGACCACAATATACTCTCACGCTTAGAGTGGCTTAATATAATATAACTGAAATTTAAGTAATTAGAACTGTACATCCATAATCTTGGTTATAATTAAGCGGAAATGATTTGTCTAAATACGGCCGCATTTGTTGGACTATACAATAAATATATAATTTGTAAAATTACACCTTTTCCAAGTTGTTAGAAATTACACAATCAAGCTATTGCCCATCAATTAAGTAATTATTATTGTACAAAGTATTCTAGGAATCCATCTCGTTTTGCTAGTCGCTACTTATTTTTAGTTAGTTAGTTAGTTAGTAGTTCCACTTTCAAGTATCATTAAGTAAAGTAATTCTTATACTGATAAAATCTAGACACGGGCATTGTAGGCACAGTTGTAATTTAATAGAATGAAATTAAATTACAAACAAAAAGTTCATGGTCATAGATAGCTGTTGCTATGGTTTCGCCCTTAATCTGGCCCTAAGGATTAAACTAATAAATTAACTCTAAGAGGGCTATTGCAGGTATTAAAATAACGTAATAAATGCACTAATTTACACCAAATCACACGCCTTGCGCAAATATCATGTTCAATTCTAATGTCAAGTCTGTGCGTCTGTGCATATGCAAGAAATGGTCTGTGAAGAACAAGTCATCAGTAAACTTCAAATGTTCAGGAATAAATGTTCGGAGCTTCGGTGGCTTAGAACCAGATATAAAAACCGACTGTGAAGATAAGCAGGCCAGGCTTTTAAGAAAATGGCGCTCGATTGGACATTTTATTGGGAAAACCCGATGACATTTACAAATAAGGTAAAAACGGTCAGAGAGCAAAGGCAATAGTAACAAAAAACCTGTTGAAAAGAGACATCTTAGGTTGAACTTAAGATCGTGAACAGTAGATATTTATTCTACATTCTATCCCTGATGTGTCCCAGATGGGGGATAAAGGAAAATCATCAATAAATTATTTATTACAGATGTGGCCATCGTGTCACAGTGGGACAGAGTTTGACTATAAGCCTGATAGGTTGTGGGTTCAATTCCCACTCGTCTTAATGATTATATTTAGAATATTTTAATTTCTTCGCTCTTGTACCTAACGTCGAGTTCCGCCACTCCACACTCAATGTCTCGATTTCCGAGAGAAAGCGGAGAACTAGGTTCTCTCTGACTACCCGGCTGTGGGGGAAAAAGCGAGATGCTATGAAATATTCAATAAATTAGACATTCGGAGAAAATATATAACATTATGCATTATCAGGGAATTGAGCAAAAACTTAAAAGATATTTTAATTAGTATTTTAGTTTTGATTGTAATGTTGGCGCTTTTTGTTAATAAAATTCTCAGTACTCAAGTTGCTGTTTTAATACAAGGAAATAGAAAAAGGGGAAAATATATGTAAATAATATCCACTAAGTAGCCAGTAGGTAGTGCACGCGGGAAAACTTGCTTTTGTACCTACTTTTATTTTATTATACTTATATGTAATAAGATATGTTTATGATTTTCACTATTCTGTTAATAAAATAGAATACATTTTATATTAAAAAAATATTTTTCGTTATAAACTATATAATCTGTGACGTCAACACGGCCGAACCGTCAAGTCTTTACAGGAATTTCATTTTTCGAAATGTTTGATATTTTAAGCGAATTTTGAAAATAGTATAGTTCGCAGACGAAGCCGCGTGCGGATCGCTAGTATTACATATATAAAAATTAGTATTTTAGTATTGTGTATTAAAATAAAAAAGAAAGTAATTGACGAAAAATATATTATCTTCTTTTTAAAGTCGGTTTGTTTCTCCCACAAATCTAATCAATCATACCTCTATAAACTAATATAAAGGCTCTACTATGCTACGACATACGCAAAGCGGCAGCAACGGTTGGAAGCGAAGAGCCCAAAATCGAGCTCAGTGGCGTGCCATGTTAGAGGCCTATTCCAGCAGTGACGATCCTTAAGTGTAAATAATGTTGTCAATGTTCTTATAACGATAATACAAATGAAAAACGCATTTAAGAATCCTAATCATCCACCAACTTGGCAACAGCCGCGCTGATAATCTAGATAGCGTGCGTTCAAATACTCCTAACATTTTTATTATTAAAAATAATAAATATATATATATTTTACGACTGTCCCTCATATGTTTCCATGTCATAAGGTAAAAGAGTAAAATATTTTTATTTTAGTTTTATCTAGCAAGACACATTTTGAATCCATCGTCTGTTATTGTTTTCTGTTATATCTTTGGAACTAAGAGATCAGTTCCCCTATAATATATATAAAAAAAGTGTATAATATAATATCTGCTCTATATATATATATATATATTGTATCAATCAATCTATGTATGTATGTATGTGGTAAGAGGCAATAAAGTTGTCGCCCTATTTTCTGTGACAACCGCTTGTTAAGACAATAACAAGCGGTTGTCACCGAAATGTATAAAATATATATAATATATATATACGAAATAAAGATTATTAGAGTATTGTATAACTACAAATACAACTACAATGCTACGCTGTAAAAGCTTATAGCTGTAAAAAAGTTTCGAAAATTTCAAGGTGTAAACAGAAAACATTGTACTTAACACAATATAATTTGGATAATGAGGCTCTTGTTACTTACATTTTATTACTATGTTTCTCCCCTTACTTTACCTAAGTAAGTGGCTTTATGCGTTTCTTTATTCTCAGGTCGTAATCCGAGCTTTATCTTACGGCCACGTGACCTTGCGTCCTATCACGGTCGCGATCCCGTTACGTCAGCACCTCGTACCCTTTTGGCTTTTACCTACGCATTGACTGTGTATATTAAACCCAAAGGTTTTGATTGTCCTTCCGGTTAGTTATTGTGCGTTAAAAGTCTAAGCAAATAGTAATTTAACAATATTAAGATACGAGGGCGGTTCGGAAACTTCTTAGCCTAGCACAAAATGCGCGGTATAAACAGAAAAAAGTTGGTTTGGAAACTTCCATCTCTGCTAGGAATACATGTTAAATTTTTGTTCGATCTGGTAACTCCTTCATATAGAAACAGGTGTTCACAAAAGACGCATCCGCGATTTTTTTACAATGGAAAAATTAGAAATGCGTGGTGTCATTAAATATTTACATAAAAAAGGTTTATCGGGACAAGAAATTCATAATGATATGGTGAATGTGTTAGGTGAAAGTGCTCCTTCATATGCAACAGTAAAAAATTGGGTTGCTGAGTTTAAACGTGGTCGTACAAGCATTGAAGCATTGAAGATGAACCACGAAGTGGACGTCCAAAAACAGCAACAGCAACAGAAATTGTAGCCAAAGTGCATGATATGGTATTAAATGATCGACGAATGAAAGTGCGTGAAATAGCTAATATCATGGTCATCTCAAATGATCGAGTCCATTTAATTTTGCATGAAGAACTACAAAAGCTTTCTGTAAGATGGGTGCGGCATTTGTTAACAGTCGACCAAAAATGAACATTTCTCAAGCTTGTTTGGATCGTTTTAAGCGAAATAAAATGGATTTTAAGCGTCGTTTCATAACTGTTGATGAGACATGGATCGACCACTATACCCCAGAGACAAAAGAACAATCCAAACAATGGACTGAAGCTGGAGGAAGTGCCCCAAAGAAGGCAAAAACAATTCAACGGCTGGTAAGATTATGGCAACGGTTTTTTGGGACTTCAAAGGTATTTTATTGATTGACTATCTGCAAAAGGGTAAAACAATAAATTCAGAGTACTATTGCAACCTTTTGGATCAATTAAATGTACAAATTCGAGAAAAACGTCCTGGCTTACAACGCAAAAAAAATATTTTTCATCAAGACAACGCACCAGCGCACAAGAGTGTTTTAACAATGGCTAAAATCAACGAATTAAATTACGAGTTGCTTGACCACCTACCTTATTCTCCTGATTTAGCTCCCAGTGACTTTTACCTGTTCCCAAATCTAAAAAAATTCCTTGCTGGCAAGCGTTTTACCTCAAATGAAGATGCAATTACAGTTGTAAACCACTATTTTGAAGACCTTGAGGAATACTATTTTAATCAAGGGATAGAATTGCTAGAAAAGCGTTGGACTAAGTGTATTGAAGTTTCAGGAGATTATATTGAAAAATAAAAATATTTTTGAAAAACTAACTACTCTCTTTCATTGATAGGCTAAGAAGTTTGCGAACCGCCCTCGTAGTTAAGAGTTTAGACTTTTTTTCAGCCTTGCATTTTGCAGCTCTGATCTCCACTTTCTGTTCAAATTCAAGACATTGCGTTTCGAGTGGAATTAAATTATGATCATTCAATCGAGTGGGAATCGAACCTGTAACCATTCGCGATTACAGTCAAACGTGCTTCTGCTGTGCCATGGCCTCTTGGTGACATCAAATGATAAATCGTACACTTGATTTGTTCAGATTAAAAGCTCGTTATCTGGCTAAGTTGTGCTATTTTTCAATCATATACCCGTGCTAAATGTGCGTAAATGATTCAATGTTTCTATTTTTAATTATGAGTCCTTAATTTTTTTTTAAGTTTTGTTGATTATATGTATGAATTGCCATTGCCAGGAATATTTAAAAAAAGTTTTACGTTTTCTTTATGAATAAGGTAAACAAATTTATTTAATTTTGGATATTTAATTACTTTCAAAAAAACCATGATTAAATTTACATATTGAATTAGATTTCGATTAATTATAACTTTTAAGTAATCCAAAAATAATGTATAAAATTTCTTTTTCTCTTTACAGTTTTATTCATTCTTATGCAAAAAATTGTAAAAATTTAATAAAGGTATATTCTTTTTTTTTTATTAATAAAAAAAGTATTTTATCTGTAGTAATTAAAAATACCCACCCAGCTATTAAAATCTAAAAAAAAAAAAACTTCCATCTAAGGTTCTTGTTGGAACTTATATTTATCGTGTAACTACATTACTGTATTGCCGAATCAAGGCTATTTAAGCTTTTAGCTTTTAAGGTTTTCTATTAAGTGAAGAGAATTCATTGCATGTAAAATATAATGTAAGTTTTTATGGCGACTGTGACTGCAATATGATGTAATATTTTTACATTTTTAGTTTTAGGAATTTAGTAGCGTAGACAGAAAATTTGGTGCTAAAATAGTCTTACTCTTTTCTTATCATCAATTTAAAAGGCTGTGCAATTTAAATAGCAGATACTAACGCCTTGGCTTATCTTACAAGACCAGTCACATAGAATTTGTTAATATACCACTGGGTTCTTAACAAATTGTTTTTACCGCAGATCATCTGACTACCCGTCAGAGAAAACCTAGTGTTACCCGTCGTTCTCCACTTTCCGCCCGAATTCGAGACATTGTGTCTTGAGTGGCGGAACTCAACGTCAGAAGTAATGAAAATAATAAATATAATCATACCTCTGAGTGGGGAATTAAACCCAGTACCAATCGCGTTTGCAGTCAGATGCTGTCCCACTGAGCCGCGTTGGCCTCATCTATCTATTGCTCCTGCGATATATATACGAAATTTGTATGCGCAAAATAATAACAAAATACCTTTATAAATCATAAAAAAATATAAATATTGATGAGTTTAGATAAAAGCATCTTTATGTTATATCAAGCTTAATAGATTTTTACATCTGAACGATATTTAGAGTAGAGTGCAAAAGTAAAATGGTCAATAGAATATGTAAGTATGTAGGTATTAGGGATACGTCATCTCTCTCTCTCTCATCCGTTAACTGGCAGTGAAAAAAAATATATTGATAATCTTTAAACATCTACTGTACAAATCTGACCTACTGTTTGTGCTATATTATAGTAATTCTCCGCGGCTTCCTTCATCGCGAAGACTGATTCTTAGAAAGGGACCATTGCAGACCAGTTCTATCACTTTCCAGCGTGGCTCCTACCCACCCACCTGTTACCATCTTGTGTACGTTCAGATTTGTTTTGTTGTATTATGATTGCAAAGATGGCAAAAGTCTACGAAGCGTGGCAATTTATAAAATATTAAAATTAAGTAATAAAATATAATTTTGCCCGGAATTTATGACTATACACTATTGTACAAACTTTTTAAAGTAACACACTAAGGAAATAGAAAATTTTTTTAGAATACCCTTTTTACAACTTAAATAAGTTTTAATAACACTATAAGAATTTCAATGTATCCGGATGTAGATCGCTTGGTATAGCGGTCAGTGCTGCTTGGACAATATCCAAGAGGCGTGAGTTCGAATCTCTTATGTTCAAATTTTTATACGTTTTCTACAAATGGTTTTTTTAATCAGTATCAGTAAACCCTTTCCCTATTTTACGTCTTTTTTTAATAACATAAAATACAAAAATATATTAATCTTATAATTTTATACCTAAATATATGTTTAACTAGCGACCCGCTCGCGGCTTAACCTGTGAAAACTACAAGACTAAACTATTTCGTATTTTCGCCCGCCCGAGTTCTCACTTAAATCACAAGCTGCTTCAATTTGTTATTTAATTGTTTATAATTTAATTATGAAATAAACACTAAATTTTTATCGAAGTCTACCACAGTACAATAGTTGACTATTACAGTTGTTATAATATACAGACAAACAAAAAATAAAATTAAAAATCATTGTTTTGGGTTCTATTATATAAATAAATGCCCCTAATCATCCATGTACAGACAACGACCAGTTACATTTTTTTATATGTATAGATATAGCCGAGTTAAACCGCTTGAATTGCGAAAAAATAAAAATAGCTAAATACTCTTTATTGTCTAATCAATTTTAGTGTGCTACATTTTATAAAGTAATTGGCAAGATAGGCTGAATAAACTGGCAGTATCTATCGATTTCCCCTTTTCACCGAATTTACTACATTGAACTCAATAGCCGCTAGGGATTAGTAATACTGTGTTTTTTTTCATAACCAGTACGTGAAATATGTATAGACCATACAGAAAGTAATATTACTGTCGTAGAGTTAGCCCAGAGCATCATATACAGTGCCATACTATTTACTTTTTTTTTATTTTAACATATTGAGCTTGGACCTAAGTGATAACAACTTATATTTAATTTTCATATTTAATATATTGGTAAGCTAATAATGCTAATGCTTGCATCAAGAAAATCTTGATGTTCTTTTAATTTAATTACTCATATAATTAATTAATGGAACTAGTTACATGTGTACTAAACTTTGTTCAGTCCAATTTAGCATACAAAATACGTGATAAGCCTTTATGTACAAAGAAACTTTTAAACTAATGATTTTACGGAGATTCAGTTTCGACATGGAGAAAGTTTTGATTAATGGGATTTGTGTGAAAAACTAAACGTATCAAGTTAAAATGCTGTACATTACTTAGTGTTAGCTCATATATGAAGCTAATATATGACAATGAGCAGAATCACTCATTTGTCAGTGAAAATATTAGTGCTAATTTAATGCTATATTCAAAAGCCATAAATGTAATTTAATTGGATACTTATTCATAATACTCATTTTAGAATATATAAAAAATTGTTATCAAAATTGATACATTCATCGCTTTTAGTATTTAATTATAGATAATCTTTGTCTTTTACAGAAAGTATAAATAGGCAAACACAAATACAAAAAAATAAAAAAATAGAAACAGTCAAGATGCAAATTCTATTATTGTTGTACTGCCTACGACGACCGCACTGGATTATTTATTTTAAATATAAATAATACTATTTTAACTCTTTATTGTCGTGTTCTAATAACAGTAAAATTTAACAAACCTTTAAATGTCCTGAACAATAGTCATGCTAATGCTACACGGACACCCTCGTACAACAAATAGTTGTTTATATTTGCAATTTAGAATACGATAATTGACTATAGTAAAGTAGCAAGGAGTGAAAATCATATTAGTTTTGTGCAAGAACCGGAATAAAACAAATCAAATAGGGAATGCTCATATCAATCACATATTCTTTCGCGTATTGAGAGAATTTCCAAAGAGAATATAAATGAGAACTGGATAACATAAGGAATTTCTATTTTTAAGGTAATATTGAGAAAAGATTTTCATGGAATATTTACATACGTATATACTCGTAGTGTATCAATTATTTATTTTATAATAAGGTGTGTTAAAAAATTACTGAATAGCTTGAAGCTTAAAAAAGTGTTATTGGCACACTTAGGAAATTGAAAAATACATGAATATGTATTTTTCAATTTTCTAAATAGAAAACGTATAAAAATTTGAACGCAGCGGTATTTGACCGAGATTTAAACCGGGATTGATACACGATTGTTCGTAGAACCTTTGGGTATTTCATTTATCAGATATTTGTAAAAATCCCTCTACAGAGATTCTAACAACAAATATAAGTTGTAATAAGCGTATAAGAATTTTGACGTAGCTGGATGTAGAACGCTTAGTCGAGCTTAGCGATCAGAGCGCTTGAACGGTTTTCAAGAGGCGCGTGTTCAAACCCCGCAGCGTTACAATTTTTATAAGTTTTCTAAATATGTCTAAAGAATGTCTCAATTTCGCGCAGAAAGAATGGAACAGAGTGTTACGACACAAGGCTCTCTCTAAAACTATCCTGCTCTGCAAGAAAAATCTGCAAAAAACAAAAAATCCATGTCTGTTTTAAGAATATTCTTCTAAAGTGTTATTCACACACTTAGGAAATTGAAAAAAACATATATTCAGGAAACGTACAATTTTTTAAAAAAAATCATGGTACATTCGAATTTTTATACGTTTTCTAAATATATGTTACCCATGTCTGTACTTAAATATAATAATAATGACTAAGAGTAACAAAAATACAGTAAAAATATTTTTATTTTTGCTTGCCTGTTTTTCTGTTTATACACGCATACATTTTAAATTACTAAACGGATTCCAATGAAAAGTTGCAAGCGACTACTAGTCTTATAAATAAAAGTGGTTTGCCAAAAGGACAGATATAATAGAGACGCCGATAAATAGCTTTTCTCAAAAAACATCTGGCCCTAAATCAACACTGTTTGATCTATGTATGAAATGAGTTATTCCAACTGAATACTATTCTCTTCGCTCGAATATGACCTTAAAATACTATAGTATTTTTTTTAGTTTTGTACTTCGAATAAAATAATATTACAAAGATATTGTTATAATAGGATGTGAGACAAAAAAAAACAATTCAATCATCATCATCAACTAAATCCGCTATTTTGCTTTAAGTTAGTTATCAATGTATTCGTTATTTTAAAAATATTTGATAAGAAAACCAAAGGATTTGTTGGACAGGAAACATAACGACTATACATTTGCCTTCGTAAAAATTATAAATTTTGATTTACGTGAGACCCATCATAAAAATAGGGCAGTAATATTTACAAGTCGCTCAGTCTCGCTTGATGACAGCTTTATCGTTTAAACACATTAACGATGTTTGATCAAGATGACATTTATTTTATTTGTTTTTGGCATTCTTTCTTGCTATTAGCTAGCAAATACGTTTTATTTATTAATGTATATGTCTTTCATCCATTTCTAAATTTTACCGTCAATATAGATATCTTTGTTAATGTTTTTAAATAGTTTCTTATTATAACGGGGACAGGACGTCTACGTAATAGGACGTTTACAATTTAACAGAATTTAACATAATTAAATTTCTCGATTTCACACTCACACTCTTAGAGTATTAGTTACATTTATTTATTTATAGATATGAAAATATGATTTGCCGTTGCTCTATTTTTCAAGCT
The DNA here is from genome assembly GCA_038994665.1 of Podotricha telesiphe. Taxonomy (NCBI): domain Eukaryota; kingdom Metazoa; phylum Arthropoda; class Insecta; order Lepidoptera; family Nymphalidae; genus Podotricha; species Podotricha telesiphe. The sequence goes on from JAOYRR010000156.1 coordinate 90,157, forward strand.
CTTAGATTATATTGCGACTTTGATATAATAAATTAAAGTAATATGCAAAATTATACAATTATAATAAAACTTAGCTTTTGTTAAGTAGACAAGACAGTACAAACAATCAAATAAGCTTATATTTACTCCATTTCATATATTTCATAGCTTTATACAATTAAACTCATGTTCTTGTATTTTAGCACTAGTAGTATCAAACCTGAACGACTAAAATGGTTAAGAATAAGACATATTTAGAATTTTAAAAAATGTTAACAAAATATATATTTAATAAATAGCATTCTCTCTTGCCAGACGATTGTTCGTAGAATAATCTTTGGGTAGCAGAAATTTGTAAAAATCTCTCTACAGAGATACTAACAACAAATATAAGTTGTAATAAGCGTATAAGAATTTCAACGTAGCTGGATGCAGAACGCATGGCTTAGCAGTCAGAGCGCTTGAACGGTTTTAAAAAGGCGCGGGCTCAAATCCCGCTGCGTTCAAATTTTTATACGTTTTCTAAATATGTCTTTTTCAATTTCCTTAGTGTGGGAATAACACTTTAAAAAATGTTAACAAAATATGGTTAATAATACTTTATACCTATTATATTTTACAAGGTCATATATTTTATATATATATTTATAAATCACAATAAGTATTCATCAATATATATCATAAGTAATACTTTTGTTATATGACTTTCGTAACAAGCAAGAAAGTCTAATGTTCTGTAGGGAACTAATAAAAGAACACACGGCGTTTCGGCCACAACTCTCAAAGTTTAGTCGCAATAAAAACTCCATTTTCTGCATCGAACAAAAGTGATAATAAGTTACTTCACTGCTTGATTGCTTTATATTGACTGAAGCATTATAATATTTTCGGTATATACTAATACTACCCACTATCCTAATCTATCCATCACTTAACGCACCTTTATACCTAAATGTACTGCTACATAAATAACCAAACTAAAGACGAAAGAAATCAGGGTCGGGAAAAATAGAAGTAAATAAAAAACATTTCTCATAATGCTATATATATCATTTTATTTAGCAATTATTTATTACATTTTATCAAAGTAACGACAATTGAACTTAAAGAAAATTGTTATTCAAGCTGTAACCTTAAAAGGTTTCCGTCCTATTTATTGTTAAAAGGTCGTTTTGGTCACGTGTTGTATTGTTTTGAGTGTAACCAATATTTTTCATACTTTTAAATTCACTAATTTATTAAAGCTAAGAAAAATGGAATGAATCCGTTTTTCCTACACACAATTAATTTAAAAGGATTTTCATAATTTGTGATATGAATTAAGGATTTACTAGGACTTTAAGGACAAAATTTAATTAAACATGTTTATTGAAAATAACTTGATTTACTAATCGCCTATTAGTTAATGATAGTTTGTAAAGAATGATTGTTTGAACTGTTTTTATTATACCTACCATTTGTCTTATATATTATTTTTAAAAATATCCAATACCATGGCTATGGCTATATGGTATTCGCGAACTTTGACTTCTTTGCAGATCAAATTGTTGAGATCGTTTCACACTTCATTTACGGTAGTGTTCGGAACACTCAAACAAATTATTAGCTCTATGCGGTTTTTTTGTAACCTTGAAAGTTTCTTTTGACAGAACTAAAATTGGCATCTATAAAGTCGTATAACTCGCTTCTCCATTTGCTAGCGGTGCATCTGTTTTCGCTCGTATTACCTTGCGGGCAAAACGGACAGCTATTTACAAATTAATATTTTATGCAATAGAATCAATTGGCATCGGAAAAATTCTTTCCAGGGCGTTCCGTGTGTAATTCGTTAGTCACTTAAATATTAAATTATTATATATTATCATTTATATATAATCATTTATATATAATTATTTATATATAATAATAATTTATTTATAACAAATGAAAATTTTGCATGGCTTCATCACCCAACCTGACCCTTACTTGCAGTCCTAACAAAGATATAATAAATATCTAGTATTCGAATCTTTTTAAAATATAAATTAATATTACTTTAGAAATAATAATTTAAAAAAGACATATTTAGAAAACGTATAAAAATTTGAACGCTGCGGTATTTGAACCCCTGAACGAGTTTTCAAACCTGCGGCTCTATCATTTTCAATACATCTTCATTTACTATTTATTTGCACAAAAGAAATAACACTTTAATAAAGTTGTAAAAAATAAATAATTATTTATTAAAAGTTACCGTAATTGGGAAAAGCTATTATCGGAACGCTGTTTAGTTTATTAATAAATCATTTGCGAATAACGCACACGCACTGAGTAAACTAAAATGTCACGTACAGTATATTATTAACTGTATCGAGACCAAAAGTAAAGCAATTTGTAGTGTAATTGACTTTCAAATAGAAAATATAATTAACTTTTCCACAATACTCTGTGTGAGATATATTGGAATGATTAAATGCACCAAATAAAACTCTAAAATTATACTACAATCGCTCTCTTATTGCGGGAAACAAGTATATGCTTTAGCCTCTAAAACTGTATGTAATTGGTATCTCTTACAGTACGAGTACCAAACAAAACTCTTCGCTGGTGTGGCCGACAGCAAGTGTGTAAATTTTGGACACCCTTATGTGATATAATATATTTTGTCAATAAGATGTTATCATAATTGTCTCGTCATGGCACTTTTTCACTCCTTTCTTATTCAAATAGTTAATGTTACATAATAATTTTCAATTTATTAAAAATATTTGGATTAAGTACTTTGCCTGCAAAATGGCAATTTCTTTCCCAATAGGTTTACTTTTCTAGTTTTTGATAGAACATAAAAAAGTTGTGGCACATGTTGCGCTCTATTAATATAAAAATATATAGATATACAGATGATGTATAATATTTTCAGGAAAGTTCTAACACTTGCGTTATTCGAAAGTTGCAATAAGTTTTCCAAAGGTCAAAAAATATTGTACGAACTGTTTAATCACAAAAATGTTTCGTGAAGATTAAAATGAAAATTAATAAATATATATAACAACTAGCACTTTTTTTGTTTTTAAAAGATTATTCAACATCTTAGAGCATCACGAAAGGGACTAGCCATATGATGGCGTACCCGTCTGTCAAAGTATAAGTCCAACTGGTCCAATGCGAGTATTAAAACTAATTGCAACCCGACTGTTCACTAGAGGCACTCCAGACCGCCTGACCGAAAGAAGCTGATCGCCTAAGCTGGGCCTCCCTCGAGTAATCGAGGGTCTCACCCGCCTGGGTTGATCGCCCGGGCAGCACATGGCTCATCCTACTACCCCCTATCCCTCACGGGAAGACAACCGCACCAAGGCCCATGAGGGCCTCCCCATTGACCCGCGCATATTAATGCGCGGAGATGACCTCTATGGTCATAAGGCTACGCCCAGAAACCATCTCCCCTCGCCCCTTGCGGGACGAGAGCGACGACACAACGTCCTGCTCACTAGACTACGAGTATATCTAGTTGCGCTCGTGAACCAACGTGTTTTAAAAATGTCTAATTGTTTTTTTGCTGGAAAGAAAACGGAAAGGATATAGCGTTACCTTTCATAAGTCAGTCATTTTAATAATATTATTACTTTTTACTCTATCAGAAACTTAAAAATTACAATACTTAACACTTGTGCTATTACGGATTTCTTTACCAACACAGACCGTTCGCTCTCATATTGAATGCGGATCGGTCGAGTAACTGATCCGAGTTTTGACCGATTTTGAACGATTGACCTATAGTGTTGTACCTCGTCGTTTTTGATAAAAATCGCGACGTGAAATGGATACTTCAACTATATTTGAGAATTACATTAAAATTGCATTTAATAAATTAATGTTGATACAATACTTACGAGTGCATAAACGTTTAATTATAAATACTAAGTTTGTAATTATTAAAGATTTCCTTACCGTCCGGGCCTAAGGGATATAATGAATAAACCAGACCCACAATAATGTATTAGTCATATTTATAAAAAAATAATCCATTTTAAGAACCAATGACACAAAACTATTGATCTTTTTTTTGTTAACAGTTAATTATAACATGTAATAAACTAAATCCCTTTTTATGACAAAAACCACTACTGTATCTCATTGGTTACACCGACCTTCCTCAAAATTATCGATAATGCGTATCGATAAGTGTTCAGCCACGGTTGCTAACGATTAGCCGATGTAAAGGTAACTCGTAATTACAGTGTTATGACACAGGATGTCGGTATGAGTTTTATTTGCATGTGTAGTCTCGTTGTCACAGATCATTGTCAAGTGTGCAAGTCTGACAAAGTGTGCGTGTGTGTGTGCTAAGAAATCCACCCGCACAAAATGGCAGACAGTTTTGTTTTTGGAAAACATCACTATGGTTACTCCCCAGCAACACGGATTTCCGTGTAGCTCTAAGCTATTCAAATACTTACCATAAAAAATATATATTAAAAAAAAATAACGTACCAAGACAATTGGGGCTATCGTGGCGCATTTGGATTGCGTCTGACTGTAAACGCGAATGGTTGTGAGTTCGGTCCCCACTCGGGGGAAATATTATATTTAAAATATTTTTATTTTTCTGCTCTGGTGCCTAGCACAAATATTAAATACAACGTGTTTGCCACTTTATATAAAACGTATACGTACGTATTTCTAAAACTTTTTAATAAAAAAAAACTTCCTGAACTCATTGTCCATATAAAAAGGCAGGTCTTATTTTATTTCCTCTGACTGCATATTTTTTGTGAGACAATTATAATGATAATAATGCCTTTGTAACTCATAGAACAGTGAGTAAAACACGTGGGATGTTACAAGAGTTTATTATAGTAGTAACTACAGTTATGGATAAGTGATTTTAATACACAATAAAGTTTAATGTCATGAAAGGCGTCAAAGATATCAAATTCTGTTATAATAGTATCATTAGAAATAATCTAATAAATTATTAAACTTAAATCTTTTAAAAACCGATGAACTCATTAGGACCCACACCAATGGCACCATTTGGCTCATAAATATTTAAATTAATTTTCTCATTTTATGATAAGTGTCTTAGGTTAATATGCCGAACTAAGTAAGTCTAAAATCTATTTGTGAATTTTGCATCAAAATCAGACTTACTAATCGAATGCCATTTGATAACTCACTAGTTGAAAACAGTAGTTTAGGGAATAAATGGCGTCAATGCTTTGCATACGCAATGTTTGCTGCGGCGCCTCCTGGTGAATTGTCACGGAAACACATATCTAAGAACATGCACCAATTAAACACGAACCTATCATTAAAAACCGCATCAAAATCTGAGTGAAAAGAGAGAGATAATATATATTTAAACAATTTTTTTTAAAGTGTTATTCGCTCACTAAGGAAATTGAAATAGACATATGTAGAAATACATATTAGATTTGAACCAACGACGAACAACCAACGAACTTGAACGGTTTTCAAGAGGCGCGGGTTCAAATCCCACTGCGTTAAAATTTTTATACGTTTTCTAAATATGTCTTTTTTAAAGATTGAGATAAATTTCACTATTTTGGAGGTATACAAAAAACCTCTCACACCAAACACATATACCGTCTCCGTACCGTCGCGGGTAAACGACTAACCTTTTACGTCATTAATTATGCTATAACATATATTTGTAAACTTTTAATCTTTAAAATCGTGTTTTCGGAGGATGCAAATAAAAAATTGTAAAATTTATAAGCGTATCAAACTCTAACCATATATTATAAAATTAACTTAAGAGTTCATACATCACAACGATACGTTTACGATTAATTAAAAAAAACATATTAGACAAAAAAAGGAAGAAGGCATAATGTTTTTTTTATTTTTAAATATTTATTCTCTCTAATTTATTCAATATTATATGCTAGAACATATCGTAATTTATACATTTATCGCTACGAAAGCTCTGATAATTGTACAATAGTAAAACTTCAATAAGCCCCTTATTTTTTTGTAGGTCGGCTACAACCCACATATCTCTTATTACACTGTGCAAAGCTGCCAAAGTTGAAATTACAATCGTAAAGTTTCCCATGGAAACTGAAAACTTTTTCATCTATTTATTCAAAATTACATTAATAACTTTGACTAATAATATCAATAACAGTATAAATATCAATAAGAAAATAAAGTAGCTTAATATTATTCTCTCTTTGTCCCCGCCTTCGTCGCAATGTCATTAAGTTTAAATATTTAGAAAACGTATTGTTATTGGATTTGGACAAATGTGCCTATTTTCAAGCAAATCCGACAATAAAAATTAGATAAGTTGCTTTAATATTCGCATACAAACTAGTAGTAGCTAGTAATTAAGTCATGTCAACCAACTAACTACTAAGTTCTATTAAGTTTTATAATAAATTCGATTCGAGACTTGGAGAAGGTTTTTATATAGCTACTTAAAAAAAAAAAAAGTTCACGTTACTACTTATGTACTAATTACTAGTTTTACGCTCACGAACTCATCCTTATAATTTTTAATAGTCTAAAGAAACGTTACATTCGGTTAATTTATTATTAAGCAAGTCTTGGATAAATAATTATCCAATGGCCACTTATATTATATTTTCATAAATAAAATTTCCATAAAACTGTGATATTTCCATAAAACTGTCTATTATCATACATATTCAAATTAAAATACAAGTTTATATTAATTTTGCCTGAAAATAAAATACTTTGGCTGATTTTAAGTGTACGCCCTGATACGCAGTGAACTGATTATGCATATTTTGTGCATAGTTTTAAACACTTAAAATACATTTCAGGTAATATTTTACTACATAAAATTTTACAATACAAGTATTGTAATTGCCATTATTATATATAGAAATACTTTATTGCACACAAAGCCAGTTCACAAGAACAGAACAAGGAACAGTACACAAGATTGTATGAGTATTACAGAGTGTGAAAAGACGGTTTTACTGCTGGTAGCAATCTCTGACAAGCAACTTTCGGTGAGAGGAGCATGGTCATGATACGGGTAAGTGCAAGTACGTTAAAGAAATTCAGTTTTCTCATGAAGAAAGTAAATTCTCCTAACTGTGAATTGTGCGGAGTGGAGGATGATATTCACCATTTCTTAGTGGAATGTGTCCGTAATGCCGGGGCCCGTCAAGGCTTAATTCGTCGATATAATTTAAATTTAAGAGATGTAGGTGTTTTCCAATGTTTATTGTCTGAACCTTGTTCTGTGGTAACTAAGATGTTGTATAAATTTAAGTATAAATAGTGTTCTTAGAAGATTAAGGAAATGCTATAATTGTGTGTTTGAAGATTGTTTTAGGTAACGATGGGGCTGACATTTTTGTATTATTACATAAAAAGACCGTAAATAAAAATAGATTAAAAAAGTGCAAGTACAAAATAAATAAAACTATGTACAAAAGATGTACTATGTAAGATAAATAAATAATATATGTATTATTATATTACAGTTTTTACAGTAAATATAACAAATTAAACATATAAATACTTAAATATATAATTAAATAATAAATACACTTATATTGTAAATAAGAAGGCATAGCATTATAAATAAAGACAATGAACGAAAAATTATAAACATACACACATACAATATAGATACAGATATAATATAGACGTGATGGATGGCGGATCATGTTTTACTAATTAAATATACCAACTTATATACTATACGGCCAACTGTCCTACATTTTTCACTTGAATTCGAGATAAATTGTGTTGAATATTGAAACTTAACGCCACCCTTTTCCTTGCCACAGGGGATAAATGAAAATAATTTAAATATTATCGTTCTCCGAATGGAGATTGAACCCACACTCATTGCGTTTACAGCCAGTTGCTCTACGCTACTGTGATCAATAAATAATAGCGGTTTAAATAAATATATTTAGCATTTTGTTAACATTTTTTAAAGTGTTATTCCCACACTCAGGAAATTGAAAAAGACATATTTAGAAAACGTATAAAAATTTGAACGCAGCGGGATTTGAACCCTACACGGGTTTTTGATGTTAGCATCTCTGTAGAGAGATTTTTACAAATTTCTGCTACCCAAAGATTATTCTACGAACAATCGTCTGGCAAGAGAGAATGTTATTTATTAAATATATATTTTGTTAACATTTCTTAAAGTGTTATTCCCACACTCAGAAAATTGAAAAAGACATATTTACAAAACGTATAAAAAACTTTTATACGTTTTCTAAATATGTCTTTTTTATATTTAGCATGTTAATGGATACAATCAATTCAATTCAAATAGAGACAATTTATATAGCTATTTTTTTATATTTTATATAATTCTTAAATAAATCTGTACCCAAAAGAGATTTGAACACATAACAATTATCTCATTCTAGAAAACAATCAATTCCAATTATTCTTTTGAATTTTAAGGGAAATGCCCATTTTTCTTTCACTTTATTATGCTCACCTATAATTTTTTCTTAATTAAAATTTACTACACAAAACTTGCCTTGTTACGACGACACCTAGTTTTCTCGTAGAATTATGATAATTAGTCAAGGCTCATTAGAATATACGTAGGATATTGTACCGACATATTATTTAGCAGTTTCTAAGGTGACTTATCAAATTAACTAATTTTATATTTGAAACAATTGAAAATTACGGTTATTTTTTTATCACACCTACCGACCGTATAGTCTGTCCCGCAACTTCGTTTGCGTGGACCCAATGATTTTTCCCATAGCCATCACGCTGATCAGCTTTTATGAAGGTGCAATCCTTTATTCCTTTATAGTATAGCTGGTCTATTATGGTCCAACATCAGATGAAATATCAAATTCAAACATAGCCTAAGTCCTGTCTAAACTTAAAAGCTGTATAGTAAAGAAGGTGTCATTCAAATCCGTTCAGTATCTACAAGTACATGCGCGTACAAACAGACAGACAAAAGATTTACAAATCAAAAATTATCAATCTATTACTATTTTGTCATCACACACACATTTTCGTAAAAATGTTCAATGATTCAATGTACATACACAAGTTTTTTACAGTTTTACTATAGTTTAGATATATAGATTACTTTATCATTAGTTTGCGGGCTTCCTGACGTCAAAGTAAAGTTAATGATGCTTTCATATTTCATTACCCGATTAAGTTTCAATGTGTCGAGAGACAACTACGCAAAGCCGACAAATACAATTGATGAGTAATCATCACGCACTCTACCATATATATACAGTAAATGTGCAAATATCGTGCTAGTTATTTTAGATGTAATTAATTGACACATTAATAAACAAGAAATTCCACCATAGTGGCTTAGTGTGCAGTTGTATAAGTAAGCGAGATAGTTTACAGTACAAATAGCACTAATGTCAGAGCGCTTGAACGGTTTTCAAGAGCCGCAGGTTCATATCCTGCTGCGTTCAAATTTTTATACGTTTTCTAAATATATGTTTTTCAATTTCTTAAGTGTGTGAATACACTTAAAAAAAATGTAAAAAGAATGTATGTATGGTTTCGTCTGGCTTAACAAATACAGCGTTAAGTACACCCTGCAATGTTGCTAAGTAAAGTGAACATTCTAGTAAACCTTGTCTTACCAATACTAAATAATATTTAAACTAGTTTTTGTCCACAACTTCGTTTGTGTGAAATTAATGATATACTATACCAATATACCCGTCATGCTGAAAAAAGCCATTGCCTCGCTTTAACGAATTTCACACTAACTTACTTAACTAGCAATTTTTCTAAATGCGCGAAAACTACAGAATGCTGGGAGAATGCGATATAATAATCGTCATAAATTGATTTTCAATAAGGTCCTAATTATAAATAGTGAAGCGGCCATGTCTTTTGTTATAAGGTTAAGGCCTATCACATCCTCAAATCAGTTCTTCGATGGACTTACTCGTAAGTTGCCCTCAAATACCAAAATAGTAAAATTAAAACCATATTATGTGATATTGAAAAATATTCAGTCGTTATGTATTTAAGAATGTAGAGCTACGGCGTAGAACTAGTGAAAATTTTATAAAAATAAAAAGACTTATATTTTACATAACATTATTTTTATTTTATTTATAAAAAGTTTCAAAAGCGTTTAAGTCACATACATAGCTCATTTAGGCACCTTATTTATAAATACACACACTTCTACAGATAAATTGACCATAAAACATTCCAATTACAAATAACATATACAAAACATACAGTTATTAAAATTAGACAAGTCTTCATAGGGATAATAGTATGAACAACACTTTAAAATTATTCTAGTTTATGCATTTGAAAGCAGTCTCAATAATCTTTTTGGCTATTATTTAATATTACATTCTTAAAACTTATTATAGCTATATTTTTTTTAACACTTTTTAAAGTGTTATTCCCCCCACACTAAGGAAATTGTAAAAGGCATATTTAGAAAACGTATAAAAATTTGAACGCAGCGGGATTTGTACCCGCGCCTCTTGAAAACTCAAGCGCTCTAGCCGCTTAGCCATGCGTTCTACATACAGCTACGTTAAAATTCTTAAACGCTTATTACAACTTATATTTGTTGTTTTATTTGTTTTATATGTTTTCTAAATATGTCTTTTTATAACTATATTTAATAGACTGACTAAATTACGTTTTCCAGTAAGATATAGCACACGTTATCTACGCTTAATTAATGCACGTGCATTTTCTCATCGTATTTCACCAGCAAAAAATCAATAATATTTTTCGTGCTTTCAAAACTTTCAACCTTAACACATACGACCAAGAGTTAAATTTTGAAACACCTAAAAGAAAGTTGACTCACTATACCAGTAGCTCATCGCATAATAATACCATAATGATTATTTTTACGTTTATATTTCCATATTTTCGATTCACATTTAAATGATTAACAACTATTAAGCAATCTACTATAAAAACTTACATTGGCTTGAGCCAACTTCACTATATGATAAGGAAAACTTGTAAAATGTTAATAATGATGAGTGCAGTAACCAATTAATGTACTATCGTTGAAAGGAGTTTCTTCCTTTTTAACTTTTCTTTTACAGCAGCAATAACAAAACATGTAGATTGTTACGACTAGCGCTAGAGTCGATGGTAGCCAAACGTACACAGGTATTCCAGAGGGCTTCATTGTCGCCGAATATTCTTTTAACAAAGCACATGGTATTATATTTCTCTCTTTATTTAATGTCATGTTATGCCACAGTATGCACTCTTGCTCCCTGGTCACTTTCAGAATGGACCCATTATGGTGCAAGTATTGCTTTATATCTATCTGAGGCGAGGTAATATCCATAGCGTTGGGATCAGGCATAAAGCTCTCAGGCGATCGCTCCATAAAAGAGGACATGAGGAAACAGGGAAAGATAACTTCTTCAAAATGTTTCCGATCAATAACTTGCATAGAACACTTTTCGTCTGAACGCAATGGATAGAAATGCGTATACTTCCAATGCTCGGCTGCAGCTCTCCCCAAATTATATAAAGCCAGTCCTGTTAACAAGTCAGCAAATCTGCCGCCATATTCTCGATATTTATATACATACGTGGGTGGTAGTCCGTGGAACACGGGGTACGTGACAAAGTTAGCGCAGTGGCGACACATGAAATGTATCGCTGTTGGAGGATGATAGGAGTAATGTGCGTGATGGGCACTGACATGATGATGGCTAGGTTTACTTTGAATATTTTCAAAACGACCTCTCGGTCCTCCGTTGATTTTGGCACTCACAATTTTGAGTAATACTATGGTGAATACTGTATACAAAATGTTCATTGTGCAGCAGGGGCGGGTCCCGGCACGCAACTGCGGTCGTTCAGGACAAGGCGGCTTGGCGTCGGGGAGCTGGCGCCAGGGCGGCGCCTTCGATAAATGAATGGAGGAAACCATGAATGTACGAAAAATCAAAAGTAACGACACTATTTTAGTTGTAATTAGTTAAAATAAAAATGTAAACCAAAGTTAATTTATTTTTACGTCTCTCATTACTTAATATTATACAAAATGCAAAGGAAAAATAATTTTAGACCAAGTCTTCAAACGATAATTACTGATGATGATATACATAAAATCCGAAATAATGTGTTTTAGATACTATTAGTGTCGTTTGGTTATTGGGGTAAATACTTTATAATATTTTCCTTTCAAAAAAAAGGATATAAGTTAATCTACTAATCAAGATACTAATGCATGCCTCTTACTCCAGATTACATTCGTAAATGGTCAATTCCGTCGCTATTAAAAAGGGGATTCGTCCCAGCATACCAGACTTAAACGCAGGAATCTTTAAATAGATGCTTAAATAATTACCTGCTGGGTGAGGGCGGTAACCGAATTAATAGAAGATTTTTCTTTTTAATTTATTTTACTTTCAGGCCTAATTAAAATTTTTACTAATATATTTTTATTTCTTTCTTTTGACAATCAAAATCTGAAATGTTTAAACATATTTGGACAGTATTGTACATTTCTCATTTATAAACATTTGTAGTACAACAGTACCTTAGTTCTAACATTGTGTGACATTCCACACCTAAAATTTTAATGATCGTACAAAATCATGCAACAAAACACTAAAAAATTCGTAATGTTCTGTCAATTATATTGTCTTCGTATATATTTTTACTTATATGGTTATTTTTTTATTATTAAAGTTATACACAGATATTTAAAAATAAAGAGTTATGGTTTGTAACATTTTTTTTAAAGTGCTCCCACACTAAGGAAATTGAAAAAGACATATTTAGAAAACGTATAAATTTTAGAACGCAGCACGATTTGAAACAACTTATATATAATAAACCTAACTGTGCCCCAACTAAAGGAACAAACACGGAACAGACAAAAATTGGAAAAATGATTTTTTGTTATATGTATACATAAATATGCATTTAGTAAAAAGTGGTTCTTTTTAATATGACAAACAGATACTTAAATTTTATATTATATATCATTATCCTAGATATTATCCTGTAGAATCCTCTTCATAACCCTAGACTAAAGACAATAGTATATATACGATTGCCATTTAGCAAAGTATTGTTGATGAAAGAAGAGCAAATCTTTCGAGTCCAATTTCATAGTATCAAGTCATCGTCGCGCGCCTCCACAAAGCGCAAACTTCCTGCGAGCTATCAGATTAACTATTTCCTCAGTATTGTGACCAGACAAGCCCGCGGTCCTTGAGCTGTGTTGAATCATTACACACGGCGATTTATAAGAACGTCTACATATCAAATGGTAATTGAATATTTCATTCTTCAGGTCGTGTGCACTCATATTCTCGTGTCTTCTTGATTTATTCAAACTAATAGTTTTGATGTATAGTTATATAATAATTAATATTCAATAACCACTTCGCCTTTATTGATGATGTAAAATCATTTATACCACTTATTAAATTTATTTATTTAATTTCCTCGGCCGGGTAAGACAAACCATTGTCGAATTGAATTTAGGCGGAGTGTGCAGAACAGTGTCTTGGCACTTACTTCTGTGCTCTACTCTTCTCTTTTCTCTGCCAACAATGCCATGCGGGAAACAGCATAAAGCATTTTTTTTACCTAAACTTGGTACGTGTCGGACTGTACACACATTTCCCTGAATGGAGCTAGTACTGTAGACTTTTAGATCTAAGATGATTACATAGGCAAGCCATACCGTTTGATTTTGCCTCTTATAACAGTGTAACAAATAGATGGGAAAATAACCTACTACATTCAAATAAAACTACCTGTGACCACGGACTACTGTAGTGTTCGGAACGTCGGGTTTCTAAAATGTATTTTCGAATACCAAATAATATACGCGATTATTTCGGTTAAAAATAGTTTCATTTCAAAATGTGTAGTAATCGTGAAAATCAAGGATCTTATTATATGGAAAATTGTATTTCATAAGAAATGTTAATGTGTTCAAATAAAGTCACAGACACTAGAAGACACAGATATATATATATATATATATATATATGTGTTACATACATATATGTAGAGAGAGATATGTAGAGGCAATCAATCTTGCTTCCAGATAAAAAATTCTAATGCTATCGCAATTTATTGTTAATACAATAAATTCTGAATGACCTTAACACAGTGGGTTTGGATCACCCAAGTGGGTGATCCAATCGTATTTAATTAGTAGCCCGATTGACGCGTAAAATACGCGTTGCCCCAGCAACGTATATTGCACTTTAAAGTGAATTTCAATAAACAAAAGTATTATTATTATAATTATAATTTCTGGACTGCTTCTCCATATCAACTTTAACTATGCCAAACTCCATACTCCTCTGTCCGAATAATTTTAAATATATTTTTTGTTAAGCGTTCTATATTCTAAGCAGAGTCTAGACCAGACAATCTAAATAAATTTATTGATTATATTTAACACACCCTAAGTGCTATTATAACTAACAGCCATTGTGTACAGTTAAGCTACAGTTAGTATTTTAAAATTAGCTTTTTATCGTTATTTTACTATTAATGTCTAAAAAAAGCCGAAGTATTTTTGATGACCTTCATATAATGTACAATAATGTATAAGTCAGTTTCACATTGTATAACAATATGAATACTTTTTATCTAATATGTGCATGGCTGCCTAAATCTGTCGGCGCCACTTCCCGGCACGTTCCTAATAATTGGTATGGCAACAAAACAATTTACCCGTTGCATAAAATACTATTGTTTCTAATTGGACTATATTTGGAAATTAAGAAGAATCTTAAGAAGCCTCTCTCAATGATTTCTTACAAAATCATTTTTTTTTTACCATAACCCTTTTTTCGGAACGGTAATCTAACGCAACGCACCGTCAGAAATTTTCCAAGTGCATCTATTCGTGATACATTGGTGTCAATTAAAGTTACAAATGAACCGTATACCTTAAATCCTTAATAAAATTGGATTTAAAATGAAACTAAATGAAACGCGCTTTATAAATTTTTCACTTTATCTTGGTCGATTGGTTCATGCTATGAAAATAGCGTGTAACCGGATCCGGAAACATGTGCAAATTTTCAAGATTTTTAGTTGTCAATTGGGTCAAAAAAATTGTTAATTTCTCATAGTCCAGATATTCGAAGAAATCATTGAATAGAAATGAGTGCGCTCAAAGTTTCATAATTCTGTCCGTCGATGTATCTAACAACGTACTTAATGTCTTCTCAATCAATTGAGATCGGTAGAATCCTTATCAGTTGAAATGAGAGAAAATTTAACGAAATTATTTAACTCGTCTGACATAATACAATAAAAGTATAATGTGAAATCATTTGTCTCACTTAATTATTATATACTATACTAATAACGATATATTATATCCAATCCTATATTATATACAATCCTATATATATCTATACACAACATATGAATACTACGACCAACCTTTTTTAAACACGACATATCCCAGAAATCAATCAATTTGTTTTAACGAAGTATCTATTCTGATATCTATCTTTTCTAAAAGTTAATTGACAGTTTCGCTTGTTAAATTTTATTTAAAGCAACCCGCCTGTGTCGTAGTATTAAAAATAAAAAAATTATAAATTAAAAAAAAAATTGTTTGTTACTGTCTTGTTTTTAGAAGCACTTTGTTACCCTGGCAACAAACGAAATATACGAACTTGGCCTGCTAATAATAATAACCAAAATTGAATATAAATAGTTACCTTGAACGCATTTTAATTCCACTTACTTATAACGTTGCAAATTTGATTTTTGTTGTTAATATATTAATTATATTTTGTGTCGGTATTATTACCACTCAGTCGAATGTACAGATAGAAAAAAATCTAAAATGGATGTCAAGTCCGAAAAGGTCCGAAAGTTAAGAGCACAATGAGGTTTTTTTTCATATTAAACTTTATTTCATCTAATATTTTTCCCCTCTTAGGGGGTAAGGTAGGCAGAGAGAACCTGGTGTTAAGACGCTCCGTTCTCCACTTTCCGCCCGAATCCGAGACATTTCGTGTTGAGTGGTGGCAATCAACGTCTTGTCATCAGAGCGAAAAAATTAAAATAATATAAATATAATCCTCTGAGTGGCAATCAAATCCACAACGAACGTCAAGGCAGGCGCTGTCACATTGATCCACGATGGTGTCAATTTCGTTTTGACTCTGAGCTCTAAGCTTAAGAGCGCTTGAACGGTTTTCAAGAGGCGCGGGTTCAAATCTCGCTGCGTTCAAATTTCTTTTTTAATTAAATTAGTTTTCTAAATAAGTCTTTAACATTAAGCTATAGTTATAAGAAATTGTTGCTCAGTTAAGTGGCTGTTTGGTGATAATTAACAAAGGGCGGTCACGTCAAAACACACGTACCTAATCCTTGTAATAACTTCAGCGAAACTGGGTGTGGTGAAGGCGGTGTTTGCCACCTTACAACTCAATTTAATCTTATGATGTAATGTCCGACTAATAAGTTTAAAAAATATTTTTCACTAGCAATCCGGTCGCAGCTTCGCCTGCGTAAACTATATGACTAAACTATCTCGTTTTTACCCGCCCGCGTCATTTGACTCTTCATATAATTTCGTGGCAAGTTGTTGCGAAGTAGTGGAACATTAATTATAACTGCAATCAGGAAGTATTTAAAATATAACACATAAGGTACTAGTTGTCATCCGCTACTTCGTTTCTGTGGACCCCCAATCGTATTATTGCCATTTACCACCCAAAGTCATTTGATACTTGCTTTCTCTAGTACATATGTACTAGATGGCTGTATATCCCTAGCCTATAGTAAACACTTAAGGCACATCAAAGAAACCAACGTTTTACAAGCTCTATTTCCAATAATTTCTCTTTTGCTCTTTCCGGTTTGCGTAGGTATTTTGGGAAATTGTCTCTGAATACTCCATATACTCTAACAATTCTTTATTTAAGCTTTGTAAATCGAGTACTAACGGCGGTGTATTGCCTGTAGGTTATTTAGGGACTAACTGAAGAGGTCTACATACAGATTTTCTTTAAAATTTGAAAACTAGTATTAATACATATTTGTTTTTTGATTGAAAATTTCTAGACTCCTATATATTTAACTACGATAAAATAAAAGTGTTACTACGATAAAATATAAAGAAATAGTTATGTCTGTCCGTAATATAGTGTTATATTATATAGTGTATAAGTTCAGGTTACAATCCTTCAGCGCATCTTCTGATTAAAAGGAAAATATTTTCTTGAACTTTATTTTTCATTAATTAGTATTGTATACATTTGATTGAGGCTATAGTGGCGCAATGGATAAGGTCTGACTGTATACGCAATTTATTGTGGGTTCGATCAGCACTCGGAGGAATTATCATAATAAAATTATTTTCATAACTCCACTGTTGGACAAAGCGTGGCATTCGAGCGAGTTCCGCTACCCAACACACAATTTCTCGATGCGGGCGGAAAGTGAAAGGACTGACAGTGTCTTGACACTAGGTTCTCTCTGACTAGCTTACTAGGCTTTTTTTCAGTTATTATTCTATTTTATTTATTTTTTAAAATGTCGTGTAAATGGTGTTTTCCTTTTTCTTATTATAAAAACTCAAATAAGTTGAATAAATAAATTTATCCTACATAAAATGGTTACATTTTACATTACATTAAATATTTGAACTATGATTATTTGTACATTAGGGATAAACTAAATAAATCTAAAATTCTAATAAGAGCTAAAATAAGATTACCAATAACACTCAGAACTTATTTCTACGTGATACTGACTAAGTTAGTAATGATCACAAGCACGTTTACAGGTCATACGTACAAAAGATTTATAAACATTGTTGCTGACAGATTTATTTCGATGGTAAACTTCTAACGAAACTTTATTAAAAGCATAGTATGAGATTTCTGATAGAATGCAATTAAAAGATCAAAGATATTCTAAACTTTGATATTTTTTAACGACAGTTTTCTTCTAATGTAGGTAAGTATCTCATGAAATTCTTTAAGCTGTTACCTGCAATTTAAGCTCGTGGACTTTACAATTCTTGGAAGAACTCCGAAGAATAGTTTTTATTATTATATACATGTACATTATGAAATTAGGAAAATAAAATTAGGTAAATCATCCCAGTCCTCTTAAACGTATATATATTGCTTAGGTTTAATAGATATACAAAAAAGTTTCTTCAAAATCTGTCCATTAAATTAAAAATTAAGAACACACAATAAAATACAGAATTTTTGTTAACACAAATCATATTCTATATTTTCACTGCCTATTTTTTCAAATATGTAGGTATGTTTAATGTTTACGAAAGGTTAGGGTGTTCCTGTGGCCTCGACTAATGGCGGTCGAAGAGGAGCACCGTGATGTTTTAGTGGCAACATCTGCCAGCCCGGAGTCCCACATAGCCTGAGTTCTTAATCGGGCAGATATCCGTAACGGATTCCCTCAAGTTAGAAAAACGTATATTTAATTTTATGGGAATAGTGCCGTTTTTTATAACACTATTGCTATTAATATTTTATTAGAACAATACCAAAATTAGACGCAGTTATATTTATTTCATATACCTACATAAAATTAAGAGAAGGTTTTTTAATAAGTACGTATAGTACTGCCTATGCAAGAATTCGTAAGGTGTAATAAATAATGTATTATGATCTACGGAATCAACTATATATTTTTATTTAAAGTCGTAAATCACGTGATGCCTTCTAATAGAATGTTTTTCAACAGCCATTATTATTAAATAATTTATAGCTCGTTAGATGTTACATCGAGCATAATTTAGAGCTTTTTCGATCACATTCCATACACAATAAAACATTTATCATGTCGCTATAAATTTTTGGGTAGTTCGGTTCAGTAATATACAAACTTATCTTTGTTCTTACTGAATAAGTTGAGCTTCAATTTTGTATTCTAATTATTATTAAAGTATTTGGCATGAAAAGGAGCTTGAAAATAATATGTTACGTAAAAATGTTTACAATCCACTGGACATATCTATGTAATTATCTAATTACTTCCATAACAACCAATCCAATCAGTAAGATATGGAATATTTGCTAACGTCCAAATTAGTGCTCTCTAAATTAAAAACATGTCACCTGTTATCAATAAATAGTAAGAAAGATATAAGATAATAATAAAAATGTTATAAATAAGAATGTTAAAATAAGAATGTTAAAAAAATATATATAAAAATGTATGTCTTCGCAAATTCAAGCCATTAAAAAAAAAGAAAAAATATAGTAAGTGAAATGTTATTATCAATCTTTATGTAGTTATTTATTGTTTATAGCAATTTTCCTATAAATTTGTATAAATATTTTTAATTAGTATTTAAAAAAGACGTTTACAGCCAGCGAAATCTTGGATGTAACGTGAACGCGAAAATTTTAATGCGTTCGATAGCTCCGAATAAAAAATAGATGCTTTTGCACGCGTTTTTAGATAATTAATTTAGTAGCGACCTAATGTATCCACAATACCAAGCATATTTCCAGCTTAATTTCAATTCTAATCATTATAAGTTCGTCTTTTTTTGAAAATTCAATATTAAATATTTGTCAAAATCTCGAAATTACACTACTTTCTATAAATTGATGTAAAAATAATAGAGCTTTTATAAAAAAACAATGTAAACTTTTCACCAAGATTATATATATATGTTTCTTTTATAATTATATGAAATTCAATACTGTTTCCAATAACTCTAGTACGTATTACAATCTAATCTATTGTAACAAGTTATAAAATTATTGTTTAATCCCGAGTTACCGCGTGAAATTCCATTAACACATAACGTAGCGTATGAATGAGATTTACGAAAGCCCACGCTTTTAGATGCTTAATGGAATTAAAATAAACAATAGTCAATCGAGCAGACAAATTAAATAATGTGCTGACGGCTGACATTTACAACAAATCATTCTAGAACCATTATAAAAACAATTATTAACGAACTCGTAAGGAGATGGTAGCCATTGTGCACAAGTAATGACGGTCATACACGTTAAGTATTGAATGACCTCTCGTACAAACTATCAGTTGCTTAATAAGGCTGAACATTAATAATATTACTTTTTATCACCAATTACTTATATGATAGCGCGAACGGCATAGAAAATATACTGTCGTTAGATGCTTAGTTTTTGACATTTTTATCTTTTTACCTTACAGTTTCAGATTTAGGTTAAATTACAGGGGAATTTCTTTCATTGCAACTAATTTGTTTGTACGATGTGTCTATTTCAATTTGTAATTACATATATACAAATTGAAATAGACAGACATGCTTGATTTGTATTAATTTCTCGATTCTAATATTATTGATAAAAACTTAATTTTATAGAATACTTACGTATAGCTGTTTTAGTCCGAACATTGCGTGAGTAGCACATTGGATGGAGAATCGCCCAGTAGCGGTCTACGGACACTGCTACGAGGCAGAAAATGCTTATAGTGCACAGCATCACCAATATCGACGTCGTGAACAAACACGCATAGAGGTTTCTCGGCAGCCCCACTGAAGCCAGTATCGCAAATGGAATTCCAAGCAATCCAACCAATAAGTCTGCGATAGCTAATGAAACAATGTAATAATTTGTTCTACGTCGCAATCTTCTGTCGCGACGGAAAACGTGAATGACCATAGAATTGCCTACAACTGCCACAAGAGCTACTAGAATTTCTAAAGAAGTATATGTAGCGTGTAATTCTGGTGTAGGTGACCGGTGCGGTGCGGCATCCACCGAGGCCGTAACGGTTGCCGTCGCCGTTACCGCTTCCTCGCTCATGTCTGTCAAATTAATCACTTTGTACACTTTCTATATTTCGTAACTGCCGATGACCAAAGCAGGTACAGCCATCATTTAATTTGAAATCACATTGCCTAATGCTTTTTTTTCCTAATGCTAGCATTGTCCTTTTTATTTTAATAATAAATATAAATAGTATAAAATTATACTTTCACATTTGTAGTAAGTTTTGATACTCATAGGATATTGTGTATGGGATCGCGAGATCACGAGTGTCCCGCCCGACCGGCGTGTGTTTCTCCACTGCGGGCGCGAATTGGCGCGAAACCACAACGACTGGGATGCACGCCCTACGCCGACGCGCACTTGTTGCCGTTACCACGTTTACCCTTGAAAATAAATCCAGATTTATTCATTTTTAGAAAGAAAATAGAAAAGAAAGCTCTTTCTAATGTGTATACTATCATTTAAAAATATAAATATTTTTAATATTGGGAACTTAATTTTTAATTAATCTGATGCTTATATAATTATGTATCGTATATAAATATCTCAATAAACGATTACACTTTTATAATACTCATAATAGTTACAAAAGATATTGAAAATATCTATCTAATCAAAAATAGTTTTTAATTTCATGTTCAAGAAAATGTTTCACTGTACTGTACAGAGAGAGGTAAAATATTCTATTAATTCGTATTATAAGAATTTTTATTATTTTTATATGGTTTTGTTCATAACATACGAGACAGACGTTACAATGAACATTAATGCTCACCCCCACAGTCCAAGTAGTTCGAATTGTTCCAAAAATTAACGGACGATACTTCTTAACCGACCAGACAAATTAATAAATTATACAAAGACGAGTAGCTCGCAACTTCGGACGCATAAAATGTAAAATATCGTTTTTTTCGTAGGATATACCGAAAATATCTCCCTAATTTTCTTTCACGCTCCCCAAGGAAAAAAGAATTCAGATTTCTACGCGCAATTATTTTTGCCGTAGTTTTATATATATAGATTTTGCTGTTGAACCGCACTCTCTCTCCTACTTCTCCTTCGTCCTTGTGAGGTCGAAGTACCAACTAGTTTAGTTAAATCTTTTTAAGGGCATTTGTTTGCTATAGAACTATAAAATCTATCAGTATTACCCGTTTCTAGAGTAGAGGAATAAGTCTGGGCAGGTTAATATTAAAATAATCACAGATTTTATACTGTTTCTTATACACATCTCATGTGATGGACACGTCACTTCTTAAAAGGTCAATAAGGAGCTAATTTAAAAAAGTATTTGCAGTATTTGAACCCAGTTTTTTAAACAAGTACCAATTATCCTTAGAAAGAAAAGATTTTTGTCCCCTTCTCAGGGTAGGCAGAGAGAACTTACTGTTCTCCACTTTCATCCCGAAATTGAGACATCGCGTGTTGAATGGGGAAATTCAACGCTGCGCTTTGTCTTAGGTCACAAGACGAAAATTATTTCAATATAATCATTCCTTCAACAAAGAATCGAACCCACAATCAATCGCTAAATCAAATAGCTAAACTTCATCTTCAGCTTCACAGTTTATCCCGCATAGCAGAACAGCCCCCGAATCGGAGACATTGCGTGTCAAAACTCAACGCTGAGCTTTATTTTAAAATTGCACTGCGATGAAAATAATTTATGTTAGAAAAATCGACTGCTGCCGATATATCCGATCTCAAACAAACCGTGCCCATAGGCCTTGAATGTCTTCTAGTTCAACTAGAACCATCCAAAATCCAAATCTTTCACGAAGTTGAAAAATTCTAACTTTATTTAGGTCGTACGGTGAAGTTGGGATGTATATTGGCACTAAGTAATGGTAATATATTAAAATTAATTTACTTGTGTACTAGCGTTAATTGAAATGTGATGTTTAGTAAAGTGACTAAATTCATTTAAATATTAATATTTAGTACATACTAATACTTAAATAAAATACATAAAAATACAAATAATTAAAATTATATATATATACAAATAAATATTATTAAATAAGTTTTATAATTACATGTTTTTGAAAAATAATTGTTTTGCTCGTCGCTTAAAAGCCACATAACTCACGAGCACTTCTAATTTACTCGACCGAGTCGTTCCAGAGTCTGGCAGCAGTGACTGCAAACGAGTCAGACATGAACCAAAAAGTATGACTGTGAGAGAGAGAGAGAGGGAGAGAGAGAGAGAGAGGGAGAGAGAGAGAGAGGGGGGGGGGGGGAGAGGGGGAGAGAGAGAGAGAGAGTGAAAGATTAGCTTTGGACTGTAGGAAACTATTGTGGAAAGAGGAAAGGTAGGAGAAAACAGAAAACAGATAGGACGGAGAATTAGGTTCAAAAAGGACGGTAAAAGAAGACAAAGGACTCTAAGACTTCCTGTGATCAGCTTACGAAAGCCAACCAAGCTATCGCCTACGAAACGATGTACGATACTTGCGTAGGTTATAAATATAGCGTATACAAGTGTTAAGAATCCGTTCCAGTTTGTTTATGATATCTTTATTCATATCCAAACAGCAAGCATCACCGTAATTGAAATACAGAGCAGCAGAGTATTAACTAGCTGTCGTTTAGTATGCACAGGTATTCTTTTTTAAATCTCATCTTTGTATGCAAGGAAGCATACATTTCTCAAATAGCATAAATCTCTCCAAGTTAACTTATTATTGATGATGATACCCAGATTTTGCACAGAACGGTGATATTAGACTGACTTCGACAGACTGACTGACAGACTTTGTATATTAGGTTTAGTTTTGCAAGTATTTATTCTCTTTACGTATACTTGCTAGCTTGATACTGCCTATCAAAATAACATTTTTTTCAAATTCATCCAGTAGTTTCGAAGATTAGAGCGTTCAAAAAAAAAGAAACAAACTTTTGCCGCTTAAGACTGTCGCTCAGCTTAACCAGCTTAGCTTAGCGCCCTAGTAATACAATATATAAAAATAAAAACATTTTTATTTAAAACCATATGTCGTTTATTAGCAATTTTTTTGCCGTAAAAAAGTATATATTTTTAATATTTAATTTAAATTTAGGCCTATGATTATTGTTAATAGTATTAGTTACTCAGTGAGTTTTACTTAGAACTTATCTAATTAAAAAATTAAGTAATTCGATTAAGTTATAGTATTTTATGTATTATTATAAAATATCCAAGAGGAAATTATATATGAATAGTAATAAACAAAAAATAGATGGATTTGAAATAATAATATCACACATTTATTTATGATTATGCATTCTATTGACATATTACGCACAGTAAAAAAAATATAATAAAATTTATTATTGCTACAAAACACAATGTTTGGGCACAATAAGCAAACAATAAATTGTAATATTGAAACAAAAACCATAGGAATTTAATCATTCTCATTTTCAAATTAAAAATAAAACTTAAAACAGTAAATGCTTCCTTTTGTAGTGCTTCATATATGTATATTGCATATACAAAATTGTACAAATAAATTATTATGCGCTCGTTAAAGCCATGATTACAAATTACACATTTTTATTGAGGATGTAATCTGTCTACAAAATGCCTTGGTATACCCACATCAAGAAGGGAAGGTCTATTGACTTGGTCCAAGTTAGGATGAAAACTGAGCAAAGCATCCCAACACATTTCACTTAATTGGGGTATACAAAGCCAGACTTTATATAGGTTATTATTTCTTCTAGTTTCATTGTCCTTTGGCTCTATACCGCCAAACACATACATGCAACCATAAGATGTCACTGTTGAAGAATGAAAATACAATGGATGAGGAAGAACAGTTTTTTGCATTAAATTCCATTGCATATCTGATATATTTAACCTCCAAATATCGTCAAAAACACCTTGCCCATCAGTTCCACCAGCAACAAACACTTGAACACCATTTCGAGTCTCTATTTGCACTGCACTATGACATTTTCTTGCTAAAGGAGCCGTTGCATCTTTCAAAGTGTCATCCGCTTTTGGTATTAATTTTGTCCACTGATTAGTTTCTAGATCATACATAGGGATTTCCATGAGCTCAAAAGCCCAATCACCTGTTCCACCCCCTATAATATAAAGTTTGCTACCAACTCTAACCACTTCATGGCGATATCTGCCCAATGGTTCACCTTCTTGCCCAGTTCCAATAAACACTGGCTCCCAAACCATTGTCCTCAGGTCTAATCTATAAAAAGTGAAATATAAATTATGTAAATTCTTTAAGATGTAATGATTATGCTGCCAAATGTGGTATATCTACTACATTAATATTATCATACTAACCTATAAATATCACAGTTATATGCGAATCCATTTGTACCACCAATAGTATAAAAGTGCCCATTATAGCACAATATTGACTGTCCATATTGTCCAGGAGGTCTAGGTCCTGTTGCATCTAAGATTTGAAGTCTTGCATCTTCACTGCATGTACGCCAAGCTATGACATCATTACTACATTTTGTACCAAAAGGAGCACCAGTACCACCAAATATCTATAAAGCAATAATATTATAAATATAATTCTTTATTATCAATAAAAACGATACAAAAAATTCAAGTTAAAAAAATTGTAATTTCTTAACTAATAAAAATATGACATATTTTGATTGGTTATTAAATTAAATAAATACACACCATTAAATACCTTCCATTCATACACATTGCATTTGAAGCTAATTCTTCAGGCATATTCTCAATAATTTCATGTTGTTTCCATTTCCTGGTTGCTATTGAGTAACTCCAAAGTTCCTTAAATAATGGTTTGGCCGGAGTCCACGTAGGATTGTTTCTTTGTATTGTGTTAAAGGGTAAATAGGGATTGTAGCCACCAAAACAGTATATGTTAACATCGTCACAAGCTATTCTGTGTCCACTTCTAGGCCGAGGATACGTCGAACCACGATATTTAACCTCAGTCACTTTAAATGGCTCAAAGATATAATCATTTTTAGATGAAATCATAGTTATCAAAAATAAGACGTGTTTTTATAAAATTATATTTCAAATTATTTCACACATAAAACAAAAACTTGATATTAAAATTTTCTTAAGTTAAATATGTAACTACCGAAAATGGTCTATTATGACAGTTTGTCAGTTTGCTCAGCTGACAAGATGACAAATTACAGTTTTCACTTTCAAGGCACAGCTAAATGTAAATTTAATTAATTAATATAAAAATAGATTCGTATAAAAGAATCTCAGAAATAATATGAACAATACCTGTAAAATATGAAAAAAATGTTTTTATCTATACATAAAGAACATAGTTCATTGATGCATTAATCATTAAATACTTTATTTATTGTTGATTTGCTATTCACTTTAATTTTCACGCTTTTACATGCAAAGACCCTATTTTCATGATACTGTGGGTCGCTTACCCCTCGAATATTGAGTGTTTTAGAGGCGTGTGGGGGGCAGAGTTCGGAAGTAAATACTACGCTTTGTCCGATGTCTAACCTACACTTTTCATTAGATACAGTGGAACTTAATGCATCCATATTGTATCATCAATTTTTATAATTTATTAGCTTATTCTAACATTGAATTAATCATTGCGATTAGATAGCAGAACAACTTTTTATCTTTATAAAATAAATACAACTGCTTCTTCTTTTTGAAATGGTCACTTATCCAGTCACTCAAGTTTCGTGTTCATGCTGAAAATATATAGGCACCATCGATTTATTACGTAAAACGACCTCGGCCAGGCCAAAATTTGGTAACTGAATATTCTTAAGTAGGCGGAAAGAATTGAACAAGTGACTTATCACTTGTGCATAGTAGATGTAATTTGAGAAAACGTATCCGGTGTCCTATTCTGAATGAACCTTGCATCCTTGTTTGAACGTTGCTTGCAAGCGTTCCAGAAGGTAGGTAGGTAGACTCTTATTTACGATTTTTATCAACTATTAGACACAACACAATTTCCTTCTCCCTATCACCTTTACACCGACGACCTTCAAATATTACGTAAATGTTCGTTAAATGATATTCCGAATAGAACATAATTATCTCAAGAACTCACAAATACTTCTACAAGAAGCAAATAGGTAGTCATAGGCTTATTAGTCAAATTTCTTTCAATTAAATACTCAATATATTGTTTGATTAACTGTACCTGGTGTATGTATGTATTTTACAGTATATATACATCTAGATTGCATGTAAGTATTTATTTAAGTGCTTAATATTGTAATACTCAGTAACACCTTTTCCCATTTAATTTATTCTTACCTCCACTTAGAGACAAGGTCGCCTATTGTGCTACTTAATATATCATATTTTTTTGTTATTTTTAATACAAATAAATAAAATTGGAGTAACTGTTTGTAATATTAAAATAACCGCTTTTTACTAAATGCATACGCGGTACATATATCATAAGAAAATTTTTAATTTTTGTGTCTGTTCCGGCTAATTTACGAAACGTGTGGACCGATTTTTACTAACAGATAGCTGATAGAATTACAACTTAGAAGTAGTCTTGTGTATGGCGAACGAACTGGTCCGAAAGTGCGCTCCCACAGATGAACTACATCACCGCTTTTACGCTCCGTAGTTCAATTCACAAGTTCGTGACTGAACTGAAGGTCGCTCAACCGAACTATTGTCGTCTCGTTTACTCACAAAGATATTTATATCAAACCTAAACTACAAACCCTATTCAAATCTACAATAAAAAAAATATTTTATGAATACCCATTCATAAGTTTATTCTGTATTACTCTTTTTAGAGTCCAAAAATTATAGGTAATTGCACAGTACATTTCTGAATCTTGTCGCAGCAGGCGTAATATCTCTTTTTTTTATCAACAAAAAACCGACCTTTTCTTCAGTAGGCAGCCAAGAGCCAACTAGTTAATTTAGGATGGGTGACCTTAACTAAGAAATCTCAATAGGGAAGTTTTACGCTCAAGACTTATTAAGAGTAACTTACCGACTTTAGGCTTAGGCTACATTTATTTATTAATTCCACGCGGACAGTCACGGGCACATCTATTTGTAAATATTTCTGTAAATGTGTTTATTAGGGTACATACAGCAAAGAGTATTTTTTTATTTTTACTTTATAATGATAAGTATGCAACTAAAAATGCCAAATATCTGTCACATTAACAACTTTATTCTTTAATCCAGTTCACGACAGTATTGAAGAGAAGCCATCTACTACGTAGGATACCCTCTGATACATAAATTGATTTAACAAGCAAATACAATATAACATTAAATATTATAATATATACTCAATTTTTGTCAAATCAAAATGTGTTACTAATAAGCTTGACATTATATAAAATAAACTGAACTTTTTATTACAGTAACAAAAGAAATATATACTTTATAACAAATTAATATAAATCATTTTGTAATAATATGTTGAATTATGCGGCACGGTGCATTCCAGTGGCGAACAGTACTTTATGCTTAACCTTTTTGTTCTTTTTGCCAGATGGTTGGGAGGTGGGGCTGGTGGCTAATAGGGCAGCTTCTATAGCATCACTGAGGACAAGAGCTCTTGGGGCAGATATCTCATCTTCGTTGGACGGTGGAGGCGACGTCGGGGCGGCTGTTTTACGTACACGCCATGTTCCACTAGTGCTAGCCATCTAAAAATCGTTTTGTACTTTAGATAACAATTTAAATGAACACTGCATATATATTGATTATTCTTGTTTATTTTGACTTTAAAAATGTTTATATTCCTTTATATTATATTATAAAATTGCGATATCAGGTATTATAGTTTAAAAGATAATTGTATTCAATATTTAAAATAATTTCAATATACTTTCGATTTATTTATTTTATTCCCTTATACTAACTTTGGCAAATGATAATCCTGATGAAGAAGCAGCACTTGGAGGGCTGGATTGTTCTGGTCCAGGGGACATTGCACTAGAAGATGGACTATCAATATTCGATACGGAAACCTCCACGAATGGTGGACTGCCATAAATTGACGATGCTGGAGGGAACAGGAGTTCAGATGAAAAGTCTGGTTTAGGCGGCCCTTCTATTTGGCGGCGGTACGCACGTTCTCGACGGCGCTCGTCACGCTCTTGCTTAGCTCGTAATCGTGCACGACGGTCTAGTTCAGCTATAAAGGCAATATTATTTTTTTATTATATATAAAGGATATTTACTATACTAATGGCAACATTATTTCCTCCTTAATTAATGTGATTTTTTTAAATGTATTAACAAAAGTAATTTCAAAATTATTGTAAAATTGATTTTTGACTAAACATGCCAACTGACATTATAAGTTGCATATCCCTTATCCTGCCTTGTTATAGATGTCTTATTATATTTAAATTAACAAATTTGTTTCACGTTGGATTAAACCGAATTTTTGGCAAATATTTAGCGATAAAATAAAATGATTGGCCAAAAAGAATGTGAATTTAAAAAAAATATGACAAATTCAAAATATGTACCTGCAAAGCTTCCAATTGCCTCATCAGTAACATTAGGTGGCTTCAAATCAAGCTCCACAATATCAAATGAACAGTGCAATGGCAAATGTGCAGTATATGGTGTATGTTTTCTAGTCTACAACAAATTAAATGTATGTTTTATAATATAAATTTGAATAACTGTATTAAAATAAAAAATATTCAAATTACATTAAATATTATTATTAAAATGTCTTACTTGTTCATTAAGTGAATAGGTATCACGATGAAGTACTTGTCCATTTATTATGTTTGGAGCAGCAGCAATGGCACCCCATGATGCATTCAATATACGGACATTCAAGCTGTTTAAAAACACTTGTTGACCATCTTCCGCTACAAAAAAAAAATAGTAATTAAAAAGAACTAATAATACAAAAACAATTATATTTAACATATAGAAATAAAATTACTAACATTGATAGAAATAAAAATATTTTGCCTGATTTTGTTTGTCAATATCTATAAAAATAGACTCATCAGATAGATCACTCTCCACAGTAGAATTTTCTATTAGTGGAAATTCTTCAACCACATTTTCATCATGTTCATAATCAAAGGCTTTTGCTTCTGGATTTAAGTTGGAAGGAACATTTATATTTAAAGAATCCATTTTATTATCAATGGATTCTAGGCATGCAGCACCCTCATCTGTCACATCAAACCAGTCAAGTTTGACTTCATTGACTTCTTTTTTCTCAAACACAGTAGGTGGTGCATTTTGTTCTACGTTCTCAGGTACAATTTTAGGCTTTGCATATTGAATTCTAAGCTTTTCTTCTTTTAATTTAAGCATTTCTAATGCTTGTTCCAAATAAACAATTTCACTTGTATCAAATTCTGCCAATATTTGTGTTTCAATTTGCTTCCTGTCTCTTTCCAATATATCCATCACCTAAGAACAAAAGATTTTTTTTATCACAACAGTCAACAAATACAATAATATTAACTTGTACTACGTACATACCCTGTTAATATTAAAATTATTAGTATATTAGTTGTATTATCAGCTTACTTACTTAATTTGTTTTTTATTATCAATATCAAGATTTTTGTTTTAAAGTGACAATACTACTAATCTTCTAAAACAGGCTTATGAACTTAAATCCAATTTTTTTAATTAAAAGATTTCATTTGCTATCGAACTTGTTGCAAAAATTCATGTATTCTTAAGCAACTATAAAATAAAGAATGAATCCTTCAGTAAGCATAATAATTATTTAACAATTTTCATTAAAGTTTACAAATAGCAATTTGACTGCTCTGGTAGTTTTTAATAATGTAACATGTATTCAGGCCACAGAAGTGAAATGGATGTAGAAGAGTAATTAGTATCAAACCTGTTTTTTTGTTGCAGAGAAAAGTTTAGCATAAGGAGACACATTAAGTGCATCCAAAGGCAGGATAGAAGTTTCAACTTCTTTAAGCTGCCCACGAGGAGGCGCCACTTCCACTACAGTAGAGCCACGTAGACGACGTACAAGTTGCATTGTAACCTTAAAATTAGAAAAACGTTAATACTTTATTTATCTTATTTAATTGTAATAAATTTATTATTAACATTTTGTTACCTAAATTACTAATTGGTGATATATGACATGTATATAATTTTTTTTGTACCTCTTCTGCAGGGGATTCCCACTGCACCATACGAGTTGGTTTCATATCAGCAACTTGTAATGACATAGCACACACTGGACATGGTGGTGGTTGCTTCTCATGAGCTGCTGAGTAATGCAAAATACATGCCCAACAGTACACATGTCCACAATGACCTACTCGTCCGGCCACTGGTGGTCCAAGACAGATGGGGCATTCAGATCTGCCAGTGCTTCTCACAACCTGAAATTTAATAAAAGAATAATACTGGCTTTTTTTTGGTTTTCATGATTTATTGTGCATATCAGAGTAAGAACTTGAATAAAATCATTCCTTTGAGTGTGTATCAAACTAACAACCATTAAGTTTACATTCGCATTGTACCACAATGGCCTCATGATGATAGTTTCTTATTATAATCTTAGTTATAATCACTTGTTGTATTGTATATCATAGTGTATGGAATGAAGTAATAAATTATGATAAGGTTTTTTCTTACAATTTCTTCAATTTGCTCCCATTTAAGAGGCAAGTCAGGGTCCATTAAATTCACTTTATAATCTCCATCCTCTTTAACCACAAACTGACAGCTAGAAATAATAAAATATAAGAATAAAGGAAGAAAGAAAAATATTTTGTTGATATTGCATACATTACAAAAGTATACATCATAGACAATATTAAATATGACTAGAAAGTATTACGACATATTTAATAAAAAAAATTTAGCTTCACACTTTCTCCCAAGGGAGCTCTGTTCTCACTGACAACCCAGCCGCAGAGCGGAGCGCCAAACGCTACGGTCCCTGTATACTTCTTTCGCCTCAACCACTGTCAATCAAACTCTTACATAAACGCCCTCCCCTTGCGCCCCATAAATTTTACCTACCAATCTATCATCACTCATCCTCTCAACATGCAAATAGTTTCCATTCTTTCACATAGTTCTTAGTTTTACCCACATTCAGGCTTAGGCCATTATTTCACACCCGTCTTTCAGGATGGTAACCAATGCCTAAACCAGATCTTCAAGATATATTGAAATACATAAAAATAACACATTGACATAGAAATAAGCATATTTAAAAAATATATATAATAAGCTATATAATAAGCTTTTTAGTACAAAAGTATTTAAAAAAATCAAAACTTTAAAAGAACATGATTCATATGTATGGTCCGTATATATTTAGAAACCGTATAAAACAGTTCTAAATATCTCTTTTTCAATTTCCTAAGTGTGCGATTTACACTTTAAAAAATGTTAAAAAATACACTGTATATACTTAAAAAGTAAATTTATCTTACTAGGCTCTAAGGTAGAGATCATGTTCATTTTTGTAGGAGACCCATTGTTGGACTTGACGTCTTGGAGCTTGACCTCTCCGTTCTGTATTGCCACGGGAGGGGTACATGAAATTCAGCAAATGGTTCAAGTTTTGCTTTTTACTTCCAGGAGTAAACACTGAGCCTATTTCAGGCTCTTCTTCTTCTTCTAGCCTATTAAAGAAAACCAGAAAAGTTTTAGCACAACACAACAATATGCATTTGTTAGAAGTGATTGGTGAGGAGGTTACAGGTGATTGAAAAATGTAACAGCGAGACAGCTTAAGACATAGCTCAATCTAGGATGTACTTAAGAAAACCAGCATCAATCCAAATACATTAAAATATGTCCACGAGGAGATCTTATAAGAGTAGGAGGAGTATAACAAGGAGACTCACTGTTGTCATAGACCTTTATTGCTATCCTGGGAAAGATATTTCAAAAACTACAATGGGGAATCTCTTCTTTCTCTTTTTTTTGCAGTCTATTATTATACTTATAAGAATAGACTGGAGTTATCTCCATCATCTCAGATTTGTGGATGATATAGCTATTATGATGAGACAGCTGGACCAAGTCCGCATAAAAGTAAGGATTACACATAACACCAGTAAAACGAAGTCTATGACAAACCAGAGCGTAGTCCCAATTTCCTTTGGTGGAAAAACTATTGAGTATGACGAGCACTACACCTACCTAGGCAAACAGATATTGGTAAAAAAAAACAGCTAACGAGGAAGAAGTACCAATATAGCCTGGAAAAGGAAAAAAGCGTATTGAAAATGAAAACAAAAAAAATAAGGAGCAGTGACATACGAGACAATAAAATACAAGATGCACTTACACAAATTCTAAAACTAAAATAATGGCCAGGACCCTTAGCTCAGTATATAGATCAAAAGTGGCAATAAACACAACAAAATGAAGGGGTGGATTGGAAAAATTTCGGTAGACCCTGTAAAATGTGCTAGCTAAACCCCGAGACACATGGAACAAACTAGAGGAGGCCTACACCCAAGAGGGTTAAAAATTTACATAACTAGCACTACTAACGACGAAATATAATAATACATGCCAAAACTCGGAAATACTTGCATTTAGAAATAAAAAGACAATTATTTTAAATACTATTTATATTATATTATACTAAGAATAATTAATAAATAAGAATAAAAGTGAAATTTACCCGGTGTTCTCCGCTCCACCCACAGAGAAATTGGTGGTACCACGGGTGCGCGGACGCTTATCAATTTGAGCTCTTCCTCTTTGTGATGGTACATTTTTGCGATAAAGTTCATTTTTGGGTAAACTGCCAGATCCTTCACGTTTCTTATTATTTCGTGGCCAAGGTTTATGTGTTAATTCTATATAAAAACATTAAAAAAACAGTGTAATACAGTAATTTTAAGTATGTTAACGTGAACACATTACTTGGGAAACAAATAAACTTATAATAATCAGGCAATCTAACATTGGATATAACACAACACTATATTTTAGTATTATCAACAAATACGACGGCACGTATATAGCCTAAAAAAAAATAATCAGAAAGTATAATTACGTAGAACTGAAATGACTAATGAATAATGACCTTTTGAAGTGAACACTCACCCGTACTTTTCTTACAGTCGATGGCTACGGCCCTCGACTGTTGTAGAGTAGAACGATTTATAGATTTTTTGTCCATCCTGGAATCTTCCAACATCCACAAACACGATTGAGCGGGATACTCCGCAAGGAGACGAAGATTTTACCTTCAGGGCCGACATTTTAAAAAGCCATGTTTATAATACAAAACAAAGAGAAAATATATCCCTCTTAAATAAAATACTTAGATAATCGGTAAATACGCTGAACAAAACTTTAAACACAATAAGGGAGTATAATATACTCCCTTTCGCCGATAACGACGAAAATTGAGATAGAAAACTATTCGTATCAATCAGCCACCAATATGGCGACCAGCTCCGTAGCCGGCAACCAGCTAGATAAATAAGACGCGTACTTCCTTTCTAAATTATGAAATTATTTATATCTAAATAATAAAATAGAAAATATTATAAAAAATGTTTTTTAATTTCACTATAGTATTAAATTTGTAAGTGATATTTCAATTTAATAATATTTATAAATAAAAGTACTAATTTTGACTAAAATATTTTTTAATTGGATTTTTACTTTGTCATGTAAATTATTACGTAATGCGCACCTACAATTATAATTAGTCAATTATATTCAGTAAATTTATAATTTACTTTTTTAATAATATTATATAAAATAGATTTATTAATGTACAAACGCCTTATATGCTTAATATGCATTTAACCCCGTAAAATTGTTTCGAGATATATTGTATGAATTTATAATTAAATAAAAACCCTACACAATTAGTTATAACAGTCATATATAAAACATTAATTATAAGACAGTACTATAAAAATATTTCTTTTATACAATCTACATTATCTGTTGCTGATTGTGATTACACGCGGGAAGATCAAATTTACGCGGGAATTTGAGTAATGGTTCCAGAATAAATGTTATAATCCTCAATCATTTTACTCAAGTACTTTGGTCTTCGATTACAAAAGAAAAAATAGAAAATTTTTATTTCATAAAATGAAAAATGCTAATTTACCCATTGAATCGGCATGTGAACCGAAAGATAAAGCACGGCAGTCGTCATCGGTAATTATTTCTATCTTTTCTTTATAATTTTAAATCTATAGGATACCTACGCCGCATCAAAGAAATATTTTCTTTCTACTACTTTCTTGTCGAAGCAATATCTTTTTTATAGTTATATCAGAATATAAATACATAAGTATTAGTCAAAGAAACTGAGGTCACATCTTTGTTTCTTTTTATTATCTAAATGGCATTCATCTATCAACTTTGAATCTTAGCCGATGTGGGTATTACTAAAAATAATACATAACTTGTAAACAAAAGTAACGTTTAGTAGTAAATAATATTATTTTAGTCTGCTGCTGCTCAAAACGATAAACAAACGCACATGAGATATGATGATGAGAGAATTTCGGACTGTGGACACAGGTATAAAATATTTTGCGTATGTTCCATTTTTCCTGTATTATTATATCACAAAGTTTTAATAATAAAGTTATATTTAACAGTACATATAAAAACAATCTGAGTCAGACACCATCAGATTTCACTCAGCGTGAAAAGCTTCAATGGTTGCAAAAGAAGCGTACCAAAGGACTTTGGGTTCAATGCGATGAATGTGATCGCTGGCGATATATTCCCGATGTGCTGGACAGTCATGAATTACCCAAGAAGTGGTATTGTAATATGCACCCTGGTTAGTGTAATAATTAAAAAATGAATTTATTTATATAAATAAGTAATACTATTAATTCGTTTGTTTATATATAATGACTTTAAATTATTAATACAAAAAATACCCTAATACCAATAGAATCAATCTTTTCATCGTATTAGTTTTGGTCAAAAAAGCAATATCTGAATATTTATAGATTATTCTAATATTTTAATGTGATTCATTGAATTATTTTTATTACTTAAACATAACAGCTTAACGTATTTCCCGAGAAGCAAGATGGGCAGAGAGAATGTGGTGTCAAAACGAGAGCAAGAAATAAAAATATAATAATTCCTCCTAGTGAGAATTAAACTTAGAACCATCGTGTTTACAGTTAGACAATTACCTATAATCGCCATGGTCTTATATCAATTTTTTTTTTATCAGCTGCAATTACTTTCCCGCATAGCAAGTTAGACTGAGAGTAACTTATGTATAACACTCCGTTCTCCACTTTCCGCCCGAAGCCGAGACATTACACGTTGCATGGCGGAACTCAACGCCACTCTTTATTATCATCATATCGGGTAAATGAAAATAATTAAAATATAATCATTCTCCGAGTGGGAATCGAACCCACACCTATCGTGTAGTGTATGCAGTCAGACGCTGCGCCACGATGGCCCTACTATATTTTTTTATAATATAACTTTTTATGTCTACAAAACAATCAGAAACTAATTTACTAGTATATCTACAATCTACACCAACAGACATTTCCGTGAACAAGTGCTCCATCTCTGAAATTCCAATTTCAATCAATGATTTAGAGGATCTAGTATACGGTGAGTATGCAACCGGTTCTATAGTGGTGGGCAGACTGGGCGGGTGGCCTTGGTGGCCGGCCATGGTTGACGATTGCCCGGAGACCGAACAATATTATTGGCTTGATGGCTTCTCTGATATACCTGTGAGTATTCTTTATGTTAATTATAACTTTTTTTGTTATAGGACATGTATATATTACATTTTTACGTAAACATTTGATAAACATTTTTGGGAAGCCAAATACATTAAGTATGTTTAGATAGTATCTAACTCTACACAGAACTATTGTAATTTACTTCCGTTAAATCCCTTCTTTTTTTCTTATGTAACCTGCTGTTTCTAAACTAAACGGAAGGAAACTTTGAAATTAGTTAATAGCAGAGAGACTTAACACTAAATTCTTCTCTTCTCATTATAGATATTTATCAGGGCTCCTCAATATATTATATAATAGAAAAACATAATAATACAAAACTGGTGTGTATTAACTGCGTAGACTCAATTATTTTATAATAAACGAATAAAAAAATTGAACAAAAAAATGCACGGAGAAAATTTGTCCGTGGATATAGACATAAAAAACACTTAAGTTCTTGCACTCCACTACGGTTACGGAACGGTTACGGAAGATGAGTAAAGATAAAAATAATATTATTTCTAAAATATACTTTTTGATTGCAGACCCATTACAACGTAGTTTTTTTCGATGCATTCCAAGTGACCAGAGCTTGGCTGACTCCTTCCCAACTGAAGCCATACTCCCAAAACAAAGGCTTAGTAAAATCTTCTCTGAAGAATAAAAATTATAAAAAACGTCTCGAAATTGCTATAACACAAGCAAATAACGCTCAAATTCTTTCTCTGGAGGATCGTTTGAAAAAGTATAGCTTTGTTACAAGATACAAGGGTAGTATAGCCACCCCTGAGAAATTGAGCAGAAAATACTATAATAAATATCAAGAACAATTTAAAAGAAAGTTTAACGTCGACCTTCCTCAACAATTTTCTGATTCTGATGAGGAAATGGATAAAGGCCAAAAATCTAATAAGTCTAATCATATTATAATCGCAAGAAAACACAAGAAAAACAAAGAAAATGATATTAAAGTTCAAGAGTAATTTCGTTTATTTTTATAAAAATAGCTAATTTTAAATGGTAACTACAATTTTTTTTGAATTTAACATTTTTTTTTATTAGAACATAAATTGATGTTATAGTTTTAAGTATTTACTTAAAAGATTATTTAAAGAATTTTAAACTAATCCATATTTTGCAGGTATTTCTTCAGTTTCTTTGAAGGTCAGCATGGTTTTCTAAAAGACTCTTTGAACTATTCAGATTATTATTTATTGTTTTCTCAATATGATTTTAATTAATATTTGTCTTTTAGTTTTAATAATAAAATAACTTAATACATGAATTTTATTATGGATCAATTACCATTGTTTTATAATTATTTAATACATCTTTATAAATAATATTTTTTTGTTTTTATATGTCTTCAGACACCATTATTTACTTTTCATTGTGTGGTGAAACCTGCTCTTAGCCAGACCAGTAAAATAAAAATGTTTTTTTTTTATTTGTATATTTTAATTGAGTAGTTTTGTTACAAGACTTATTATATTTGAGCACAGATCACATATCATATCCAAAATTTTAATATAAAGATTTATATTGTCTATGGTAAATTTGTAAAAGATTAAATCAATCTATAATTTTTCGGTGTGGTTTTTAAATAATTTGTTAATTAAGCGAAGTTCCGCTTCAAATCGCAGTGAAAAAAGTGATAGTATTTAATTAACAGCAGCTGGTGTGGTTTGCCTACAACAATGGCGACTATATCATTTGCTAAAAACTTGGTTAACCCAGGTATACAACCCAATTTTGTATTTTTACTATTCAAACTCTATCCTAATATTATATTAAGTCCTTTTGGCGGATTTAATACTGTTTAACAATTAATATTTTGGATTTAATTAAATAAAAATATAGAGAAAGGCAAATATTTATAACCTCTTAATATTATGTAAATCATTTATAGTTTTATTATTACACTACTTTTTTTGATATGTTTAATGACATGTTACTGATTAAATAAAGATATAAATATGTGTTGATTTGCAGCTTTGAAATTGGTACTAAAGCAAAGTCAGAGTGGGCACATAAGGTCCAGTTTACCAACTTTAAGTCCACTAAGTATTATATTGCGAAGACATTATGCTGAAAAGCAAGTGTTTGAACGTAACAAGCCACATTGTAACGTTGGCACAATTGGTCACGTCGATCACGGAAAAACAACTTTAACTGCTGCTATTACAAGAGGTAAGAAATCTATGGTATATAAAAATAATAAAAGAAATATCCCTAGTGTACATATTAATGTACATATGTTTTAGTGTTGGCTGACCTGAACTTGGCACAGAAGAAGGGCTACGCTGATATTGACAATGCACCGGAGGAAAAAGCCAGAGGTATTACAATCAATGTGGCTCATGTTGAATATCAAACGGAAAAGAGGCATTATGGACACACTGACTGCCCTGGCCACGCAGATTATATTAAGGTTTATTAAATATTCTTTATATAAATAAAATATATAGTATATAACTGAAATTTATAATAAAGATGTATGAAAATATAAGTACATCTATATATTAATTAATGTTATGACATTTCTTTTATTTTCAGAACATGATCACGGGAACTGCTCAAATGGATGGTGCAATTTTAGTAGTAGCAGCAACAGATGGAGTGATGCCTCAAACAAGAGAGCATCTAATTCTTGCCAAGCAAATTGGAATAGAGCATATTGTGGTCTTCATCAATAAAGTAGATGCTGCTGACCAGGAGATGGTGGAACTTGTTGAAATGGAAATCCGTGAGCTTATGAGTGAAATGGGTTATGATGGAGATAAAATACCTGTAATTAAAGGTATCAAAAAATAATAATGGCAAATATATTTTTAATTTCATTACATAAACATATTTTTTTATTTTCTTTTATATTTACAGGTTCAGCTTTAAGTGCCCTGGAAGGGAAGAACCCAGAGATTGGGGCGGAAGCCATCAGCAAGCTTCTTGAGGAAGTTGACTCATTCATTCCTACACCAGTCCGAGAATTAGACAAGCCATTCCTCTTGCCTGTTGAATCTGTTCACTCTATTCCTGGACGTGGTACAGTTGTAACTGGCCGTTTGTACAGAGGTACTTATACAAAACATTTTCTTGTTAAATTAAATGTGCTTAATTTATTCTTACAATAAATGCAGATACATTAAAATACTTATTATTTTATTACAGGTGTATTAAAAAAGGGTACAGAAGTTGAAATTGTTGGTCATGGCAAAGTCATGAAAACTACAGTAACGGGAGTTGAAATGTTCCATAAAACTTTAGAAGAAGCCCAGGCGGGAGATCAACTGGGGGCTCTAGTGAGGGCAATAAAAAGAGAACAAATCAGGCGTGGTATGGTAATGGCAAAGCCTGGCACAGTAAAAGCTTATGATAGCTTGGAAGCTGCAGTATATATTCTGAGCAAGGAAGAGGGAGGTCGCTCCAAACCATTCACATCTTTCATTCAATTACAAATGTTCTCTATGACATGGGATTGTGCAACCCAAGTTACTATCCCAGATAAGGAAATGGTTATGCCTGGGGAAGATTCCACGTTAGTATACTATAATATACAAGTTCTTTAATTACTCCTAATTTTGTATAAAATGTTTATTTATTTATTTATACTTTATTGTATGCCAAAGTAAATATAAAAAATAAAACAACAGGAAAAAAATCAATTACAAATATGTGCACAAAAGGTGGTCTGATAACTAAACAGCAATCTATTCCAGACAATCTTAAGGGTAGATTTGGAAATTTATATAGCGTGGATGGTGTAATATATTACACATATTTTACCATTTGATGCCATCATCCGATGTATCAACCTTTAAATACTGATTTTATATTACATTTATGCCATGCTATTTAAAATTTACTAAAATTTAATTTCAGGTTACAGTTAAGACTTCTGAAGCCCATGGTCTGTGAGCCTGGACAAAGATTCACACTCCGTCTCGGTGATATGACATTGGGAACTGGAGTTATTACTAAACTCAACAAAAACCTCACTGAAGATGACAGGCTTAAGCTCCTTGAAGGAAAGAAGGCAAGAGAAAAGGCCATCGCTAAGAAGTAAAGAATTGTTACGTAATTTAAGTATTAGCATTGTAGTTATATTTACGCATTTAAATAATATGAAAATAAAAATTAGAAAAGCATTTTTGTTATTTTTACTTACCTTCAAAATAACTTATTTTTTAGTTTACTTACGAAGTTAACTAATACCAAAAATAAAATTTATATAACACATAAAAGTTTGATTGTATTTAAAATTATGCATCTCTTGCTATTTTGATGACAAAGAATAGTGATGTCACTAGTTTTACTTTACTGCATTGTAGCAACAGTATGTAAAATTATATAAAATTTTTAAAGACAAAATTTATTTCAAGCAAAATCTCTAATTATATTATAATCTGTTCTAATTATATTTTAAGTCAGTTAGTTCACTTATAAATGAAATGTATCCTCATTATACAAGATTATATTAACAATAATTTTATGTATATTAGACTATATATGTTTGAGTGTAATATTTATTGTCACAGGATCACATAATTAAAGATATAATAATGTTTAAACTTTATTTAAAAAGTATCACCACAATTTTAGAGTGAAATATTGTCAGCCCTTACATGTATTGAACATACGATTTTTGAGAAATAAATCACACTAAATGAACAATATTTGTCGATTACGACATTTACAAAGAAAACTGTTATAATGCAGTTTCGATAACCATTGCTTTACAAAAAGGATGCTAGTAACTAGAGCTTACATTATATATTCTAAATAACAGTTTTCTTTGTAAAAATAATACTATAAATAAAAAAAAAATACAAGGAAACATTAACATGTATAAACAGTCCAATAATCAATGTATCACAAAATATGACATACTTTATTAAAATTACATGAGATAATGCATAGTAATTAATTAT
The DNA here is from genome assembly GCA_038994665.1 of Podotricha telesiphe. Taxonomy (NCBI): domain Eukaryota; kingdom Metazoa; phylum Arthropoda; class Insecta; order Lepidoptera; family Nymphalidae; genus Podotricha; species Podotricha telesiphe. The sequence goes on from JAOYRR010000156.1 coordinate 131,423, forward strand.
GCTATGACTTATTACAACACTGAACTGAGGACAAATTTGATAGTTAAGTTCGTGATGCCTAACGTAAATTACATGCACTTGCAAAATTTCATGGAATGAAGGATAATATTGAAAACAATTTCAATATAAACTGAAAGAGCTTTTTGATCACATTTAGAAGAGGGCACTGGAATTTTATTATCATTTTTGTATATTTACAAGTCTTCATCTTCTTCTGGTAGAGCAGTGTCTTGTGCCTCTTTAAGTTCCTTTTCAATCTGGTTCTGCCATCTGGGGTCCATGTTGACTTCAGGAGGTACAAGAGCAGGCATAGCCACAAATTCTAAGTTGCCATCACCAATCAGCTTTCTCGCTAGCCACAGGAAGGGCTTCTCAAAATTGTAATTTGACTTAGCAGAGATGTCATAGTACTGAAATAATAAGAAGAAACAATAAATACATAAAATAATGAATACAAAACACATACATATACTTAGAATTCTACACAATTTGGTATCAATAATTACCTGAAGATTTTTTTTTCTATGGAACACAATGGTTTTAGCTTTGACTTTTCTATCCTTTATGTCTACTTTGTTACCACAGAGTACAATAGGAATTCCTTCGCAAACACGCACTAAGTCTCTGTGCCAGTTGGGAACGTTTTTGTAGGTGACACGAGAGGTTACATCGAACATTATGATCGCACATTGACCTTGAATGTAATAACCGTCTCGAAGTCCTCCAAACTTCTCTTGACCAGCAGTGTCCCAAACATTGAATCGAATAGGGCCTCTGTTTGTGTGGAAAACTAGCGGATGCACTTCAACACCAAGAGTAGCGACGTATCTTTTCTCGAACTCTCCAGTCAAGTGTCGTTTCACGAATGTGGTTTTGCCAGTTCCGCCGTCACCTACCAGTACGCATTTGAACGTGGGCATATCATCTGCCATTTTTGCTGTTATTTATTTATCTTTTCCTGAAACAAGACATGTTAATGAGAAAAAAACGTTTTATACTGAGACATGACGCACCATATAAGTACAACACAAGTCTTTATTTACCAGCGAATCAAATTAATAATAAAAGGTCACTTTACATATTATATTTACTTAGAAATAAAATGTATTCTGTGATAGTTCTTCACTGACAAGTTAAAATTGTTTTAAGTTTTTCGCCGAATGGCGCTTAACTATCATCATAGGAATTTAGCTCAATGGTACCGAAGATTAACGAAAAATACACAACAACTACACATGTTACACTCAAAATATATTAACAACAGCAAAGTACAATATACCTAGAATATATTTACTATATATAAAAAAAGAATTTACCAAGATTATTCAAGAAATTAGAGATTTAACTCCGTGCTCTAAAAAGTCGTTACGGCTCACAATGGCGTCACTTAACTAAACGGAAGATTTGTCTGACATCGACAGGCGCAATGACTGCAGTAGTCAAGAAAACGTCTATTTTAAAACTAAATAATTATTTTATTTAGTTTTTTCTTACTTATTGTATAAAGTCTAGTCTTAAAATATTATAAATAAAGTTCTAAAATACAACCGTATCAATTTAAATACTTATTTAAATTTATAAATTAAATAAGTACTGCAACGATATATAAAAATAACTGCTTTACCTACTTCCGCAGTAATGACGTCATATACTTCAGAGTCAGTTACGCCATCTACAACTTTGGTATATTTGTCTTAGTAGACTGATGGATGGAAGATTCGTTCGTTCGTTGTATCGATTTTTTGAGTGAAGTGAACTAGTGTTCGTGTCCTTTAGTATAGTGACGTTTGTTAGGAAAATATCTGTGAATGGGATTGTGTAACGAGATAAAACCTTTATTTGGTGTGTGATTTTCTATAAAGGATGACGAAGGACAGGTTAGCGGCGCTTCAAGCGGTAAGCCTCCCCTTTACTCTTCATCTCCCGATTATAACCATTGGTTATATGATGACCTCGAACACAGAAAGGTAGCCCTAACTGGGCCCACATCTTGCCCCTAAGAAATGCATTCCTACCCTTGTTTCGCACTACAAATTTATGTAAGACACTATAGGTTTCATTTTTTGTTCGCCCCACCCGTGACTTCAATGCTGAATGATAGTCGTCGGTCTATACCCATTGAAATGAGACAATTTGTTGCGTTCTCTAGGCCTCCGATAGCCAATTAAATTATTGTATAAAACATAACTATTTACAAAGAACATTGCAAGGAAAACTAACGTGTTCGCAAATAATTCCCCCAATTAACGCTGTATGTCGGTCAAGTTGATGTTCTTCTGTGTGGCCTATTATGGAACATCCACTCATGAAAATAATACATTCTATTATGTACTTATCTTATTTTTAATACATATTGTTTTTTCAACATACCACATACAACATACTCACTAGATTGTAGGCAGATTGATTCTTAATCATACTGATGACAGTAATAATTGATTAAGTTATTAAAGTAATAAGGATTATTACATTTATATTCATACAATATAGCTGATTATATAATTTTAAATAATCTGAAATTTCACATTTAATTAAAAAAATCACTAGTAAGTATTTGTTCAGCATGATATTTACTTAATCAATTTGATAAAAAAAATTATAAATATAGTGTTTTAATAGAGAAAAAAGTTTGTAATTGTCTTGATTTTAAATTAGGAAAAAATAATACACTGTATCTAAATTCCACCTAAATTATTTTATCAGACAATAAATATTTAATAGTACAAATACATTCTCTTCTAAAATAACGGACTTATAACTTAATTTGATTCTTTTTTCTTCGATATTCAATTTGAAAGGATTTTTATAAACCTATAATTTTGTGAATTTAAATTTGTTCATATATGAAAAAATATATATTTTAAAAGAAAATTTCATTTAGTATACACTCTTATTTTCTCTTTTCCATGTAATATACATTTCTATTGTAACTGTTACTTAAAGGGCCATAACTTATCAAATATTACTTATTTTCAATTCTTAGAAATAAATCTCTTATCACTATTGAAAACTGTAAGATAAAAATTGCAAAACAAATTACACTTTTATAGCAAGGTTGTCAGAGAGAACCTAATGTTCTCACAATATAACTTTTCTGCCCAAAATTGGGTTGTTGTATAGTAAGTGGTGGAAATGAACACCTCATTTTGTCTTACCTACCAAAGCGGGCAAAAGAAAATAATTTGAATACAATTATTCCCCTCTAATGGGGATTGGACCCACATCCAATAGTCCAGTCAGACACTGTCTCAATATACCGCAATGGCCTTTAGTTTAAGATCCTTGTATATTTTTATTGAAATGGCATGAGAAATCATCAGTCAGTTATTAGCATTCTTCATTTATTATTATTTAAGTATTGAAATTATAATAATTATGAAAAGGAATGAAAAATGGTTGTAAAAACAAGTTAAATGTTAGTGTTTAATATTTTTCATTTAGTTGCTTTATCAAAGCATATCAAGTATTTGTGGCATTTTTTGATAACAAAATATTATAACAATAATATACTATATATATTTAATAACAATATTTGTCACTATCACATCTTATTTTCTCATATAATGTCTTATTTTATGACTTTTTTTACTAATTTATTAGAAATGAAGTTGTCAACTCTGTCTTAAGGTACAATATACTTCTCTTACCATAAACCATAAATCTTATTGGAAATTGTAAATATATAAGAAGTTCTATTTGATGTATAAGAACTATGACACCACATAGACCAATTAGGAAGTCTTAAAAAGAAAGAATCTCCACTTCCAGATATGCTTATTTTAAAATATTAAAATTTTCGTTACTTTACTGGTTTGGTGAGTCTGGTCTTGACAATAGGTCCCCTTTATCTGCCAAGCAAAAAATGCCGTGAGAGATAAAAAAAATATAATAAACATTATAACATTAATTGATTATCGAAAAGAAAAACAAATCGTTTCAGTTCTATAATTATAGAGCTTGGAACTTGTAACAATATAATGTTGTATAGACTCACATGCATACACAAAAGATATAAGAATACAGTACTAAAAATTGCACATTAAAGTTCAATGTTTCATAGATTAAAAAGAAGTCCTAATTTGCTAAATTAGCTACTTTGAAGAGCACAGACTCGTGCTTACGTACGCTGGTTGATACGTTTTTATCGGAAGTTGACGATGGCTGTATCCGATTTTGCGTGGCCTTCATTGTAAGTTGAGTCACAATCTTCTCATCACATACCATCATCGATTTTTAGTCTAATAATAATTGTGTGTTCATTAAATGTTTCTTTACTAATGAAGGTGTAACTAACAAGTAAATGTATTAATGGCTATTGACTAAATTTATAGTACATACGTAATAAGAGTAGCTGGATGTTCGAAGTGTATCTGGCTCTAGACTATACAAAAAGCCATTCATATAATACATTATCATATTATAAAGTATACTACATTACTAGTCATGTTGAGGTAAAAATGGTCAATTTATAGGTTCAGTGTGACACTAAATATGTGTATTTAAAAATTACTCGGACGTTGTGTCACCATATATTATAGCATATATAATCTCTACTACCCACATTTCACCATCAATGTATGTCTTGTGAAATATAATAACTTTTATTTAAATCAGAAAACGGGAGGTAACAAAGTTCGGGGGACCTCGTTACCTTATAATAATTTCATATAAAAAACCGAAAATATGGACGCTATAACATTAACTAAATTAAATTCTCGTCGACTTCCACCAAATTAATAAGTTACAGTTACGAAAAAGTTTGCTTCTCTTTTTATTAAATATAATTTCGTTGGCACATTCGGTTTTGAAATCGTTTTGTAGCTTTATAAATATATATTACTAAATATAGTATTGCGACATTTATAATTAGCAGTTACTATACTCATAGTTTGAAATGTTGATGCGAAAAATCCAATTGTTACTTTTTTATTTAGATATATATAAAACACTGCAGACACCTGGTCTGGACCCTTTTTTCCTTAATGTTATTTGATTTTGAAACGTTAACATACATTGACATATATTATTATTACTCAGGACTATAGCTAAGTGATATTTTGCGCCTGTCATCGCAAAATTGGGTCAGTAATATAAAAAAAATTCTATGCTACTTATTTGTACATTTCATTAACACTACGAATAAATCTAAAAATATATTTATTGTACACCATATTTATAGTTATTTTACAAAATTAATTATATTATAAAACATATACATCTAGTAAATAGAAAATTATGATACTTTAATAAAGAAATACAGTGTAAAAGTGAAAATGCTGTAACATATATATTGGCTATGGCAAGCGCCATACGATGGAATCACATAACAGTTAAACCGAGTAGTAGACTAGAGTAGGATATAGAGGTACGTTATATACGGAACACTGAATAGCCCTATTGTCGCTACAACCTCAACGTCATGCACTTTACATCAGCTGATTCACGTCTTGCGTCGTATCTATTTTTAGTTGTTTCTTACATCTACCGAGTTACTACCAGTTCAATGTTTATATATGGATTAATTGGAAATTTTGCAAAAACGTCTAAATTGATCTGGTTAATTATATATTTTTTGTTTTACTATTGTCGTATAACATATTTGATGGAAATTTATAATACATACGTCCATTTTTCCTATTTTTCAATAAAAATAAAAAAATAGAAAAAACAATCCAAGTTAAATTATACAAAACAGGCAAAAAAGGTTATCCTAAAACACTTTATGGTTAGTTAGTTTTTCCAAAATAATGTGACTTAATATTTGTATATATTTGATCAGATTCAAGTTATGTATATATTTTATCAAATCACGCCATTGCCCTTGAAAATCTATCTTAAAAACAGAAAGCGTCAACGGTATTGGTAACTAGCGACAAGTGTTCCTGAAACCCGCTTGGGAATTAAAATTGATGAAATTCGAACTACTTCCTACGAAACAAATTGCTTTTTATGATTAATGTGTCAAGATTCCCAATGCGCCATTATTACTTAAGACTTCTTTTTCTCCTTGCATTTACCTATATTCTAATAATATTCTTTTTAATTTAAAAAAAAAAGTCCTATGAGTTAACAGCAGCGTCGGCTGACAACTATCAGTTTAGGTAGTGATTGTTTGTTTGATCATTTAAATATTTTTTTTTAGACATATGAGGTAATTTGGCTAAGTAGAACAACTGTAGTAATCTTGCCAAGATTGTCGGGGAGAATGACTTTTTAAAGCAAATAAATTTCGCTCATGTAGGTTACTTGGTTCATATAGACTTTAGCACTAACCCATGTACAATGTCCAACTTTGCACAATATTTGTGTTAACACTCCTGGCAGTCATCCAAATCAAGCCTCGGCGGGTTTCCCCGAGGTCGTTAATATCGTTGCTATACGCCAAATTGATTTATGAATTTATTGGTATGAATTGTGTCATTAAACCATTGCACGTTATTGTAATAAACATTTTATAAAAAAAACATGAAAATATTTTATTTTAATGTTTTGATTTTGCAAAACATCGCTATCTTTGAAAAGAAACATTACTTGCTATACATTCGTTACGTAAATAAATCTGTAATTAATTCATTATTAAATAATATGTCAGAATCCTGTTATACGCAGTTTTATGTCTTCAAATGTATTTGTTTTAATCTTCGATTTAAATAAGTAAAATTTGCTATATATATTGTTTTAGTATACAAAAGTTAATACAATCGCCGTATTATTTTTTGTATACTTAAACAATAGTTGTGTACGAAGATTTCCTATAGTTATCCTACATTTAAAAAATATATATACGTATTCATTTATGAAACGAAATGTAAAACCTAAATATAGGAAGGTAGTGTTTGTTTGATATAAATATATCTTTTTTTTATGTAAGAAAATAAGATTCTTATGTCTGTGCAAATAAACGCATCATATGTTTTGTTCATACATATTTCATTACTTTTGATCTTTTAAACGTCAAGCTATGACAAAATAAATAAGCATTTTTACAGAATTTTCACAGTAGCCAAATAAAGGAAATGTAATTTTATCTTAATACGTTTATATAATGTTCCTGAAACGAAATTCAATTTACAGAAATTTCATTACTAGTTATTTCCCGTGTATTGGACGGTGGACACATATTTCCGCAAGTTCGCATTTTGAGATTGCGTGCAGTTTTAGCACAAATGGAACCTCAGCCCGAGTTTGCTCTAGTTAGATGAGAGTTTTAAAAATTATATATTGCCGCTTGCAAAGTGCAATGTAGCGTAGATTTTCTGTCCCTTTATTCAATTATAAAGGCGATTCATTACATTGAAAGATCTTAAACGGTATAAAATCTACGTCTAAGTAATCTTCATTTCTAAAGATCTTAAAGGCATTTTGTACTTGAAAAACAGTTTTAAGAAAACGTTTAAAACGCAGCTAGATTCGCACCCGCGCCTCTTGGAAACTGTTCTGACCGCTAAGCCAAGAAGGCGCTGGTTCGATTCCCACTGCGTTCTAAACTTTTATACGTTTTCTAAAAATGGTTTTTGATTTCCTAGGTGTATGAATAATACTTATAATAACATATACGTTTCATTGTTTATTGTCAATGACTTAATATTTATTTATAAATTACACATAATAATAATAATAACTAGCAGCTCCGTTGACGCGGAAATTACGCGTTATCTTAGCAACGTGTTTGTTAAAAATAGCTTTCTGGCCTTCTCCATATTAACTTAACCATGGCCAATTTCTAACTCCTTTGTCCGCATAATTTTCGTAAAAAAGGGTATAAAGTTATTAGTTTCAATATAATGGTGATGAATTCATATATTAATAATATTTTAAACAAAAGTAATCAACAATATACTTTAAAAATGAATGTTTCATGTGCAATACAATGTACTACGTAGACATGTTAGATTTGCTTATCACTGAAATTATCTAATCGCGCTATCTTTTAATGTTATAGAACTACGTGGGAATTAAATATTATATTCTACAATTTAACACACTTATCTCGTATATTCATTTAATAAAAACTATAATTATTTATATGTCTACACGTACATTGTACAATATTTTAAAACCATTAAATATTCATTTAGAATCCAAAAGAACGTCAGGTCAGAAAAGTTTTAGTGGAGTTCGTAATATGTGATTGCGGATTAAATTGAAGTATTCAAACAATAAAAAACTATGAAAACCAAAACTCAGCCAATAATATATTCCGTCAACTAATATTTATTGTTCTTGATTTCAAGTTGAAGTTTCAACCATTGGGTTTAATGAGACACCTCGGAACTGTCTTAATTTTAGGTTTGTAATTTCCAATTTGCCTATACCTCATATATCTTTATATAATACTTGCTGTAACTTTTCTTAAAGTCCTTTCCTTTTTGAAATGAAACTATTTTTAACCGGATTAATCGCGTATTATAATATAGGTATTTGAAAATACATTTTAGAACCCGACGTTTGGACACTTTTCAGTAGTCCGTGGCCACAGGTAGACACAGGTAGGTCCTTGCTATTCACACAAATTGCCACCTTCTCGCACTGACTTTGAATGGATTTCAAAACGTTCAATAAATAGCCACAAGGCGTTGTTTACGGTTACCGGTCTACGGTTCGAAAAATATGTATCGGATTGAGGTGACGCCACCTGCGTCATTTGTCACGGGTGATAAACAGGCGGGGAGTCATGTTAAATCGGTTTAACTCAATTTCCATTCAATATTCCTCGTTATCCCGAAAATTGTAAATTTTTTGTAGAAACCCAGGTGATCCAATATAATACGAGATTTTCAATCAATTATTTCAAAGTAATAATTAATAGTTACATTTTTTAATGACTGTACTATTGTTGTATTCATTTACAATGATTTTTATGTAAGCAGATTACAATGTTACCATTGCATTATCTCAATCGTTTAGTATAATAAATTTACTATGCCGCTAAAACTACATGGCAACTATATATTCTCTAAAACATTTTAAACTTTAAAAGTTAACATTTGAACGTACGCACTTTGAACGTTCATTTGAACGCATGGCTTAGCGGTCAGAGCGCTTGGACGGTTTCCGAGCGGAGCGGGTTCGAGTCCTGCTTCGTTCAAATTTTTATACGTTTTCTATAAATATGTTTTTCAATTTCCTAAGTGTGTCAGCTGTTACTATGCTAAATTAAGAAAAGTAATGGAAAGTTGTTATAACATACGTTTTTTTATGGATTAGAATTCTTTTTACAAAAGTAAATAATTTATTTATGAAAGAATTATTGTCCTAACAAAAAGTAATAATTATATTTCATAACATTTTTTGTCCAATGTTTCTAGTAATAAGGTTGAAATGAAAATTCCGTTATAAATGTACTTAGCTTAGCATTTACTCGAAAAGTACTGTTTTCCATTTCCTCGCTTCTATTATTTTGCACCCGTGTTTATTCACGAGCTTGGAGTGGTGTGCAAACTCACCCCTCTGTTGTTAATAGGGATGTACAAATAATGCAATATAACGTATAGTATCGCCAAATGCTCTCTGGGGAATATCTGGATATATGAGCTGTGGCGTAGAATGGAATTACGCAAGAGTCAGCGCTTTGGTTTAACTCTGTATAATTATATATTTTCATTCTAAATCGTTACTTTTAAACTAAATTGATATATTTTACCAATATGAATTATTAAATATTTTTATTTCTTTATTTCTATGTATATGTTTTAGAAAAATTTACTTTCTCATTTATATATCGTAAAAGGTTAATCTAACATATAAGGAAGTACTAAATCAATCATTAGTTGAGTATAGCGAATTGCAGGAAAGTTAGATTTTCCTTTTTAAGTATAAAATGGAATTCTTATATAAAAGGTTTGTGAATTGAAGAAATTTAATATTACATATTGTTAAAATGAAAAAAGAAAGTGTAAAAAGTAGTAAGTATATAACATAATTTTATGTGTATTTTTTCTATTGTAAGAACATCTTAACTCACTTGTTTATGGTAATTTGAAGAGCGTGAGAAGTGCTAGGACAGCTGGACTACGCGCTTGTAAGATTTATCGCCTCATGGCTTGTTCTGCTATTATTGCGGATTGAAAAATTGAACTTAACTAAGTGTCTCTAAGTATAGAATATATAATAAAACTGACTAGTTCAGGTCGAAGGTATAGGGCTCGGGTTCGTGCCAGTACTTAAATTGGTTACTTTTCTTTTTAAGGGAAAAAATAAGCAATTTAAATATAATTTTTTTAAATGATAAATGTATTTATACAAAATGCTTTTAATTTAAACTATGCAAAAAAAATATCAACAATATTTTGGTGATTAATTGAGTGTAACACGACGTTTGAAACTGATAGTCAGCAACGAACAGTTGTGCTGCATGTAAAAGTTATTCACCATCGTAAGCTTAGCGTTTGTAATTTTTAAGCTTCCAGAAATGCAAAGCAAAATTTGATGGAAGCAATACGACTCTTAAATTTGCATTAAATCGACTCGCGAGCTAGGAGTCATTTTATTTTTCGCGTGCCACTTTGTGTTACTACCGAATTAGACATATTCTAGACGTTTTTTTGTAATACAATTTTGTTTTTTTATATTGATATTAAAATAGGTTGCTATCTTAGCTGGTTTGTTAAAAACAATACTAAGAGATCAGTTATTTTTATCGCCTCCCCCGACGACGACATACAAAGTACAAAATGCCCTAGAAAACTGTATGAACTGTGTCGAAAGTTTTAACTATGCTTTAAAGACTTATATAAAATGATTACAGAAATAAATAAATATAAAGGTATTTTAGGTATAAACAAAGTATACTAAAATGTGGGATCCACTCCGTCACCATATTGAGCTTGATTTTAATTTTTAGTTTGATAATAATAAAAGCTTTATTGTCGTTTATTTGTACACACTTCGATATTTTTTGTTCTAATCTTAATAATAAAACCCTTTAAATATTTATTTTTTGTTATTATATATATTTTTAACTGTAAACACTTTATACCGAATCATGGGACACGAATTCCCGAATTTAGAAAGTGAGCAAAATTTTATCACGAAACGGAACTCAAATAAGAGGTCCACTAATTAATGAATATATTAGAAAACTCGAACTGACACTACACAATTAGTACATTGAATTACTAGCAAAATACCAATACTTATAAGCTTTCAAATTCTAAATTAAAAAATGTTTTTATAGTATATTTGCAAAATTTAAAAGTCATAAGAACCTTAAGATGCCGAAGTATGGGACATTTACTTTACTATAGTAATACTACATCTAAACTAGTTATTTTTCACTAAAATCATGAATTATAGCGTAATATGCTTCTCACCACCTACTTACTTCAAGGACAGACGCGTAAAAGAACAAAACCAACTATGTACGGGTTAAGCGTTTCGGTTTAACTGCAAAGAACTAAGTAAACGCAAACACAAAAGGAGATAGAAACGACAGGTACCAAACGACAGTCAAGGACCCAAGGTAACTTGACTTTCAGTATAACAATATGCATTGCAACTCATCAACATCGAATCCTTCTCATGGCGTTTTAGTTGTGTAATTATTTGCTGTGTATTTTTAAAGCTCCTACTGACCCAGATATCCGTAATCCCATTAACGACTTTAGTTTCTTTTATCCGGAACTATTTTTATTTTCTATTCCCTTTATTTTGCTTTTGTTCGACAAACCAACTCTACGGAAACAATTATGGAAAGCTACGTTGAGGTTTTTCAATAAATTTTATGAAAGTTATCGGTGTAGCAGATGTCTTTGTTACTTTCTAATTAATGATGCAATAAACTGAAGGCCGATTTGCTACTATAGATTTTACATTTTTAACTGTATTATACAGCAAACATAACATGGAAAATATAATAGTATTTTTTTTTGTATTGTGCATTGCTATTGTGTCGTTGGAGGACATAAAAATAAAGGAAATAAGATTTTATCTTTGTTTTGGGCTCATAGACTGAGTTGCCGTACTTTTCGTTACTATTTCTTCAAATTTTCTTAATTATATATGCAATAAATTCTGCCTAAAGTCCTAGTCAAAGGCAAAGGGTTGTTACGAAGGTGAAGGCCATATCGCTTGTTGTGTGATGGCATTTCGACATAGCATTCTGCTTTGGTAATACCAAGTTACAATTGGCTACTAAAATTTATATATATCTAAAAAAATGTTTGCTATAAAGTATTGTGTATTGTGATACTAGAATAGTAAATTTTTAAATTTACTCTAGCAAGAATATTGCTAATTGCAATAAGAAAATCAAAATTGGTCATAAAGCGGTATTATATTAGCAGATTTTAATGAAACCTTGTTAGGGTGAATCGTCATAATGTATTAAAACATTAATTAAACGTTAAACGTATGAGCGGATACCGTTAAGTCGCGTTGTATATCACGCTTAATTGGCGCAAATGTTTGGTTTTTAAACTGAATCCGGCTTTCGACATGTACACAACTCAACGGTCGTGTCTCGTATCTCGACGCTCTTCGTTTATTTTGTTGTAATGTTTTAATTAGAGTCAATGTTAATCTGTTCAATTTGTTCATTTACCACAGTTGACTTTTATTTTTAGATTATGATTTAGAATTTTGATATTTCAGCATAATCTTTTGGACAATTGTTCATAAGGGCAAACTTTTATATTTTTCTAGTAAGCTAATTTTCAGTAAAAACGATTAGTTATCAAAGAGGTTTTACTTTTGATTAGACGTAGTGTAATAGTTTTCCATTGCAGTCCATTGTCCCTGTTTTGTATGGTATGTAGAAATTGAAGTGTCATAACGACCTTGTTGTATCTTGGCCTCCTCCATTACAATCGGGATACTGATGAACATAATAAAAAACTTTAAAATACTTAATAAGTATTTTTTTAGACCAATAGGATTTATCGATACTGTGATTATAAATTCAAGACGCTGATATTCGTGTCTACCTTCCTCTCCCACTCATCTAACAGAGATCACATTCCACGTGCCTACTCTAAAAAATGATTTATCATTTTCGTATTGTTAAAACAGAAATTTCACAGTTTCGGAATCATTGTTTTCTGGTGTTTCTGCATTAAAACCTATAATGTATAATACTAGAATTCTCAAAGAAATTCACAAATTTAGCATCTTGCGTTACGGTGTTAAACGTTGAGTGAGGTAAAGCGTGTGATTAATAAACGTTCGCTATGTAAAATAAATAAATATTGTTAATAGTATTGATTGATTAAATAATTATATGATTATATAATCATTAAATTAATAATAATAAATCACAGGCAAAGCAATATAATTAAAACTAGTACATACTTCACACAAACTGTTGCACCCTCGCATAGATAACGTATCTATTATCCTTTATAAAAATCTGATATTATTTAATTTATAAATCTAATTTATAAAAATCTGATAATAATAAGAATTCACTTCGAATGAAAGTAAAAAGTTTAGAATGTTTTAAAATACCTTCTGAAATTGTTTTTTTTTTTTTTTTTTACTATTACGCAACAAATTACAAAAGTGCGTTACAATTTGTTATTCACAGAATTTATCTTAGTCTAGAACAGCATTATATTACTTCTTATATCGTATTACATTCTCGTTGTATCTTCCGAGTTGATATAATAAAAATGTACTAACATTGTATCGGTAATTGATGCAACTTTGAGATACTATGAGCTATTCTTGTATCTTCTTACATTTTTATTTTACTGACTAGGTCAGCCTCTATTTCAAGCGATATAGTTAGTATAGGTAACTGCTTTGTTAGTAATATACACTAAATCTATGAAAATATCATCACTTAATAATAAAACTATATATCAAAGCATATCAAACTGGAAACTTAGTATTTTATTACAAAAAAACTAAGTTTTCAGTTTAATATTTACAAACGACAAATTTAGATTTGTAACAGTATCAAACACTTTATATTACTTGTTAATAAATTTAAAAGATAAAATATAAGAAAAGGTTAAGCGTTCGGGCTGGCACGCTGACCGACCCGCTCTTCGATTGAAATACGTGTCAAGACTCCTGATATCGTTGCTACCACGCCCCGGCCACGGAAATTGGTGCAAAATAAGGTGGCTTAACTAACTATTACTTGATCCTTCCATTATTTCATAGTGTGCTTCGTGTTCGTGGCTGTTACAATTAATTTAAATAAAAAATTAATTGCATCTGTATCTAAATTTAATAATTCATATTCTTTCGTACACGTTTCTACAGCTTTCTAGTAGGCTAGCGATCCGCTCGCGGCTTCGAATTTCGCTTCGAAAAAGTAAAAAAATGGAAGAAAAAAAGTACATCTAGCCCTCTATGTTCATCCCAAGACCCTCAAGTATCTATATAAAATCAGTTGAGTGGTTTGACCGTGATGACATCACTGACAGACAGACCTACTTTCTCATTTGTAATATTGGTATAGATTGCTTTAGAATATATAATAGTGAAAATTACTATAGGTAATATAGGTACTTGTTACCTACAAGTATAAGGTCAATATAATTGTGTTGCAATAAATATTTTCTATTTGAATTTCCCAGAATCCCGACGTACCTACCGACATTGCGCCGCGCCGGACCTCGCATAGACGCGCATAATTTTTTTACCACCCGAATATGTTTATTTTGCGATATTATTAGATATTTGTGTAAACTATTTAAATGTAGATGCACAAATAATCTATATTACATTTTGATTCTAACAAATACATTTATTTAGATATAGATGAATACCATATGGGTTTAATAAGCTTCGCAAAATCCATTCTTCTTAATCTCAAATTTTTTTAGTGATAGGGTGCTCCTACTGTGAGCTATACGTCGGAGATATGCACGTACTATGGAAGATATTTTTATAGATATTGATATATTCTTAATACATTGTTTTGCTCGATAAACCATAATTCTATTATACAAATGAATAAGAATCGCAGTGCATGCGATGAAAGAAATTTTATGAAAAAATTTTTACACTTTCGGTTACATTATTAAAGTTTTCTTAGTGATTCGTAATTATTTCTGAAAATAAAAAGATCCCATGTTACACAGTGAAAATGTAGCTGTCCAACAATGAAACACATTTTTAAATCGGTCCAGTATATTTTAGTTAAATCCAAAACATACAAACAAATCTATCCTCTTTATAATATTAGTATACATTATTACACATCTATTTTAAAGCTTTAACTATTCTTTACATTCATTATTAATATTCGTTTATACTAAAAGTTATTTATTTATTTAACTCTTTATTACACCAAGATCGTTACTAATTAACGATATTGACATTGAACACCATAAAACAATTTTGATGTAAAGGTGATCTCTTCCAGGCAACCCTTACAGAAAAAAGACCAGAAGGCACAGAATTATGTAGGTGTAAAATTATATACAAAAATAAATAAGATAAACTTACAAAAAATTTACATATTATATATAACATATAAATAGTACATATAAAAGTATTAACATACATATATAAATATGAAATAACCTTACATAAACGATGATAACATATATAAAAAAAAATTTATACGTTTTCTAAATATGTCTTTTTCAATTTCCTTAGTCTGGGAATAACACTTTAAAAAATGTGAACAAAATATATATTTAATAAATAGCATTCTCTCTTGCCAGACGATTGTTCGTAGAATAATCTTTAGGTAGCAGAAATTTGTAAAAATCTGTATACAGAGATGCTAATATCAAATATAAGTTCTAATAAGCGTATAAGAATTTCAACGTAGCTGGATGTAGAACGCATGGCTTATCGGTCAGAGCGCTTGAACGGTTTTCAGGAGGCGCGGGTTCAAATCCCGCTGCGTTAAAATTTTTATACGTTTTCTAAATATGTCTTTTTCAATTTCCTTAGTGTGGGAATAAAACTTAAAAAAAATGTTAACAAAATATAGAACATACATTTTAAATTTTGTAGAGAGAAAATAGTTTTTATGATGACGCTCGTATTTCCCGCGGAAGTGTGTTCCAGAAGATCGCAGTTTTGATAGTAAAAGAGTCACCATATGTTTGTGTATGAATCAGCGGTAATTCCAATTTATTACCACTCTGTGACCTAAGGTTAAGGGAATGATTGGTACCAAGGAAACAAAACTTTGACTTGAGGTACTCTGGGGTATTAGGATGGGAGAGGATAGTGTAAAAGAGTGTAAGGATATGGAGATATCGAGGATGTCTCATTGTGAGCCATTTAAGTTGCATGCTATGTTCGGTAATGTGGTTGAATTTTTTTAACGAGAATATGAACCGAATAGCCATATTTTGCAAACGATTCAACTTATTGATGAGATTTTGTGGCAGGTCACAATAGCACGTATCAGCGTAATCAAGAAGGGGAAGGACAAATGTTTGGGAAAGAGCTATTTTAGTTTTTATAGGAAGGAGTTATTTCCATCTACTCAATCGACTAATGACGATAAAAAATTGTCTGCTAACCTCAGATATGTGTGGAGACCAGGATAAAGTGTTATCCATAGTAAGACCTAAATTTTGAACTGTGTTACTGAACTCAAGCTTAGTGTTACCAAACACTATGAGCGGTAAGGGAGACGATGTTATTTTTGATAGTAGTTGGTGACTTCCAAAGAGGGCGACCTGAGATTTACCAGTATTTATTGATAAATTTGATTTGCTCCACGTGCTAATTTTATATATATATATATATATATATATATAAAAATATTAATATTTATAATTAATTAATATTGATATTATTACAGATATTATAGTATAATAATAATAATTATTATTATTTTAAAATAATAATATAATTATAATTATTATTATTTCAAAAACTATGAAAACGTACCATTTTTACACCCACCAGCAAAGATATGAACACAATTTGCCTAAAATAAATTAAAAAAAATCCGAACAATAAAAAATATTTACATATAGATATAAGTTATTTAATAATCTTCTCTTTATTAAGCAATAAAGAAACGATTTATAGGTTGGACATGTTCTTATACCCTATTTTTTGTTTTTGTCATGGACCGTGTTTTCATTTTATGAAATTTTTGCCACTCACGATTTTGAATGGGTGGCTCGGAGTAGGCACTTATTCGACAAATGAATATACTGGAGCTTTTAAAGAAAAATAATTGGAAAGGAACCTTTTAATTATAAAAATTGCTGTGTTTAGATGTTACCATATAACCTAAATATTAAGTATATATAAATATTAAAAGAATTTTCACCTTGCGCTAAATATTATGTAAATATTTTTTTAAATACCATCTAATTAATCATACGAAGTATATACAAAGTAATTTTATTATGTAGTATTTGTTAACATATGTATTGTTATAAGTACGCGTCTAAATAAATATTTTTATTTCGTATCCTACAGGATTTCCGCAATTTATATATATAAGCAATATGACACATGTCACCGTGTTACTGAGCAACACGTGTTGCCGACTGTCGTCTATTGAATATCGAGGCCCGTCCCTTCATAGGGTCGTAATGCCATTCTATTCAGTTGATATAAATAGGTCTGTAGATATTTTCACATTTCAACTTTGGTAGGTCGATGATTTTACCTATTTTGTTGAACAGAAATGAAATAAATGAATTTTTCATTATATAAATTCAATTTAAATATAGAATACGATGATTAATACCCTTTTAAATGGCCTGCTATACATTGGTTTATAAAATATATCAGTAAAAGAGAAAGACTTTATTATTATTTTAATAAAAATTGTGTGTTAAAGGCTAATTAACGATTTTATAAATGATATCATCACTAATAAATCTATAAACTTAAAACATCAACAGTTACTTATATTGATATAATCGTTTGTTGACAACGACTAAATGGTGAAAATTATCATTCTTTTGTTATATATATATATAGATATTATATATAGATTTGTACTAAACTATACGTCGTACTACTCTACAAACAATGTACTTGTTATACTCGAAAAATATTAATAATGCGTTTAGTCTACGTAGAGCACAACAAAGACGTACTTTATTAGTTTAATGTAAAATCAATAGCTTACTTGTAGGCACTTAATTTTCATGTATTTTCTCGATGATAACTAAATTGAACATGGTGTCGGAACAGTACCCTGTAGTTTTTTTTTTTTTTTTAATGGCACAATATATTATCGCAGTAGGGTACGAAAATACTCCTTGACCTTAAAGACACTATAGTAATATTTAACTTTTATTTTAATGTTACTACAGTTATTGTAGAATCCACTTAGATTTTTATTTTTACTCTTTGATTTGTAAGGAAAATTACCACAGCGATTCCCTACAATATATTACATACCTCATAGTATTTATTCAGTTATTTTAAGAATATAAGGATATCAGGGGTCTAACCCCTGTTGCCCTTGTAGCGTAATTGGGCCGTATTATCTAGCACGCGACGATTTCAAATTCCTAGTTTGTTATGAAAAATACGAAATTAGATTTCGCCACACGGTAAGCAAGGTTTCTAAGTGAACGAGAAGTTGAAACGAAAATCTGTCTTAAGGCCGATTGTACCTTATGCATACAAAATTATATCTTGCTTGTTTTAAATATATAATGTATGTAGGTGGCAACAAATCTGTTACATATTTATGTCATCCACTCTAATGCCAATTCCTTCTTTTTAATCTTCTTTGTGGCCGCGCAATTCGTTATTCAAATTTAGTCAAAAGAATGTTAAATGGGCATTTCGTATTCCATTATATTTATAAGTAGATAAGTTAATTCGGCTTCAGGTTATTCCAGTATATCCGAGGTATAGATTAGTAGGGTCTTTGTGGGGACACGGGCAACCCGTATAAATTGAATAATGGCCAGCTCGCCTCAACTAAGTGGATTCAATTTTGTTCTACGTGCGCCATCCGATGTCATCTCGTGCTTACATACGAACCACGATACTCACTAGTCCCAATTTGGCTACCTACTTAATTTTGGTGTATTATCTATTTATAAATGTTTCCTTTGGTTTAATAATTCGGAAGTTACCTGTAACTAATATTTGTTTGATTTGCAGGCGCAGAGCGACGACGATGATGTCGGGCCGGACGATGTCAACGTCCCCGTTGAGGGCGGCTTCATGGACGAATTCTTCAGTGAGGTAAGTTATCTTTCTACATTATATAAATGCTGTGTATATTTTTTACATTTTTAAAAGTGTTAATCGCACACTTAGGAAATTGAAAAAGACATATTTTTAGAAAGAGTATAAAAATTTGAACGCAGCGGGATTTGAACCCGAGAACACAGGGGGATCTTCAACGGTTTTCAAGAGGCGCGGGTTCAAATCCCGATGCTTTCAAAATTTTTATACGTTTTCTAAAAATATGTATTTTTGTTGTGTATATCTTTAAAAACGCGGAGAACAGAATATCCGGCAGTGCTAGGAAAAGTGTTAAAATGTAAAAAAAATATTATTAAAACACACATCAAAAATGTATATCACACAACAAAACAATGATAACAATAAATAGACAAGATTTTGTTTTCACAATCAGTATTATTGTTAAATTTGTAAATAATAGTATTACTGTATTTTAATTCTATAAATATATAATAAATAAGTAAATTTTACTAATATAATATAATGTGGTTAATTTAACATTGTCCATAATTGAATTCTTAAGCTAAAATTAGCACGCTACGAAAGTCTATTTATGGTTCTCAATATCGTTTATGAGACATTGCTGGCTTGACATGGACTAAAATATTAGATTTCCATTTATTTATTAAAGGGTAGGGCACCCTTCAAGCTGTGGATAAGAAATTTGCATAGATAAATACAGACATTTAAATATTTACTACTATTATGTCAGAGGAATATTGGCTAAACGAAATATTGAACTTATTAAGTTCAATATTTCGTTATCATCTTAAGCTAACAACAATTAAATTTGAATATATATATTTTATATATTTATGTTTTTTTATTAACATAGCTATATTTAGGATTTGTATTTGAAAATTAAGTACATATAACAATTAAAAATGTTCTTTGAAAGAAGATTTTCCAGAAAACATTTGAATAACACTTTAAATATGTTTAAAAATCTACCAGAGTCTATTTATAGTAAACTTAGAATTACCATACAAGTTTTCCTTTTAAATTACAAACATTTTTTATGTCTCCTATATGCGCTTTAACAACAATAGGTAAATGCATAAAATATAATTTAGACAATATTTGAGCGCTGGGCGTTGGAGTTTGATTAAAGCGCTACCCTGTTTATTACAATTCGGATTAATTTATTTTAACACGGCACTAAGCTCTTATATCAAATTTTATACGGTTCAATTTAATGAAAATTGTGCACAAGTATTCTAGATTTATAAAATAGAGTATTTTTTTTTGTTTTATTCTAGAACAGGCTTTAGTCCCCTTCTGGGTGCTTTGGAGTTGACGGCGAGAGTCGAGTGTCTCTAAAGACTAATTTGATCGCTCAAGCTATGCCTGGGTCGCATAAAAGATATTATAGTAAATTAAACGGCTAGCCTAGATACCGGCCCGGTATTTGACCTTGACAAGATGACTAAGAGTATATGTATTTGGCAATCAAATACTTTAATGTAGAAAGTTAAAAATATCGTAGTAAATCAATATGTTTAATGACTTGGAAAATAAGCTATAAGCAGTCCATTATCAATAAAAGTATTACCTTTTCATACACTATTGAGAGAGCCTGTATGTATAGCTGCTGTTGTCTATATTTCTCCACGCAAGCACCAAGCATAAGTGTCAAATCTTCAATCATTTAGTACGTTTAAGACAAACACTTACCAAATTATACTTACTGATCATATAAATATTTATCAATGCGAAATTGTCTTATAAATAGCACATTGTTTTTAACATATTTTAATATTCACATCTTATTAAATTGAAAATGATTTTTAGAAAACGTATAAAAATTTGAATACAGCGGGATTTGAAAACCGTTCAAGCGCTCTGACCGCTAAGCCATGCGTTCTACATCCAGCTACGTCGAAATTCTTATACGCTTATTACAACTTATATTTGTTGTTGGCTTGTTGTTGGCTATCTCTATAGAGAGATTTTTACAAATTTCTGCTACCGAAAGATAATTACGACGATTAATTAATTACTACGAAGAATCATTTGACAAGTGAGAATGCTATTTATGAAAAATTTTTAACATTTTTTATTATTAAAATGTTATTCACACACTTAGGAAATTGAAAACCTTATATTTAGAAAACGTATAAACGTTCTGAACGCAGTCTAAATAGGTTTTTTAATCCCCTAAGTGTGTAAATAACACTTTTAAATGTTATTACAATATGTATATATACAAATGTTATTACAAATTTCTACAGAGATGCTAACAACAAAAATAAGTTTACTAACAATGAATAATTAATTGTATTTGATTCTCTATTTTTAAGTCAACCGTTATATTGTGCTACAATATTGGTGATAGTATACAAATCAAACGATTATTAAGTATAGTTCTATGATATATGCGTAATGTGTACTTAAAGTTTATTCATATACATTCATATATATATGTGCGACGTGCAAAGTAGATCAAGTGCAACGACAGTTAGGTTTTCGCCATTCCATACTTTATCAGAACAATAACTATGCAAACTATTGTTCGAAACACACTGTACGCTTCACGTTTGTTTCGCAATTTGTTTTACGCTTTTCCAGATTGCAACGACAATTTAAACCTTGCAATGCCTGTATTGCGGTGTCGGATTGGTTATTTAGTTTTTATTGCATGTAGTCTCTGAGATGGCAGCGTGCCGGGATAATTAAAGAGATATGTGTGTAGGTACGTTTAATACTTTAAATTTGGGAAAAACGTATTTAAAAAAAGACATGCTTAGAAAACGTATAAAAATTTGAATGCAGCGGGAATTTTTTGTACGTTTTCTAAATATGTCTTTTTCAATTTCCTTAGTGTGCTAATAACACTTTAAAAAATGTAAAAAAATATAACAGATTTTTTTTTATTGTGAAAAATTTAAGTGGTTCGTAAAATTTTATTGGTATGAGACCCATAAATCTCATTATAATCATTGTGCAATTTAAGCACCAACTCAATATAATCATCGTGCGATTCAAAATGCACATAGCTGTCTAGATACACGAAATTTGAAGTCTCATAAGAAGTATTTACGGACGTAAACAGCACCTTCAAAACAGAATAACGAACGTAGTTATGTAGGAAAAATGTCTGATACAATGTTGTTTGTATTTGCAAACTTATACACACAAGCTACGGCAGCTTATTAACAAGTACAAGCAATTTGACTAGTAATCTTGTGTGATGTACAAAATCTCATACTTTTACCGAAGATACTTTTTTCACAAACAAAATATTAAGTATGAAATAAATTCTTTAGGACTAGAATTAAAACGATGAACTTTATATAATTATCAGTTAGTCAATTAGTAGACCAGTAAAAAGGTTTCGATTTTTTTGAAGCTCATTTATATTTTATACAATTGACGCCATCACATGTACTATATACAAAGTGGCCAAAGAATTCTTAACATAAATTTTATACTCAGATCATTTTCATCGATCGCAACGATATTTTAGCTTGAACTAAATTGAACAGGGGCGTTACATTCATTTTTATGTTGAGTATATTTACTGGTCTATTCAGTAAAGTAGTCCAGTGTAATGGGAAAAAAAAGTAATATATATATACCAACGTTTATGCTTCAGAGAAGACAGAAAGACCCAGAAACCTTAAAGAAGAGAGACGAGGTGGAAAATATGTCAAAGCGTCTATAGCCAAGAGCAGTAACAATGCAATATCAAAGAAACTTTTGTTCTGTGATACTAAAATTATTTCACTATATATATGGGCTTAAAAAATAAGCAATTTTCAAATAGTTGTGTCTACTTAATATAAAAGTAATTAGTTATCGTAATACTAATGAAGCCGAGTTCTACCATAATTTGGTTCCACACTTCGATGCTTCTTTCATGTAATAATAGAAACCACTTATTATGATGTGATTGAAAGTATTTAATGAATTCACCGTGCGAGCACCAGGCCCATTGCGTTATAGAGAGGCTGGAACTTGCACCCAAATGTAGGTGTAGAGGTTCTTTTAAATTGCATTAACGATTGCCTCTACTGACCGTGTCCTCTTTCTCCTCTCTCTACCTCTTTCTATCTAACCAAGTGTTTCAAGTAATGTACATTTGACGTAAGACAAATCCACTGTGTGTCTATTTCGTTTTATCTTGATAATTTTAGTCAAACATTTTATTCTTAAAATATGGACAAAAATAAAAGTTTAAATAATATATATTACTGTAATAATATATATTACTGTAATAATATCAGAACATTTGACTGTTTCAGTCTTCTTATCGCGGTATGTTTGTATTTCGAGCTGTTGTCAAAATAAGCGAGCCGTTGCGATAATTTAGCCGTCAAAATATATATAAATTAATTTATAATTATGTTTATGTATAAATTTAAGTAATGCTGACAATTTTAAAATTAATTTTGATTGAAATTGATAGAAATACTTTATTGCACACAAAGACAATACAAGGAACAGTACACAAGATTTTATAAGTATAAAAGGGGGTCTTATTGCTGGTAGCAATCTCTACCAGACAACCTCTGGTGGAAGGAGCTTGGTCTTAACATGTACGGGTTAGTGCAAATAGTTTTATAGATTTCACGGTAAATGAATCCCCATAATAACGTGTGTGAGCAGTTGGGAGCATTAAGCGATTATCACTTCTTGGTCGTAGATGGAATTGACAAGATGTTTCAGCACTCATGAATTTAAAGCGATTTTTTAAATATAGAAGAAAAAGGATTGTATAGGCAGTAAATAAAGCAGTAAATGGATGTGCGAATTGCGACGGTGTCTTATAGTAAACCATTTAAGTTTTAACCGATATTCCGAAACGTGGTCAAATTTACGTAAGCCAAAATAAAACTTAATGCAATGTGCATTAAATTAAAATAAAATTAATTAAATTATTAAGTACCTATAAAATCTTTTTATACATAAATAGGTTCATTGCATAATAAACCTTTTAGCTCCATAAATTCAATTGGCAAGGTAATGGGTATAAACAGGAAGGTCGAAGCACACTGGGTGATTTAGTTATAAATTTTACCCTGCAATATATTTTTACCGGAAATGTCGTAATTACTGTATTTATGTTAAATTATTTTACACTCCACTTCTCATTCACTTCTTACCTTAATGTTACCTATTTTGAAAATTAATGTGGATCCATCTCGACGCTCACATTGAGATGGGGACAATTATCCTGTAATTGGTACATTTACTAATAATTATAACGCTTTACGCTCGAGGTTACGTTAAACGTACATTTTAAACGAATTTAGAATATCATTAGGTCGAATTATTTTAACAAAAAATCAAGTAAAAGCTTCACGCTTAATCTTTATATCTGATTTTCACCGGAATTTGAGTCATTGCGAGTTGCGTGGAGTAACAGGAAAGTGAAAATAATTTAAATTTAATCATTGTCCCGACGGATTGATCCTACCACCATCGTATTTACAATTAGACGCGACTGCCACTGCGCCTCGTGACCTCAAGTAAAAGCGAGGTTATAAATTATTAAAAATCTTTCATCATGCGTGACTATATAACACAGTATATCTTGAAACCAATTTTTCCGCGTCACGAACTACACGTTTACTTTCATAAATCCACAATGCTGGTTCAGGGGTCGGTCAATAAATGTATAGGGATCCGTTGACGCATCGTATCACGGGATTTTTTAAAATGAAATGCTAATACTTAGTAAAAAGTTTTTTGACATTTATCTATGGCCTATAAATCAATTATTTAATATGTCTATCATATCTACTCCATTTATAAATATGTAGTCTTATAAAGAAATAAATATTTTAAGCCTAAGATAAAATTCTAAAAATATACAATCTTAACATGCAGTTTTCATATTGCGCTTGCATCCTATTGTCGTGAAATATTCAAGCAACATTCATTTGCATATTACATGTATGTAAGATTTAACAATAACGCACTAAGGCTGTATTAAGTTGGAACTACTCGACACGACAACGACCAACGACACGACAATGGGACGCCAACGAAATATATAGAACGACGCGTCGCCGTTCAGACGCTCGACTACATAACCCAGCTATGACATTACACACATTATTGGATGTTAAAAAATACTAGAAGAATATTATTAATATGTGTCCTCCTATTCAGTTCTTTTCTCAGCAATATAATTTTATATGAAAACGGATTTAAAAATAATTATTTTTTGTAATAAATGTTACAAAGTAATATATGACCATTATGATTACTATTAGCGACCCGCTGGCGTCTTCGCTGACGTGAACTATTGTAAAACAATTAAATTCCTCGACATACTTTAGAAAATGAGGAAAAAGTAGCCCGTGTTCATCCCAAAACGCTCAAGTATCTATATTTACAATTTCATCACAATAGGTTCAGCGTTCAGCGATTTGGCGATGTGATAATGAGATGACGTCACGGACAGTTTCTTTTCAACTTATAATATTAATATTACCATACCATAAATGTTATTTCACAATTTTAATTATATGAAAAACTTAAAGAATGGTACAAAAGCGTCTACTTACATACCTACTGTCTAAACTCTAAACCGTCTGTGTGAGCGTTTTGTCTATGTTATCAAGCGGCGCAGGTGGCCGATAAGTAATCTCTATAATCTCATTAATTTGTGACTCACGAGTTGCCAGCGGCCCACGAACCTCACTCCTCGTATCGACCGGGTCCTGGCCCTGAACTTCGCGCTTTTTTTTGTCCGATTACACAAGCAAAGTTATTCTTAAGACGTCAAAGACGACCATTATAGACGACGAGAAAAGATTTATATTTTTGGGACTTAAAATATAATACAATCAATGGAATGAAATAAATATTTTGCTGATACATTGTTAAACGATCCATTTTTTTACATATATATAAAAAATATTAAGAAACGCTAAAGCGAAAGTAGACGGCTGTAGGTATATATTCTATTAACATCGTAATTTTTAAATAATCTCATGAAAACTTAAAAACTTCGCGTGAAAACTTAAAAAGGCCATATTGGTGCAGTGGTACGGTGTTTGACTGTCAACACGATCGGTTGTGGGTTTGATTCCCACTCTGGGAAATGATTATAATTAAAATATTTTCATTTCTCACGGCGTTCAGTGCCGCCACTTAACATGCAATGCGTTCCCTACTTGCCGCCAAGTAGGGAACGCAGTGTCTTTACACTAAATCGACCTGACTACCCTGCTATACGGGAAAAAGCCTGAAGCTACAATACAAATCCAAACTTAAGCAAGATGTATTTTATCTTCCCGCGTTGTAGCCGTTTACCTTGCGGTTGGCAAGTTGCCAACGGTTCCCTTATCCGAATTAATGTCTAGAGAGTCCAGGCAACCCTCCTATCGGTTGTTGCTTTCAACCACAATTCAGCTAATTTCCTTCCTGTTTGGAAACGAATAATTCAAGTCACGAGTGTGTGTACAATAGGCAAATGACTGGGGTTGGCAATTTACTTCAACTGTTTGCTGGATCTTGGCAATATATATTTTCGATTTTCAAGATTGATTACGGAAATAAAATGAAGAGTATAGGTAACAAAAGAAAGAGCCTTTGTATATACATATTAATTTAATAACGTACATATATGGCGGTATAATTATAAAAGCAATTGTAGATTAGATTTTTAATTTCTATTTCAATGTAAATCTGTTTGATGTAAATTAAAATCCCTTTCATTCTTTATCTTATCGTTTTAGCTTTTATAAACGATGAATGATAGAGATACATACACAAAATAAAAACAAGCCATAATTCTTTGCTTGCAACTTGTATATTAATGAGTTATTCATTATAATTGAAAGTTAAAATATACAAAATGTTTTAGGTGGAAGAGATACGAGAAATGATAGACAAGATACAGGCGAACGTCGAAGAAGTAAAGAAGAAGCACAGTGCCATCTTATCAGCGCCGCAATCAGATGAAAGTGAGTATAGTAACAGATGTATAAGACAGACTTTGATAACACACAAGGTTTAAAATATATAATCATTTAATTATAAACACACAAAGTGCTTCATATGTTTAAAAATAACTTTTAAAAAGTAATATTGCGGTTGCAATATCATCGTTTTAATGGAACCCTATATTTGATAAGTTCATGGTGTGGGAGGATGGCCTATGGCAGTAAATTGTTTCTAAAAATAATCTAAAAAGCTGTCTACGAGCGTCATTGGATTACGTTGCATGTTGCGTGGGATGAGAGGGCTGAATTTACTAGTCCTCCAATAGAGGGATCGGCGGTTGTTTACATATGTGGGTGTACCTCGTCTGGTTTCAGTAAAAGAAATGTGAAACCCGTACTTAATATATTTATGTGTATAATAAAACATTGTATGATACAAGACAGATATAGCGCGCTATTTATTTAAATATATAACATAAATATATATTGATAATTGTTTATTGTTTTGATTTTCTTATCGGTTACTATTTGATCTCGCCGTTCGCTATATTTTTAATATATTTATTTAATTATTAAACGGCGTCCGCAATGTTGTCTTAATTTTAATGATTATATAATATAAAATAATTCAAATTTCACACTACTCGTAACATTTCTAAAATTAACGAACGTGCGATTAAAATGTATGTCTAAATAAGTCATATCTCACATCGCTGTAGTTAAATTGATTAGACGTTGGAAAGTATATGTAGGGTCTCAGGGGATATCAGATTATTCCCACATCCGACTAGAGCGTCCGTAGGCTTGGCTGCCAATAAATACTTTATCCCTCGTTTCATGACCTGAATCCGGATTTTCTGAATTAACTCTGAGTTAGCTTTGTTCTATGTTATTTTACACGATGATTTTTCATTTGGACATTTTCGAGTGTCTTTAGATTATAACTTACTGGATTTCCTTCACTTTCTAATAGGGATTTTGTTTCAGTATTTCTCTAAATATTTACTATCTAAATTATATATATTGTGATCAATAAATTGTATAAAAAAAACTTTTAATACGGATGTACCGTATGTGTATCGTACCAATATATGTATACAAAGTATATCAAAGTTTCATCTACGCAGCTGTGTTGACTAAGTTTGATTGATTTGTCTGGTAGATTTGCATGCACGCTTGCATATCGACACCTGACGTGTTAGTTTTGTTTATTGTCCATAGTACCAATTTTATTTTTAAGTATAAATACCTAATATAAATATTTGTTTTACAAATATTACGTTTCGTTGTGTAATAAAAGCATGAATTGTTAGCTATTTTTAAACGTTTAAATTTTATATGAGTTATGAAAGATGAATAGTTAAAGCAAATGCGCTTTGTAATAAAAAAATAGAGAAAAAATAATATACATGGTCATTATGTGGAAGTCGATTAATATAGGAAAAATATAAAACGTCTATAGGTTTAATATTTTTTCCTTCGAAATAAATATTCTGATATTTGCTACGGCTCATCGTAGCAGTTTATAATGAATCATTCAGATAACATGTATATCAGGTTGATCAAATTACAGTTGGAATAACGGGTTATAAATTAATTGACCTGCCTTTAATTGTGTCGCATTCATTCATTATATCAATGCCAATGATAGTACTCTTCACACTCGGTTCAATAAATGTACTCAACCTCAACATCATTATGTTGCATTTGCAAAACTAATCTTGGCTAAAAACCAAAAAACTCATAAAATACTTAATTATGAGAAACTATATTTCGATGTATCATCTTTTGGATACGCCTAAAAATTGATAGATTAATTTGTGTACTAGTAATAATATTGTGTTAAAGCCAAATCTAAAGAATTACACTTTTTTTCTAAATTGATTCTTCTCACAACATTGTCTTTCTATTTCTTTCGGTCAATTATATTTCAAGTGTTGGATAAATACATATGGGTCAGATGTAAAAAATTGCGACGACTTTAGAAACAGTGACGAGATTCAAAACACTAATGATTTTCCCTAAATATTGTACATAAAATTTACATTATGTTAAAATTTCATTCCGTAGCTTACTCGCGCGGCATAATTACACGGAGAGGGCTCGCTCGCGTGATGTGTGTGACCTAAATTTGAGATAAAAAGTACAACGTATTCAGTTTATTAATTTTTGTAACTTTAATGTAACTTAAGTTATATTTTTTTACAACTATTGACCACACTCAATGTCGAGTTTCATCCATAAACCAATTATGAGATTCACTTTTTACTACAAGGACGTTGTAGAATTATGTACTTACTAGATATTAATTATTAATAAAAAATATATATATTTTCATCTTAATAAATCTTAACTGTTTGAACATTTTTTATTTTAACATTTAACATATTTATATACTATAGTATTCAATTAAACGCCACTCCGATCCAATATGAAGGCTCACGATATGTTTATATATCTCTATACTAAAACTTGTATAAGTCGCTAACAGGATAACATAAGCCTATTAATGGTATGCATGAATTTATTTCTATATCCACTTTTAGAATTAATATGTACGAATATATTCAGTACTATATTATTGACGTGGCATATACAAGGTTGTGATATCGATTAGTGAGTTGAGGAGAACTGCGACCTGCAGCAACCTCCACTTTTTGTGTCGATTTTCACGAACAAAGTCGAGAGAGTACACCTAAGGCATTGTTTTGAAATATTTAAGAAGACATTTTGTAATAAAGACCATCGTGGCGTCACACTGTGTACGGTATTGGTTGTAGGTTCGATTTCCACTCTGG
Organism: Podotricha telesiphe; assembly: GCA_038994665.1. Lineage (NCBI taxonomy): Eukaryota > Metazoa > Arthropoda > Insecta > Lepidoptera > Nymphalidae > Podotricha > Podotricha telesiphe. Next base: position 161,211 of record JAOYRR010000156.1, read on the forward strand.
CATTTGATTCTATTTCATTTATTTTCATTCCTCGGCTGTGTTACTTAAGACAATTTAAGCTAGGTATTGAGTTTCACCACTCAACACGCAATGTCTCGATTTTGGGCGGAAAGTGGAAAACTGACTAATCCAAGATAGTTAAAAAAATGTTCATTTTTTAACGAATACTTTACTTTCTAATAATATAAACATCTATTTTTTAAATTATAATATTACATATACGCGAACACTATAGAACTGTTTAATTAAAGGTATGAAAAACGTATGTTTCTAGTCGAACAAATCTAAATAACACTCCCTTACAAATAAAACACATGTTCTAGAAATATATGTATAGCGGTATGGGCAAGATTTTAATAGGTGACCTAATTGCGCAAGTTTTATACGATGTTAAGTTTTCACGCTTCTAACCCTAAGAGGGTGACAAGTATATTCTATTATAGATTTTTAAGGTTCTCTTAACATTTAAAGAAAAAACAACGTACCGCACTTTATTCGTAAAGAAAACAGAGTTTTTGAACGAAGAGAGCTATTCAATTTTGAATTGCTATTAATAATTATTACTTCATTATATTGGTATGTAATAAAATATCTAATTAAAGTACTATAATCATACAGTATGATTCAATTCTGTATTAAAATTAACTCGATAACAATCCAGGCCATGTTGAAAGTTATTCATGGCAATACACAAGTACAAAATAAAACGCTAGCTGGGAACGGGCTCAGATTTCAAAGTGAAACTTATATAACGAGTACGCTACGCTTTTCGCAGCCTAACTATTGCTGGGAAAGTATACCTTACTGCTAATTGTATCTACTATGTTGAGTGCCCAGCGCAGAAATGTCTACGTATCGCATCGATTATTTATTTATTGCGTCAATGATAAATTTGTTCAAACAATAGCGAACGCAACTAAATTGAATATAACATTGGTTTTCCGTTACTAAGTTATTTGAATTATGTTAATTATATTATCGCATTATCTATGTGAAAAAGAAGACTATAATATATGAGTACAAATATTTACGTATTGAAAATTTAAGATATAAGGGCCATCCTAGTCTCTTTGTTGCCACCAATTTCCCTATTGTATAGATAAACAGGTACCAGGCAAACCTAACTATGATGAAGTTGAGAATTTCGTTGGAACTTTAATTAATCATGGCCCGCTTGCCACAACGTTGCATCTGTTTGAATGTGTTCCACTCTAGTCTAACTTGTCTGCTAATGCTGTGAACTTATTGTATATCTATATATCGGGGAATATTTAATTAACCTACAAGTTGGTATGTTTCTGTAATATGTAAATTAGTACAATATATATTTAATTAATAAATATACGATGCACTTGTATCTACTGCTAGCTTTTATATATTTATTGTTTTGGGTTTATTATATATATAATTAATATGTATCGCAAACAATGTAAACGCATACTGCAAAATTACATGTCGTTTGTTATAAAGAGAAACTGAAGTAAAGCTTGATTTTGTACGTCACTTTTAAAATAAAAACCATATATATATATATATATATATATATATATATATATATATATATATATATATATATATATAAATGAATGGTATTCGAAGATATTGAACAAATGCAAACGGCACAAATCAGAAGATTCAACGTATTGATCGCAGCGTACACTGCAACAGACAGGCAATTAGGAAACCCGTCTGATAGCGTTGCCATTGTGTGGGTGTTTTATTATGCAGAAATATATTCATAACTTAGCCGCGCCGTGATGAATGAAATATTGAACGGATGATCCAGGCACTGGTTGCGATGTTAGGCACGTACCGCATGGAATTATTCTTAGAATGGGTTTAATATTTGTTTTAGGGCACTTTCGGCTTCTTAGATATGTCGTATGTGCATTATTACTTTAGTCAATAATGTATTAATTGTCAACCAGGCTTTGTACAATATATTTTATTACTAGCGATCCGCTCGCTGCTTCGCCTGCGTGAACTACACGACTATACTATTTCGTCGTTTCACCAGCCCACGTTCTCACTTAAATCACAAACTTTGCTTAAATTTAAAATTTACTTGGATAACTTTGTAATTTTAATAGTATACCTTTTTTTTGTTATGTAACGATTGAAATGAAATAACAATAAATATTAAGGAAAGTTTACTAAAATGCAATAGTGAAAACTGCATTTAAATCGGTTAATCTATTTCTGAGATTAGCGTGCACAAGCGCACAGATAAACAATAAAGAAAATTAAAAATAATTGTTTTGGGTTCTAATATATTGATAAATGCCCCCAATAATATTTATCTTATATCTTATTTGTACAGACTGTGTGATCGCAGACTGTACGTTATGTTACTGATGTAACATTTTTATTATATGTATAGATTTTTTCTATGATAAACTCATATAAATTATACATTAAAAAATATTTCTGCCCAATCATGAAACATAGCGCTACTTTTCAGATTTTTCGAGTTTCACAATTAATGCACATATTGTGTAGCACAATATGCCAGACATTTCACATTTACTTTTAAAGCGACAATTACTTATGTATGAAAGCCCCTCCAAATAAATGCATTGAATCAAATTTAACAATTAAACGACCGTGATCTCTAGTACCTTAATCGTTTATTTGAATTTAGTACTTTTCGGTCAGCTTTCTACAAATCGTTTGCTTTATTTTATTCCCTCATTGCCTTTGTGCTGATTACGCTTTCCACCTACGTCCTCTTCCTATTTATCGTTTTCAAACGATAAACGAGTTTTTATTAGATAAGTAAATGAAGTATATAGAAAAACGTGTTTATATTTTTTAACATTTTTGTTTTTATTTTAAATTGTTATTCCCACACTTAGTAAATTGAAAAAGACATATTTAAATTCAATTCAATTTCCTAAGTGTACGAATAACACTTTAAAAACGTTAAAAAAAAATATATAAAATAAATAGCATTCTCTCTTATCAAACGATTGTTCGTAGAATAATATTTGGGTAGCAGAAATTTGTAAAAATCTCTCTACAGAGATGCTAACAACAAATATAAGTTGTAATAAGCGTAAAAGAATTTCAACGTGGCTGGATGTAGAACGCATGGCTTAGCGGTCAGAGCGCATGAACGGTTTTCAAGAGGCGCGGGTTCAAATTCCGCTGCGTTCAAATTTTTATACGTTTTCTAAACGTGTTTATATATTATTTTTACTATTAAATGTTTCATTTCAGAAACAAAGCACGAATTAGAAGATCTTATGGCTGATATTAAGAAAACTGCCAACAAAGTCAGAGGAAAGTTAAAACGTAAGTATATAACATCACATATACTATTCTTGAATGTGTATATTAGTTTGGCTTCTGCCTATCATCTTGTAAATCTGATTCACGAACTTTTATTTAATTGATAACGCTATGGACCCCCTGCGATTACTATCTTTGTAATTATGTGGCAATAGTGAGTCAGCGTTAAAATTGTGTGAACAGTCATCTAACTCTGACTAAGCCTTTGAATCAATTAACTTCCTTGAGAATAACTTGGTAAATTATATAACACATATGTAACGAAAGTGAAATAAAACTTAATTTTGCACTATCATGGATAACCTGCAGACATAGAGCAGAACATCGAACAGGAGGAGCACTCTAACAAATCTTCGGCGGATCTCAGGATAAGAAGGACCCAACATTCGACTCTCTCGCGCAAGTTCGTGGAGGTGATGACCGAGTACAACCGCACCCAGACGGACTACCGAGATCGGTGCAAAAACAGGATACTCCGACAGCTGGAGATCACGGGGCGCGCCACCACCGACGAAGAGCTGGAAACTATGCTGGAGCAAGATAACCCCGCCGTCTTCACTCAAGGGGTGCGCTATTTCAGTTTTCTTATTGTAATTTGTATATTTAATATGAATAGGCTGACGTTAAAAATTAATATTAAATTTCAGAGTTTGTATGTCACATAATTTAGTTATTAAAATAACTAGAAGATTTGATCTTATTACTTTCAATATCATATGGATGCATTTATTTTTAAAATGTATGAAATTATTATTTATATAAGTCATAAATTTTATTTTATCTTATTTCCATTGGCTTCAACATTTATAATAGAAAATTCAGATTTCTAATTGGATCATCTGTTAAGTATCTACGATACTTCATTGAGTCTCTGGTCATAAATTGAGGTCATACTATGTTATATGTGCACGTTTTTGTATTTGTACTTATAACTTTGAAAAATATCAATCAATACATTAGACTTATTGATATGAAAATATACGTTGTCATATTGTGTTTTAAGGAAATTAATATTTTAATAAATTAATTTCAAGTTACGATAAAACACGAATTTAAAGTAAATATAAAAGCAACTTCATATATTTTGAACGACGCTTTTAATACCCGAAGCTCGAATTATCGGGAAAAATTTGGTAGTACCTATATAAGGAGTGGCAAGAAAAATTTTCTAAACTAAATATTGAAAGATTACTTAGACCAGATAATCGCAGCGCAAGGGTTCTTGATATTTGCTTATCGACAGTATTCCATTTTTCAAGGCCGCTACTAAGATGAGTAATTTTTTAAAAATTCTTTATTTTACTTCAAATATTTTTGCTTAAGCATTAGCAGGATATTTTTGTACAAATGCTGACTTTGTTCAGCACCAACAATGGACGAATTGTTCATTGTTCCGGATTTAACAACGTTCAAAAGTTTGATTTAAAACTAGGAGCTTTTTTTAAAAAAGTCGAATTCACCCATCCATTTGAAACTTTAATGGTTGCTTGCTTGTTTCAATTCAATCAAACCGTTTGGCGCCAAGTCCATATTGAAATAATATCGATTCGATTAATTGAATAAAATGAAAGCTGTCTAAAAATATATATGGTCGTATTAATACATTTTAATATGCCACCGTGGCGCAGTGGGACAGAGTCTGACTGTAAACACGATTGGTTGTGGGTTTGGTTCCCATTCGGGGGAATGATTTTTAAAATATTTTCATGTTTTCGCTTTGCTACCTAAAACAATGGGTGGCGTTGAGTTTCGCCACTCAACTCGCAATGTCTTCGGACAGCACACTTGACACTAGGTTCTCTCTGACTACCCTGCTGTACGGAAACCAGTTTGAAGCTGAAATTTAATAAATACTTATATGCAATGCTAGTTATGTTATAAAAACCTTCATACTTAACCTTATATTTAAATTTAGCTATAACTTTTTTCATACATTTTTATAAGAACGAATGAAGAACATTGTTTGATTAATATTTTCAGATCATTATGGAAACGCAACAAGCGAAGCAGACGCTCGCAGACATCGAGGCGCGGCACGCCGATATCATAAAGCTGGAAACCTCCATCCGCGAACTGCACGACATGTTCATGGACATGGCAATGCTCGTCGAGAGTCAGGTCACACATACTGCTTACTTGATTTCGATACACTTTACACGATGTTTATTTGACAGACGTGTGACAGTGGATAATTACACCAAATGCTCATCAATGTCAATGGGATCGTTGAAACGGATAATTTTTTTATTTTCAGCTTTATCGAATGATAGCAACTTTAGTACTTAACTTTAGTGTACTTGAAATTTTTACAATTAATTATCCAATCACTTTCAAGAATTAAACCTACAACCATCAAAATTCAGTGTACAATGCTATCGATCGGCATTTACCTCGCATTATAACAAATATATGTGGAGCGTGTTTGTTTAATTAGCCAAAAGTAAAATAAATTGAGTGTCTAAATAAGCTCCCTATGGATACAGGGTGAGATGATCGACCGCATTGAGTATCATGTAGAGCACGCTGTGGACTATGTCCAAACTGCTACACAAGACACAAAGAAGGCCCTTAAATATCAGAGCAAAGCTCGACGGGTAAGTTGATAATACAAGTGCCGGTCCATTGGTTTGCTAATGCGTTTTGTTTTTGTTTGTCCTCGCCCTCTTTCCCTCCCCGTTTTGTCCCCGTCTCCTCGTGTATTGTTCCAACGTGAACGTTCGAAATCCAAACCCACGCATTTGTTTTTGCGTCGATTCGGTGATTGGTTCACACTATGTTTTTATTTGACCTCCACATGTGCATCCAAAATTGGCTTTCACTGTTGTGTTACTAACTGTTCATGTAACTCGGACTAACAATCGATGGAAATTGGCTTCTTAACTTAATCTCATTATTTGACTGTGATTTACTAATTAAACTTTCGTTTTGGTGTGTGCGTAATTTGCCTTCTGTATATGGTGGTGTATGGGTGCTATATATATATAATACTGTATTTCTCGTTCTTACTTGTACTATTTATTACACTGTGCGTATCTGGTAACAATCGACCGTTTCGTCTGAACTAACCGTACTGGAACACTGGGCGTCTGCATCCATAACTAACACGGCGGATTAACCGGAACTTAACAAACGTATGAACCAATCGGCCGCAAACAGTCCCGCCCCCCCAGCGCCGTCCCTTAGCGCGAGCAGGGCGAGCTTGTGGACCGCATCGAGCACCACGTCACCTCCACCTCCGACTACGTGGAGACCGGCCGCAGCGAACTAATCATGGCATACGACTATTTCACGAAGGCCAGGAAGGTAAAGCGCCATACCTATATCAGGATACCGATATAAAATGGGGGAATACCTATTAACATACTCTATTGTTATCGTATTATATTATCTAGGTTACATAATTCCTTTTTTTTTATTATTTCATTTGCATGAATTATATAGAAATATATATCAATCGTGTATGGTTTCTTGCGTCAAAATATTATATAGAGTATTGCATCAAACTTGATAATATAACCAGTATGAATGCAAAGTGATTATTCGCGAATTAATTCACATCTAACTCGCTATGTTTAGAAACTTACACTTTAAGCTTAAGCTACTTTTCATTTAGACGTACTAATAAATGTCTGTTTAAATCTTTTTACTATTAAAATATAATAAGTTGTCATTATGTAATAGAGATTTTTTTTTTATTTTACAAATCAATGAAATAAGCAATTATTATTAAAAAATTTTGACGTAAGATATTCTTGACTTAGTTTTTTTTTTCAAATCAATAGTAAAATATCATTTAATTTTTAGGTATTAGGTTTTATAGGTATATTTATAAATGCTTACATTTTAGTTTTGCCTAAAATGCATGTGTAAATTAAACTTGTGTTTTATGTGTGTATGTATGTACATTGCAATATACAGCCTTTTGCTAGATTTAATCATTTAAATAATGAGAAAATAATAATGTAACAAATCAATTACTAATTGTCTTATATTTTTGGCAATACAATTAATTTAATAAAATATTTCTTTAATAATCCTGATCTCATTTTTATATGATTATACATTATACATTTGTATGTAATTTATGTATATATGTATGTGCTAAAATATTTTATGTGCTTTGAACAGCGACTATGCTATCATATCATGTCATATCATAATTTAAAAAGTTTTTTTTTTCAGTACATTATAGTAATATAGTACATTATAATAGTATTGAAACTACATTTTAAAACATGGATTAATGTGGACACAACCACGGACGGTTGGATTTTCTAAAGTGTATTTTCAAATATCATAATTTAGTCAATTAATTTGGTTAAAATATTTTCATTTTATTAAAATATAATTCAAATTTATATCTTCAGATAGGTTCATATCTGTGATAAAGTCTAAAATAATTTATTAAATTTTAAGATAGATTATTTAAATATATATATATATATATATATTTGAATAAATCATTAACTTGCAAATGCTCAAGTCAGTCAGTCGTTTTTAAATTTAATAAATCATATATATTTACAAGTATTATTAATGTAGTAACACATATTTAGTATACATTTAGTTTTATTTAGACTTTTATTTGTTGTAGATATTTTATTTCTTTTTTTTTCTTTTTGTCATTGCAGAAAAAAATCTTCCTCATAATATGCCTGTTTATTACGCTGATTATTATTATATTAATAATAGTGCTCGCGATAGTACTGTGATAGACTACGAGGACGGCTAGTGACGTCATCGGGCCTCAAATGCGATAGGACTATTTATTGGTGCAAATACTGATATTCCTAACAAAAGCTTATCAGTAGATGTAAGTGTACACGAGTATACATGCATTTGTCTGACTTAAGGGTGTACATGAAATAATAAATTTGGAAGATATCTTTAAAAAAAATTAAAATAGGATTTACCTAAAATATAACAAGATTATTGTTCAAAACTATGTGTACCCAATAGTGCTTGTTAAGTGCCAGCTTCTAGCACGAAGCATGTTATTGTATAAAATATATATAAAAAAAATATTTTTAAAGTCATAAAATAATATATGCAAATAGTAAACACTGATGAAATCTACTCAAATAATCTAAATTGCATTTAGTATCGATGAGTAAACGCCAAAAATGGCATCGAAGCCATTTTACAAATTTGGCAATATGTAGTTCAAAATTTTATTTATTTCTTAGAAATGAAAAATATGTCCGAGTAATATTATTGTATATTTGGCTTAAATTATTATATGTTAGTGATAGATAGGTGAATATGAAGTTGGTTTTTTTATTACAAATGGTGTTTCTGCCATTCTTGGCTTTTACACATCAATATGTATTCCAAAAAAAAAAATATTTAAGCCTACTTACTATTTTTAAAGAAAAACCTTAATTAAAGCTTACTCTTGTTAAATAAAAAGTACATAATAATAAGCTTAGCCAGGTAAAGTTGTTAGCATTGCTTTTGTTTGTTTATCTTATTATTACCTATAGTGGTAAATCAGGACAATATGCAAAGTGCAATAAAAATATTATGCTTTTAGAGTTAGTACTATTTAGCATTTTATCTAAATATATAATGAATGTTGAATGTATGTAAATGTAAAAATATAAGTATATTCAACTATATGCCAATTAAAGCACAAAAGTGAAGCCGAACAATAACTTTTATAAGTCTAACTACAAAAGAAACTGTCAATGTTTCAAAGAACTTACTTAAATAATTTATAGGAATGTTGTTGTAGGAATTTTGTTTTCGCCTTTGTTGATTAAAAAAATACAATTTAACCAATGCTTTAAAATCACATTTATTATTATTAATATTTAAGAGGCAGATCGATTTTGTTAAAAGTTAATTGTTTATTTTGATTTACGTTCAAAGCACAATATACGCCATTGTTTTTTTATCTACATTTTTATAAGACCAGTATTCATAGTTAAGTAAATTATTGGTTCTGTTGGCTATATCTTATTTATGTTCAACAGTTGTTTTATTACAATTAGTTTTTAACATGATAGTTACAAATTTTGCTTAGTATTTTTTTTATGACTGTTACAATTTACGTGTATACCTCTTAATGTAGAAATAAAATCGATATTTGAAAATCTAAATCGATGATGAGAAATATAATTAAAATAATTTTCTTTATCTGTTCGTTCATCAATTGTTGTGATGTGTTAATCAAAATTAAAAATTACATGCAATACTAAATAATTATTAAAAAGGTTTAATTTTTCAATATCTGTCGACACGAATCAGTCTCAACTGATCTGTGTTTTCTTATACTTATTTTAATACTATTATTTTGAAGTACTTATATACTTACTTTAATACTATTTGTTTTAATTGTATCTTTTATAGATATTATTGTACTATTTATTACACAATTTCCACTGCAGTATTGTGAAAATACTTGCTTTGTATAAACGATTAATTGCATTTAATGGATGCATTCTATGCATACCATCTACTATTTTATTCAGAACACAATAAATGAGCGTGCATTCTTTGAAATGTTTGCTATAAATGGTTTTAATGTATGGTACATTTGTTCAACTGTGATTTATGATGAATTTATTTATGGCGCTAGACGTCTATGTAGCTTCAATATTATTCTGTTTTTAAATAGTCCTATTATCATAAATGTCAGTGTTCTATTCGGTATTTTCGTAATTCCGCCCATTCTCAATAGTATTCCCAGTGTATTCATACCAGTAGTACTGCTGGCAATTTCCTTCCTTAATAGACTTACTGATAATACCACTACGCGGGTGGGTGTTTTTAAATATTTTGTTCGGTTCCTAAATTAGTATCTATAAATTGTTAAGTGTACATATTAATATTGTTTCGTTTCACTAGTAACACTACTGGGAATAGGCGCTTAATTCCTATAAAACATCGTATTTATATTCTAAGCTCTCCGGTCCTCAGCGAGTTGTTTATAATCGTTCACATGATTAATATGTAAATAATATAATGTTTAGATGTTTTGGAATTACATTTATATTTATTTTATTTGGATTTATTTACTGTTATTTATTTCACCCAACCACCCACGTGGCAAATGACGCACGCACACACGTTCGGTGAACGCCGAGGCCATCGTTGTTACTAATAATAAGAAGCGATGCCGCGGCGCTACCGTGGGCTCGTATAAAGCGTACTGTTGCATGTTGGCAATTCGGAACCACAGAAGAAGATCATGATCCTAGTTTGTCTGCTCATACTCGGCGTCGTCGTGGTCAGCTATGTCTCCAGCTACTTCGTGTGAGCGCCGCCCCACCGCCGCCGCAGGTAAGGCCCGCCCGGGTGGGCGCGGCCGGCTGCCCCCGCGCAGCCGCCGCGCCCGCCGCCCCACACTAGACACTAATGCTTCTTCTTTTTGTTTATCCCTTCTGCAGAAGAAGATTATGATTATGCTGTGCCTCCTCGTCCTCGGGCTCATTGCGACCGGCTACGTGTATAGTAAATTTTTCGCCTAAACGATACGGGGGCAGGTGCGACGCCGACATATAGGCTTCCGTAGTGGCGATAGTTAGAACTTTTTACGTCATCGCGTAGATGTGTATGGTTTCGGTACTTTCATACGACAACGCTTCTTGACAACAAATCGTAACGCATTCGCTGACATTGACATTGACATTGGCATTGGAATCGAAACGTAGACTCATGATTCGGATGTGAAATTTGCATGTTGCGATCTGGGATGAGCGTCCCGGTGATAAAGCATAATGTTTTTTACGAATATTTTATAGATTTTGTTGTATCTAATGTAAGTAATTGTATGGTCACATACGTAGGTTGATTTTTTTTACATAATATTTGTCATTGCTAATATTACATGCCATTACCAGTACAGCGTGGAAAGTGTATATTGATCGAATTTATTTTAATGCTCTTAATTCTTGTTTATTTGTATTGGTATATTAATTTTCTATCGGAAGCCAAGAAATCTAGATCGGCTGGAGGATTGTTTTAAAATAAAGACGAAATGGATGTAATTTTAGTTGAAGGATGTGATTTAAGCGAACGAGTAATGTCACTGAAAGAAGATTCAAATTCTTTACGAGAGGCGGAAACATGCATAATTCAACTACAACAAAACAAATTTCAATAAACAAAACATATTTTTTTCTAACTTATATATCCCAATACAATTTCCAAAGAATTCCTATCTCGTTCAAAATATATATTTTCATACAGTCTTCCAGCACTTTCCACTTTCTCTTTAGCACTCTTTTGCTATATATTTATACGTTTATCTACATTTTTCAACCTATATAATATTTTCTATGAACCCACTTATTCCACGCTATAATAATAACCACTTTACACCGCACCGAACTTTATTATATACCTAATTAAGCATAAATCTGCATGACTTTAAAAAAGCTTCAATACAATTATACAACAATTTAAATATAATATAATATAGTTTACTTAGTAGATCACTTTTACTGTCTTAAAATCTTCCTAAATTCAAAGCTTAAGTACAAATGAGTTTTTAACGTGACAACTAGGATTTTGTAACGACGTAGAATTGTTAGATGTAAAAAACCCGTACAAATAGACTAACAATATAGGAAAATATATACGTCGAAATTATTGTAATTGTAGACAAACATATGATATAGTCATAGAAATTATAAGCTGGATTAGTGAACTTTTTCTTGTGTGTTACATATTATTTAATTTACTATATAGTTTTTGATACATATTTGAGTAGGTACAATACAAGATTTTAATGGTACCATAATAAATATTCGCCGATCCAGCAAATTAATAATACCTTTATTCCCCTAAGTATATCTACACTATATTTATTTAAATATGTATATATACCCTTCAATTAAATTAATTTTAATTAACTACAACAAAAATATATACAACACTGTACACTTATTACTTTTACACAAATTCTAATATAGTAATTAAGAATGCTCTAAAGCCGGCCTTAACTCTTCACAGGACAGAAGCAAAGAAACAATATTTGCAAATATAGTGGCTGCGTCCCGTGTGGCAACCAACACCTGTATGCCGAATTCATCTCTAGCTTACTTACTATTATTACTTTTGTTTAGAACTCCTATCACTAAGGTTCAAATTATATTGTATCATCTGGATTGTATCGTCCCGCCGCGCCGCGGCAGTGTTTAGCTGTTCAGTATCTTGTTGAATTTGGTCACTATCAAGTATATACACTGACCGTTAATTATTCCTTAAATGTTCATTCTAATACCTGAATATAGTCAACCTATTTATATATGTTAATTTTTAAGAGTTCTGAACGGCCTTTGCAACCTTTTTAACTCTTTAACTAAAGTATAGAACGTTAAAGTGGGAAAGTTTGATATTATATCTAAATATTTATACCCTTCTTCTCAATATTGAAATTAATAGCAAAGTGTTCAATGTGTTACCGAAGTGCGAACGGTGACCGTGTGCCGTTAGAAAAGTTGCAAAAATCCACACACAATTTATTTTGATGTTTATTTATAAACTATCAACCATAAATATTATATATGTAGTTGGTACAGAATATATTCGCGTAGTTCTTGCATAATGGTGTTTAAACATTTTTCTGATATCATACTGCAGGCTCCTAGTTAATTCCAGTGTTTACGACATATTACCATTACGACATATTGCCTGTGGAATTAGTCATATTTTTATATTATAAGTAAAGTTGGCTAAGCTGAATGGAAGCGTGTTTAAGCGAGTACAGCACAGCCATGGTATGTCGGCCCATACCTGTGATACAATTAATATTCATTAATTAAATCTAATAATATGTCATTAAATTAGTTACAATCAGTATTTGGTCTTGTATCGTGGCGCGGATAGGTGCTACTCGTCTTCATGTATGATTGCAAAGCGGTGGTGGACTCACGGATAGCATATACAGTAAGTGAATGGAACTTTTTAATGTAGACGTTTTCAAATTACGCATATTTCATCTTTCAGAAAATGTACAACGTTCGATTCCTAAGAATTTTTAATGATATCGAAGTTTAAAACATATGTGTGTACTGTGTATGTCCGCCACTGTTCGAACGCGCGAGTTTGTGCGGAGTATTTTGGATATTGGATTAATTATATACTTGGATGGCTCTGAGCACGCGATGACATTGAAGGGGCGGGAGATAACTGATCTCGTCGCGGTTACTGAAACATTTCAATTTGCTATATGCAACGATTCAAAACTAGTTTTGTTACTGTTAAAATCAAAGTCAAAAAATCAAAAGAGGTTTTATTGAGTTATTTGTCCAAGTATCCAATGACTCGAATAAACTAATATATAAGTTTGTCTATAATGTTTATTTATATATGAAATATTATAATTGGAGTTGGCGTCGCGTTTTCCCGCCGTCAAAGCATATCTCGCCGCGTAAAGTCGCCGTAGCAATAATGATGTTCGACTACAATTTCTAAAATTGTTTTAAACTTTCGAATGTGTGATAGTAGATGCAGTTGTTGTTTAGTTAATTTTAATATTAATAATAATAATTATTATAAATTAATTGTTATTGTGAGTGTAACATTTGTTATCATTAAGATTTCAATATAGTGACTACAGTCAGTTGACGCTTATCTATCCTATCTATCAAATTATAGAATGAATGGGAAGAGTCTTTGGTTTCATTACGTTTTATGATGCTCTTCGTTGTACAGTTAATAATACATAATGTAGCAAGTTTTAGCTAGGGTAAATTTTTTAATAATTAAAATCACCTACAGAGTTCAGCTGTACGAGGATAGATATGCAGCCAATCCCTTTCTAAACAGAACACGTCGTTGGAAACATTTAACGACTAAATTTCAGCACTAAAATATAAAAGTAAAAATTAGCTTTTTCCTAATATAATGATACATTTTTGCGTGAATATTAAATATTATATAGTGAGATTCCCTTCACATAATCGTTATATATATTTAAATATAAGGGGGCACCGAGGATATAACGGCACTAAGTACCCACACCGTGCCCCGCTCCGTCTCGTGCCGACACGCGATTAGTGTGCAGTCGCATATAAGAAAACGAAGCAATGTTAATTTTAACATTAATAGCGTAATTAGATTTTTATCCTTAAGTGTAGAATTTCATCTAGTTGCCTTCGTAATAGTAGAGAAATTAGGTGATGCCTTTTTCTCATTAGCTTTATTATGGAGATATCACTCGCATGTCTCTATTCGCCAGTCAATTGTCTCGCTTCGTATGTCGCGCGACTCGTCACGCCGCTTCTCACCGCTGTTTCCTGTTTCTCGCGTCGTCCTGCTTGGCGCATTCGTTCCAATATATTTAGCGTATATGCAATGGCCTCTCTGCGAGGCTGTGTACCTGACACCAACTAATAATTAGCAATCCGCGATGCGTCCGTCGACTTTTATAGGTATAGACGCGTACTTTCGCACAATATATTCCAGGTGTCGAGGGCCCCAGCGTGGCTGGACCCTGTTATTGTCTCATTTGATTGATGACTAGATGTAGTTTATGACACAAATTCTAGTCTGCTTTCATTGATCTCTTGTTCCGATAATCTTTATCGTAATCGCAGTTATATACTTCTGTTACTAGTGTACGCTGTAAGTGAAGTTCTCGTGTTCAAATACGGCGGCGGGTGCTTCCTGACGTGCTCAATGGGTCGGACCATTTCTATGTGTTTCTACTGTTCTCACCGTAAATACTTTGTAGTTTTGTCGATTTTCAAATACAACAGTTTTTATATAACTCTCTTAGTTCTTTGCTAGATATACTTCACAGCAATGAACTTTTGTTAACTTAACTTTGCCAGAGCATTTCTTATAACAAACGGCCCCATCGAGCAGCGTAGGTGGCCCCCGCGCGCTGTCTCGTGGTGTTTTAATAAAAAAAAAAAATCATAATATCGTAATACATATATATACATAGATATTTTCATAATCAATAGTATGCATACTGTTACTGGATTGCTAATTTTGTATACATAAGTACACAATTAGTATAGTTTATATACTTATGTGTCAATTCTTATAGCGTTTTATTACCTTAACAGAAAATAGATAGTAAGTGTTGAAGTAATCTAATTATCAGTGTTTATCGAGCTGTTTTATCCTTGTTTATTGTTTATTTTTCATTATTGGTATATTTTAAATAAAATATGCTTCAATTGTTATCAAATTTTCAGCTGTCTCTGTGTTGTACATCAAGCAGTTATTTTAAGTAAACGTATTTGATTGATGTCATTCGGATCTGTAACCATAACGGAAGACTTGAAAGTATCAAAGTACATAACTCTTCTAAAATATTGGTCTTGCTTTATAATGCTATGTGGGACAACGAACATTGAGCAAATATTGCAACATAAGAAATTTATATTAATAAGAATCCATTTGGAAATTTCGATTTGTACGTACGTGATCACCTCTTGTGCAACATTCATATTATATCGAAAATTATTGCCAATTTTCTATGGAATAATTGGCCTACGAGTATGCGATGCTAAATTTTTGTCTATATGAATAAGATGAGGGCTCTTGGTCATAAACCTAGAAGTCTTAAATTAGTGTCGCTAGACATCAATTCGTAGCGTAATTATCTTCACGGTTCTCGAATTCGCGCTTTATTCTTTTAATCTATTGATGTTGCTTCACGTTGAGCGATGTCACTTTTGAATGAATACAAAATAAAAAAATACTTAAATCTTGTTGTTTTATACATGTTTAGTTTAGTCAAAATTGTTAAAATAGTTTAGAAATGTTCTTAGTTTTTGGTTTATATATTTATATTGTATAATAATTGAATATTTAAATAATCCGTCATTATGGAAAGTTTCTTGTAATCTTGTAAAGGAATATTAATTATGGTGTATTAACGAATTATTAAACAGTGAGGTTCTGGTCACGCATTGTAAAATTCAAGTTAGATTGGTTTTATAGTCATTCTGTATGTAGGTTATCAATCTGAAATTTTCTCATAATTATAAAATAAACGGTGTTTTCTGCTGTGACTGTGTTTGTTATTACCCTGGCTCATTTTTTGTTAAGAAAATATATCAATTACACAATAAAAATGCACTTTAATTTTTATTTATCTTATATATATATATATAAATAATAGATGTAGGTCCATATTACAGCAGCCTTGATATTATGTTTAACTAGAATATGAATAATTGAATCTCTAAAAGTAAATGCGAAATATATTTTCTTCACTGCTAAGCAGTTTTATTATGCATATCTTTTGTACGAGTAATTAACACATCAGTAGGCGTTAGAAGTTCTTCATGAATACCTCCGACGCCGATTCAATTTTAAGCTGTTTGCTGTTACAGAAATAAATATCCTCATCTCTCCACCAGACGTTAAACATTACAATTTTGTGAATATATTTTTGTCCCATAATTCAGTCAGCTCATAATTGTATTTATAATTACAAGGTTTTTATTATTAAGAATAATCATTTAGTATATGTTGATGTTATTGTATCATCACTATAATTAATAAGTTAAGTTTATGTACTAAGCTTTGATAAATTCGTGAGATTTCACATTTTTCTACCAGATAAGAATCGAATCAAATCGAAAAGAATAGAATATTAATTGAATACAAACTTTTTTTTAAGTAAGAGTAACTGTCAAAAAATACAAAAGGTTAAATTAATCTACAATTCCATTGTTTCACAAGTAGTCAGAGAAAACTGTCTGTTATAACATAATAATATCTGTGGTCGTATTAAGCTTTACATGAATGACGTTTACAGTCAGAGTGACATATTAGTTATGTCAAGTTTGTGTTTTGGTTCGAGTTGCATTTTGTATATTATAAGTAATTGAAGCTACAAGACACCAATATGAATGCACCGCCCACCTTCGAGTCCTTTTTGCTGTATGACGGAGAAAAGAAGTAAAAGATTTATCTTATAAATAAATATAACCTTCACAGTATTGGAATTAATAAATTCATTTTTGTTATTATAAAGGGTTCAAAAAGAGGAAGATACAAAAGTCACTAATGCTGCTATATTCACCGTAAACAAAGAAGACCATTCATTAGGAAATATGATTCGCCAGTAAGTAAACATGTAACTAAAATGATTGCTAAGTATTTACAATAATATGGAAAAATATATGACACTAAATCTTGATTTTCAGTCAGCTTCTTAAAGATCCAAAAGTATTGTTTGCGGGATACAAAGTACCCCATCCTTTAGAACATAAATTTGTCTTACGGATTCAAACCACATCAGACTATACTCCTCAAGAAGCGTTTATGAATGCTATTACAGATTTAACATCAGAGTTATCACTTTTTGAAGAGAGGTTTAAAGTAAGTTGTCCATTTTTTTATAGTTTAAGGGAGTTTCGATGTTGAAGTAATTGATTTCATTAAATTATATTATAAACAAATTCATTATATAATTGACTTAATTTTATGTTTTAAATTATACTAAAATGACTTTTTCAATATTTTTAATAATTATTCTTAATAAAAAAACCTGTTTGCATCACATTCTTATAATTTTTTATAATTAAGATTTTTATCGAATCAGGAAATAGCTGTGGCATGTAGTAGTACTACTATGTTTATTAAAAATTAATAAAAGTAGTAATTTTTTGATGATTATTTATTAGTCAGTTATTATTTTTGAATGTTTATCTTTTTTTAGGAAGCCATAAAAGAAAAGAAGGATGGTCTAGACTAGATGAAAATTATCATTGTGAGTTTATATGTTGAACTGTTATACTTTGAATTGGTGACAAGAAAAATCTTTTCTGCAATTTTGAGGTAATGCATAGCAGTAATAAATTTAAGTGAACTTATATTATCAGCAGAAAACGACTATTGTTGTATGAATATTTTAAGCCGTATAAATAAATAAGTATAAAAATAATATTGTTTTTTTTAAAGAATTAATTTGTGGCCCTGTCTACCCATTATTAATTATAAGCTTATACCCAGTCTACTCTCAAAGGGCTTGGAGTTGCGTGTGACTGAAATAATGTTATAATATTTAATAATAGTATTTTTGAAATTTAAATTCAGTTTTATATGTATAAAATTTCTTTTTTTTTCCAAATTTATTACCCTTGTAAAGATATTTAGTTATCATAATATTTATCCTTATCCTTCTAAGTCTCATACACTATGGCCCATAATCTTCGCATTATTTCAGCTCCATCCTCACGTTACTAATTATAGAAAAACTGTTTATTAGCAATAATAGTCCAAGCATTTTTAATTTAGTTATCTTTGTACTATTTTTTTCTTTTTAATTACTTACCAGAAATTTGACTAGTAACATTTTGAATACCCAACACTATATATATTTTTGTGTGGGTAAATTTTGTCATATAGATTGTGAAGTGTATCAGTTTATTCAATAGATGCAATATTTTTAATTATAAAATTGAGAATGGAGTGACTTAACACCCTAATGATCTTAAAAAAAAAAAGTCATACTAAAATAAAACAACAAAAAAATATTGAATCAATTTATTGATTTTAGAAAATTGTAACAATTAGGTGTTCATTGTGGTGTTTTAAAATAAATTGTAGTAGAATAAAAAACTGTTAAAATCATGATTGTGATGGAAATAAATTGATTTGTGCCAAATCAGTCATCTTCTCAATATACATTACGTCCAGATAATGTATAAGAGAATTCCATTGCTCATTAAAAAAGTCGTGCTAAAATAACTTAAAAAGTTTTTCCTTATGTACATATATTAAGCTACATTTTATTAACTAAAAAAACAGATACCATTTTCAGGTAAACAATAAATACCTAAAAGAAACAAGTAACATCAACAACGGTAACATTAAAACTAAATTTAATAAATTAGGTATTAAAAAGTTTCTTCTTCATCACAGTTCTCAGTAGTGTGCCCGAATACTGAAACAAAAGATATATGACATATAAAAAAACCCAATTATTTAAACTATATTATATACCGCGTCAGAACTAAATAATGTGACAAATTCAATAAAAATTAACAGAAAACCAAAAATTATAACTAGCCATTCTCTACAAAAATTCTCCGTATTTATAATTGTCATTTCTATAATATTTGCAGATGAATGACATAATTGTTGTCAAATATATATTTTCAGGGGTTCAGGATCACAGGAATTTTCAAAGAAATATAATAAATATTAATTTAGAGATCAAATGACTGGCCAAACTATTAAATGCATAAATTATTGTAACATATTGTGGCCAAATTTTATTTATGCTAAGTCTTTTAACATTTCATACTCTAAGCTATTCTCCTTGCTTAAAATATAATTTCCGAATGCATCTTGTTTAACAGGTATGCACAGGTTATATTATATGGGAAAATAAAATAGTTTTTTTATTATTTTCCATGCAATTTCTTTATGTTTCCTGAAAGAACTTTGATAATTTTCGTTTATACCAAAATTAGCAAAATTGGCCTTCTGTTCTAACGTTTTAGCAAAACTTACAAACGTCATTTCATTTTTATAAATCACATTTTTGGTTTTTATAATATTAATAAATACTCCTTATCATATTATTTTTTTCAAATATCTTTCATGTACTCCGTACAGACAGCGATCAGTCACATTTTTATTATATGTATAGATTTAATTTATTTGTTTTACATAGAAGTTATTGGACATATTGGATAAAAAAGGTTTCTGAATAGCAGGTAATACCATTCAACTCATTCAATGTTTAATAATTGTATTAACTATTAATTATTATTATGGCATTATAACATTCCATCTGATTAATATTATGAAATTTTTGTCTACATACATATATATTTATTTAAAGTTTATTTTTATTTTACAAACAGATCTCTTATCAAAGTCAAAGTCAAATATTTTTATTTAAAATAAGAAATTACATGCTTCATTTTTTTTAACGTCAAACAATTAACCACCGGTTAAGTTAATGGCTCAGACCTGAGAAGAACCGGCGCAAGAAACTCAATGGGATTTGTATTACGTTTTTTTTTAATAGCTTAGTTAAGTTTAAGTTAGCTATGCACATTACACACACATAAACATACAGTAATCGCATTTTATGTTGACCGGGCATATGGCTACTTGGCTTGCCAAGTTGAAGAGTGATACCATGCGAAAAGAAATCACTAGCGTTTGTCGTCCGTTCGCGTCGCTCACCGTCTCTACCGCCAATCATTGTCTATTGTGTTGCCATACACGTAGATTAATTTACGTAGTTAGTTTAGATTAGTTCTTGAAAGATTCAGGTAGAATCCGTCTATTAATAAGATAGAGGTTGTCAATTGTCATACAGCCTAACCTTCACAAACGGCGCAGTAGGGACGCGGCGGCGGCGGCGGCTTCCGCGCGGGCGAGTCGCCGGCGGGGCGCGGCGAGGGGGGCCGCGCGTCGGGCGCCTGGCGCGGGCAGTCGTCGGTGTCGTGCGCGTCGAACACGTCGCAAATGTCGCAGAAGAGGCGCGGCGCTACCGCTCGCGGTTTGCGACCGTTTCTGAAACAATAAACTAATGTCAAAATATATATTAAAAAAACAGTCGGTAGAGTAAGTTTTCTCTATTGACTTTATATCCTTATATGTTTAAATAGCCGATTTGTACACTGATGATCATCATGGTATATTGATGAGACATAATATTTATATATTAAACTTAAAGTGGAATATCCTATCCTTAAGTTATCTATGTACTTAACGGTTATGTGGAAATAATGAGAGGAGTGAATTTTGCTTTAATTTAAATAATAGATATATTATCTAAATTTAGCAAAAAATTGTAAATGGACTGTTTTTGTTTTAATCTTACATTTTTTCTACACTACACTAAATGAAAAGAAAGGAAACAGGTATTTACGTGAGCGGCGGCTCAGGTGTGATGGCGGCGCCCTCTAACGCGTGCACTCGCGCCAGGAGCTGTTCGTTCTTGTGCTGCATGTCCACTATCACAGAGTTCAGGAAGCTCACTTGCCCATCTAGCATCTCTTTGTCTTCTGTTCTGTATACATATGGAAAAAAGATATATTTAATATATGTACAATAAATATCATTGCCTTTAAAAATTATGTATTACCGGATGGTGAAAATAATCATAAAATAACCATTGCGTGTAAACATGGCCTAATTAAAAAAAAATGATATACGTACAGCAAAAAGTATTTAACACGAAAATCTTTTAATTTTTAAATAAATTTAAATATTTCCTCTATTAAATTTAAATATATATAGTAAAACGTGAAATTAAAAAAAAAGTAATGAATATACAAACGTTTGTGTGTCTCCTTGTCCGAGTAAACCCATAGCATTATTAGCATTTTTATCTCTAATTTCTTGACCTTTTGCGGCCATTTCATTTTGTAATAAAATCATTTCCCTTTCCACAACTTCAACTTTGGCTTTTTGACTCTACAAAAGAAATGAACAAATAAATATATGAAATATTTTATAATGCAGCCTCAATTTTCCCCGCATAGCAGGGTATTCAGACACAGCCAGGGTTCACAGAAGATTGTAGTCCTTGTGGCCCTGGCCAGTGGCGGTGGAGGAGGAGCACCGTGAGGTTTTAGTGGGTAAACGGACGGCCCACACCTGCCGGTCCGGAGTCCCATATAACCGCGTCTGAGTCCCCAATCGGGCAGGTATCCGTAACGGATCTCTTTACGCAAAAAAGGGTATTCAGACAGAACCTAGTGTTAAGGCACTCCGTTCTCCAATTTCCGCCCAAAATTGAGACATTGCGTGTTGAGTAGCGGAACTCAACGCCGCGCTTTGTGTTGCACCAGACGCCGTCCCACTGCACCACAACGGGCGTTAGTGACATAACAATCAAAATTTACTGACACGTTAAAAAATACACTAATATTTGAAACAAGCAACAAAATGATTTTTTCTTTAAAATATTTACCTTGAGATCATCCTGCAATTTGGATATTAATTGATTCTTACTAACAATTTCTTTGATATTTTTATCTACGTCACTTCTCAGTTTAGCGATAACTTTTTCACTATTGGCCAACGCCTCCACACCGGACTGTCTCACTGCTTGTAATTCCAACGTAAGCTTTTCTAACCTCTCGTCTTTACTTTCTTCGTTATTTTGCTGGACGGCTAACAGTTCTAATTTCTGCGACAATTCTAGAACTTTCTTTTCACTTTCACTAAGTTTGTTTTGTAATTTATTCTGATTCTCCAATTCTAATGCTATTCTCTCTTTTGATTCTTGCAATTGTTTCTCGTACTCGTGTATATCATTTTTAAGAGATTGCTTCACAATTTTACTTTCTTTTTTAAAATGGTCGAGCGTGTCTTGTAATTTGTTATTCAGATCGTTGTAATTTAACTTCTGTGCATTGTTTATGTCCGTTAGCTTCTTTATATCATTATCTGATTTAGTCAGTAATTCTTGTAGGTCGTTCACTTTTTCTTTTGTTCTTTCTAATTCTTCTAATTGCTTGTTTTGTTGTTCTAAATTATTTTCTAATGATTTGATGGTTGTATTCAGAGATTCAACTTCACTTGTATGTTTCGCTTTTAGATTCGCATTTTCGCGTTCTAAAATTTTTATAGACTCTTGTGTTTTAACAGTGTCTTCAGTAAGTGTCTTATTTAATTTATTTAATTCAATTTCCTTTTGTTCTAATATAGTATTTTTATCTTGGATTTCTTTTTGAAGCTTATTTATGTTTTCGTCCTGTTGCACGCTTTTACTGGAATCACTATTATTTTTCTCATCTTGAGATTTAATTATTTTTTCTTTTTCGTGAATATCTAACTTTAACTGTTCTATATTAGCAATATTTTCTTTTAATTTTGTGTTCAACTCCTCTAATTCATTTCTCAAATTTAGTATATGAATGGACGACTCATTAAATTTTTCTTCTAAAATTGATTTCTCGTTATTAACACCTGCCATTTCAGTCTTTAATATTTCTAGTTGTTTTAGCTGCTCTTTTAATAATGATTCTTCTGTTGAAGAATTGTTTAAGAGTGTCTCATACTGTTGTTTGATTGTACTAATTTCTAAATTCGTTTTATTTAGCTGCTCTTCTAATTTATTTTTTGTTTCAGTAGTTTTATTTAAGTCTTCATTCACTTGTGCAAGTTGGCGATCCTTCTCGAATATCATCTCTCCATTAGATTTAATATCTACTTCTAGCATTTCTAGTTTTAAGGTTAAGTCTTTAATATGAGTTTGTTTTTCTTCAAGCAATGCCTTAAGCTCTGTTTCCTCTAACGTTCGAGCTTTGACCTCATCATTAACGGTAGCTAATTGGGTTTGTAAGTGGTTTATTTCCTTATCATATAGTGTTTTCTGAGCGTTGACTTGTGTTGTCATGTCACCTAATATCTTTTGGAGGGAGTCTCCGTGTTTACACGTGCTTCTTCTAACCTATTATTTAAGTCGTTTTGAGCTTCAGTCAATTGGTCAACTTTTTCCATTAACTTAACTTCAGAAGTAGCTCCATCGGCTTTTAGCAACGATATTTCTTCCTTGTACCTGTCGATATCGATTTCCAATTTCTTTCGTATGGCATCATGTTCAATATTTATTTCTTGTTCTTTAACTTTTAAGTTTTCGATTTGGTTTTTCAATATAGAATTTTCATCAAGCAGTTTGTCATTTTGAATTTCTGATTCTGCTAAACGATTGCTTGTTTCATGTACCAGTGATTCGAATTCTTTGATTCTATTATCCGCCATGGTTAGTTTATGAATGTTTTCATCGACTGATCTAACTAGCTTCCCTCTTTCTAAGGAGAAGTCTTCTTGAATTTTGAATATTTTCTGCTTAAACTCTTGTTCGGCCCTACCGCAGTTGTTCGTTGCTTCTCTATATTTATCTTTCAATTCTTGCAGTTCTTTTTCTGTATATTTTAAATGTTGAGACAACTTGTTAAATTGTTCATTAGAGTCGGTGGCTTGACCAGTAAGATTTAAATATTCCTCTTCCACTTTCTCTTTGGAATGTTGAATTTCTTCACATTTTTCTATTGCACTGCTAAGTTGACGTTTATAGTCGCCCATTTCGAGCTCCATTTGCGCTACTTTAGCTTTAAGTTCCGTATTCATTTCAGTAACTTCATTTAAAGACTGTTTTAATTTCTTATTTTCATCTTTTAAAGCATTCAATTCATCGACATTTATAGTAAATTGGGTGTTTAAAGCGTCTAGTTCCACTTTATTCTTATCTAACACTTGTTTATGGTTTTCTATTTCCTTTATCAATTGTTCAATTTTAGAATTACGATCATCTATTTCTTTTTTATGTTCCTCGGCAATTTTGCTATGTTTAATATTAAAACTGGCTGTTGTCTCTTCGATTTCATCTTTCAATTTAATTATTTCCTTATCACGCTCATGGATAGTTTGCTTATATTCATAAATTATTTTGTCATTACTATTTGTAGACGTTGTTGATTCATTAAGTAATTTCTCATAGTCCTTAGTTTTAGTAGTAAGCTCCTGCTGTAATTTTAATATTGTCGATTTATTTTTCTCTTCCTGCTGAGATGCTTCATTGAAATTTTCATATTCATTAACTTTGCTGGTCAATTCTTCTTTGACTCGATTAACTTCTTCCTGTAATACTTTACATGATATTTCTTGTTTTTTCTTTAAATCTTCTAGCTGCTCTATATCCAACACTTTGGCACTTAGTTCCATTTTAAGTTTTGTTATTTCCTTATTAAGAATAACTTCGTGTTCTTTACTTGCACCCGTAACTGGAAAAATATATGTTAGTCGTTTATATATTTATGTAATGATTATATTTTTAATTATAATGGCATAAAAAAGTCCTTTACGACGTTATATTAAAGCAATCCTTAGCATATAACTTTAAAATCTAGATAAAAGTCTATCTTACCTTTGTTTAATTCTAGCGTTTTATCATCAACAGCTGCTTGAAGTGCTGTTAACTTACTATTAAGGTCTATAACTATCTGGCTACTATCCTTATTTAATCTTTCTACATTTTGTTTCTCAGTCTCTAATTTCGACTCGGCTAGCTGAAGCTTGGCATTTAGAACTGATAGTTGAGTTTCAAATTCAGTTTGGGCAATGGCTATTTTGCATTTAGCTTCGTTTAATGCCTTTTCAGACTCGGCTTTTACTTTAGTGAGTTCGTCTGACATACTTTTACCAGAGAATCGCGCTTTTCGTTTTTTCTTTTTCTTTTAGTAGGTCGTACGCCTCATCCAGTAACTTCTGCAGTTCAGAAGATAAAGCTGCAAAACAGTATATTTTTTTATTGTAGCGTGTAATTAAATGTTCATATAATATATACATTGAAATTACATCTATTCACTAATACAAATGCCTAGTAAAAAAAAAAAACAATACAGCAAGATAAATAAATATATAAAAGATTATTTGTTTCGTACTGATATTAGTGTGATAAACTTTATATTGTGAGTTTCATCACACAATACGAAATCGCACAACAATACCTTCATGCAGCTCTTGAAAATAGTCAATGAGCGTAGCCGGGAAACAACCTACTGTTCAAATATTGAGTTCCCTACTTTCCTACTAGAGTGGAAGTACGATGACTAACTATGAGCGGCCGCCAACTCCTCCTTGTGCTGTTCCGCGAGGGCGGTCATCTCGCAGGTGCGCTGGTCCTCGAGCGCGCGCATCGCCGCCGCCGTGGCCTCGGCGCGGGCCGCCTGGAGCACCACTTCTGCTTCCAACTCACGGATTTGTTTCTCACGGACTTCCTTCTCTTTCTAGAATATTACATTATTCATACATTCGTTTACAAACAGAAAAGTCCACACGTCCGTAGAGCATGAAATAAATTTATTTAAGAAAATATTTATGGGTCATATGATAAATATTAAAAAATGCAAGTTCAATCATTCCTTTGAATGTAGCTTATAAACTCACATACATTGTTCTCTTTACATACATTATGTTTGTGTATAAATCAGATAGATTCTATAGTGATTTATAGACACACGGACAAAACTAAGATGATGGTCAGACTCATTATAATAATCTTGCATAAGGTATTAGCAATCTGATTGTCAAGTCTAGTTTATGAACCGATTGAAATAAAGTTAACACTAAATTTTAAGGAAAGTTTCTGAGATGAACGTGCACAAACGTACAGACAAAAAGAGAAAACATAAACAAAAATAAATATCATTGTTTTGGGTTCTATTACATAGATAAATGTCCCCAATAATATTGTTTTCATATATCTTTCATGTACAGACAGCGATTAGTATATTTTTATTATATGTATAGATAGATTGTTTTACGTACCTCCATCGCTTCCTTATATTTCTGAAAAATAAAATAATAATAATTAATAAAGTTTATAAAACAATAATATCTAAGCAAGTTTTATTTGTGCTACATACATTGTAATCTTCTTTATTAATGTTTTCTTCTTCATTTCTAAACATGAGATCTTCAACTTTCTGTTTCTCGTCCTCAAGCATTTTGTTGAGTTTATCAAGTTCAGCTTTTAATTTCACGTTTTCATTGTTCGCCTATAAATTTAAAAGTCAATTCATTAACTTCTGTTTATTGTTACAAGCTTCTTGATTTTTTTTAAAAGTCAACCTACAGAAGTGGAGTCAGGTATTAGTAAATTACCTGGGTAGCTTCTTTCTTTGCTTGTGCAAGTGATGTTTCAACGCGATCCATTTGCATTGTAACTTTGGCCACCTCTGCCCTTTCGAGTTCTTGTTCTCGCATGAGACGTTCGACATGCTGTTGTTTTTCTCTTAAGAGTTCCTATGTTACAAAGAAGTGAGTTAATTATGAAAAATTTTCATATACTTTTTTTTATACTGCCCGAGTTCACAGAGCATTTAGTGGGGTTTTTATTATTACCTTAAAATATTAATCATGTTCCAATACAAATCAAAATATTATTCAATTATATAATCGAAATAACCACTTGTTTCTTCAAAGAAAACCAAAGCTATCAAATATTACTTAAGATTATAGTTATACTTATGTACATATAGGTTTACGATAATAAATAAAAGCTTAGTTTCGCGTTTCGAAAATAAACAAAAATTTCATATATAGACATAATCTTTCAAAAATTCAGAAGGTAACACAGGTAGGTATTTACCACAAATTAGTCATGCGACCTTGAATACAAATAACCATTGATATCGCATGTTTGAAGAATATATACTTACCTATTATGTACGTTTTGTTATCTATGCTAAGTTTTCCACGAGTTCGATGTCGCGTCGTCGCAAATTTTCTGTTGGCACTTAATTCACATTTAAGTACGAAAAACGTGTTTTAGATTAAACTTAAAGTATCGATTAATTATTTATTAATTTCAACCTGTTCGACGAACTGTGACGTAACGAATAACGATATTTTACAAAACAACCATTTCAATGTATATTCATCTAGAGTTTAACGTAAAATGGAGCGCTATTAAAGTGCCTTTTTTCCCTTTTTTCGTTATTGATCATATTAAGTTCTTTTTTAATTGCAAAAAGAGCTAGCCGAGCTTAAGCTCGTTCTGTAATTGATTTTTAAAAAAGTATATATTATATTGAAACCTAACCTACCAAATACCTTTAGAAACTTTACGTATACAATTAATTGCATAATCGATTCATATCTGGATATGAATCGATACCCGGGTGTATCACACCTCTTTTATATTCTCTACGCATTATGTAAAGACTGGAATGTGACTTAAAATTTTTTACAGCAGATAGTATAAATATAATAAAAAAAAATATATAAAAATTTCCAAAAGAAATAATGAACCGAGCCATAGTTTAGTTTGTTTTGAAATTGTAAACAAATGAGCACATATTCATAAATATGGTATTAAGCAATTAGGTAGGTGAATATAAACGCGTAGGTATACTCAAACGTTTGCTTATTGACAATTGAGTCGTTGGACCGCACAAAAGGACATACAGACGTTATAGTATCACATTAACACCCGCCTACTACAATTACTTATTTCTGATTAACATTTTAATAATTTTATGTACAATCTATCTATAAACTATGGGAAGAACTTATTTTTATACACATTTTAGTTTAGACGCGATCATGGAGCAGTAACAAAGTGTCTAATCACAAATGCAATGATTGTGAGTTTGATCTAGTTTACGAGATACTAGTTTGTTTACATTACAAGAACATCTCCAGGCTTTTGCTGCATAGCAGGCAGAGAAAATCTAGTGTCAAGACCTTTCGTTCTCTACCTTCTCTATGCAAAGTTCGCAACAATGCGTGTCCGGTAGCAGAGCTTAACCTCGCGTTTAATCTTATTATGATCTATATAAGTAATCATATTCATCAGTTAAATGGAACCTATAACTATGTTTACAATAAGACGTTTCACCACTGCGCCACGATTGCCTTTAGATTCCTTCTTATTATTTCCCAGCCTGATTTCGATTTCACAAAGCAAGTTAGGTCACTAACATTTAAAAAATTGATTATTTAATAAATACCGTATATATTATTTATACAATTATAATTATTGTTGCATGGACTTATTGTGTATTAAGTACTAGAAATGAAATTTGAAGTAAAGAAAAATTATAAGTTTTATTACAAACAGTAAAACTAAGCTGCCTAATTAAATAGCTTATCCGACTTTAAATCTTACCAAATGAACGAAATAAAAAACTAAATACTCAGCTAGTTTTTAAAAACTAGGGTTTTTATAAAACTGTGCCACGAAATTAAAAAATGCTGCATGAAAAATGTTTTCAAACGCGAAATAGCCGTGCGAACGGCGAAAGCTCAAAGGCAAAGAAAGTCTTTACGAAAAAAAAAGAGTAAGCACTCTAGACCAATCTAAATTTAAAATAAAGTGAGAAGTTTGCTTTAAAACGATTTTAAAAGAAAACCTTCAAGTTTTAAGAGACAGATTTGTTCATATATTGCAGATATCTATACAGAATTTAGTTAATAGCTTCAACCAAACAGTTATATAGCTTCTATTAATATATATTCAAGCATTTCCATGACCTCTGTACATTTTATAAATAAATAATTTCACGCTTCCCCAATAAAGTTAGAATCAGTTTTGAGAGCAGACAGAATAAACCATGTTTGAAAGTAGCTTTGGATGCATTTGGAACGCTGCCAAAAGGCCACCCCTCTGCCCATCGATCTGTGTCGACGACCGTAAATATAATGCAGGTTAAATAATTGAAATCTATAAAGATTTCAAATGGAGTCTTTTATATAACTTGAGGTATTATCTCTTATTGTATATAAAGATGAATAGTAATACATTGAAATTCAGATAGTTGCAATTAGATAACACAGCTGACAAAAACTTTCAGGTCTTAGTTATCTAATAGATTTCGTCGTAACTCAATGTCGCGATATTTAAAATAAATTTGTACAAGTGCGGTAATAATACTTTGAAGAATTTAAAGGAAATTATTATAATTTACACTAAAGTACTAAATACATGCCTTGTTCCCAAAACAAATGGCCTAAAATCCACAACCAAATTTAAAAATATACATAAGAAGTAGGTTTTACTCACTCTTCATAAACATGCGTCAAGCAAATATACAGCCATTAGTGTAATAAAACAACACAATTAGGTTTAGATAGTATTTATTTACATTTTTTATAGTAAAAGGTGAAAAGAAGAAATAAATAACACGTCCAATACATTTTTATTAAATCGTGTCCAATCAGTATCAGTTAAATATCATTTCAACGTTAACATACAAACTACATTATATGAAAATTACACTAAATAGTACATTAGACTTGATTATTAAGTAATTGATTATAGAATGTAAATTATTAGAAAATATCTAAACACAAAGGAATGTAACGTGCGAACTTACTTATATGAATATTATCAGAACTCAACTTACAGGCACTGGTAAGATTTTTTTTTATTTTAAATTTAATAAATACAAATAATAAATATAAATAACTAAAATACGAAATTTAAATTAGGAAGAAACATTTTAAATATGGCAAAAAACAACGAAATAGATATAATCAGAGAATATCACAGTGCTGCCCATAGCAAAGCTAAGCTTTTGTCTATTTATTGATCACATCGGAATAATTATGTCTTAAAGGCTATTGGAACATGATTAATTAGCAGAGTTTTGTACTATAGTGTGCGATAATTCACAATAACTATTTTATTAAGTAATCTGTAAAAAAATATGCATTAATATTAATAATCTTTAGTATGTAAGTAATAAAACTTTAAAACACACACAAAAAAGGCAAACACACAATCAATGTGTATTCAGTTCATTTACTGAATTTACATTATGCAGTGCCAATAGATTTTCTATAAGCTATATAATAATGTTCTCAATGTTATATTATAGAATAATCTGTTGGATACACAGTAGTTTTATTATATACTAATAAAATATATCTTTTACACTTCCACTTCGTATAATTTTGCTGCAGATGCAGTATTAGTTGTCAATTGAATGAAATCCTCTATTGGGGCGCGGTAGGAATCTTACGCACAGACGTGTGCTAAACGTCAAAACCCAAAATTTTATAGTGAAACTATTCTTAAAACATTAACCAATTGGCCATTGTAAATAAGTATACATCCTTTTTGCGCTCTTCTTTAAATTAAGAAGAATCCAAAGGAAAATTAAAAAATATATAAATATATATTTATTTAATAAATAAATCTTCATAATAAACTTAATTGAAATATTTTGAATATTTTATTATATATATTTTAAAACGAACATTAAAATTTTAAAAAAGTGCAAAACGAATCCTGGCCTGGTATCAATTTAAAGTATAGTGACGCCACTTGGTTTTGGCGCATGACACACGCTCGA
Organism: Podotricha telesiphe; assembly: GCA_038994665.1. Classification (NCBI taxonomy): domain Eukaryota; kingdom Metazoa; phylum Arthropoda; class Insecta; order Lepidoptera; family Nymphalidae; genus Podotricha; species Podotricha telesiphe. Next base: position 192,254 of record JAOYRR010000156.1, read on the forward strand.
CCGCCTACCGCGCCGCGATAGTGGGGTACCGTACCTGCAGCGCGTTCTTAGCCGACACCGGGGTGGAGGACGCGCGTGGACCGGCCCGCTGTCGCGCGACGTGACGTGGCGGGTGTGACGTGACGTGCGAAACGTGACGTGACGTGACGTGACGTTATTGCGCATGCGGCGAACAAACAACACATGTTAGCGCACTCACTTTTACTGTTTGTGTGTATTTGGAAACGTCCGTATCAAGTTACGATTGGGCTGACGTTTACAAATACGCTGCAGTTTACTTTAAACCATGCTGAACGTAATAATATGAAATTAAAACAATTTTTAGAAAGCGTATTAAAATTGGGACGAACCAGGATTCGAACCCGCGCTTCTTGGAAACCGTCCAAGCGCTCTGACCACAAAGCCATGCGTATTTTACAAATATCTGCTACCCAAAGATCATTCTACGAACAATCGTTTCGGAAGAGGGAACGTTATTTATTAAATATTATAATGAAAAAACGTTTTTCAATATCGTAAGTGCCTGAATAATACTTAAAATACTTAATACAAAAACGTTAAAATATAAAATGAGATCTAAATTTACGTTCAACATAGCTTGATATTTGATATTAGTATACAGTGCGGTATCAACTAAATTGCAAACAAAAAAAAATACAAAAAAATGTAAAGGATACGACAGTCAAGTTCACAAAACATAATACTGGGCAAAAAATAAATATAGAAAATCAGTTCAGTAACTAATAGTCAATAGTTACGTATTGCAAATGATTATTGTCGATTACAACACCATGCTCAATAATTGACGAAGTTCATGATACGGCCCTTGCAAGGGGCCTCTTAAACGTAATATCACAGTCAAATTATAATAATCATACTATTGCAGTCTTATAACAGATGCCAACTAAATACGTTAGAAGCACCTCAAAAGCAAATTTGAAAATGTAACTAAAATGAACTAACTATAGTGACTTGTTTACGAAAAAAAAAACTTAAATGATAAGAAAAATAAGTAATGAGCAAGAAATTAACACAAGGGCCAAACCAAGGGAGTGCCAGCTACAGACCAAACAAAATTCAACTGAAACATGCAAACAAAAGCAATTTCTACTAGTACCATTACTCTTGCATGTACCCGCTACTATGAATGTCATATATTACGTGATAGCGACTGTAGAGGACGGAAACTGGTTTATCTGGTGCAATGATAAAATAGAAGGAATATATGGAACTGAGTAATATTTGTACTATAACCTTAAATACGTAGCCGAGACAAGTAGGAACCATTCATATGTAGACGACGTAAGGATACGTGAATTGGAATGGGGACACGCAAGAGAAGTGGTAGCTCTTTCCGAAGCCCGAAAAGTGATTGCGCGACGGCGGCAATTCCACGTACAGGTCCGTAGCCGGGCCCCGGCTGGCCCTCGTCACGGCGCCCGGCCGGCCGCCCCACCGGACCACCTCGCTGCCCCGCGACGCCCCGCCGCTGCCCCTCGACAGCGCCCCGCCAGCGCTCGACGCCCCGCTAGCACTCGAGGGACCCCCGCTACTGCGCCCTCGGGAACCGAAACTCATAGCGCTCTCGGAGCACCGCCACGATTTGGGCAAAGCTACGCTTAACTCGGGCGTTTTGTCATTAAATATGATATCATAATAAACGCGCGGTTGTGGCAAGGCGATTAGGGCGCAACGATTTGAATGTATATTTTTAACGAGTAGGGTCTTGTCGATGAGGCTGGCGCTTCGGTGCGGTACGAGGGGCCGCGGGGAGGTCCGGGAGGGCGGCTCGGAGCGCGCGCGGGGCTAGCCTACCTGAGCCGACATCCTCACCCCGACGCGGGAGGAAGCTATCGAAGTGCCGAGCGAAGTGAGGGATTCTCGTGAATTGGAGCGCCGCAGCGGCGTGGCGCGCCCGTTGCTGTGGATCGCACAGGCCCCCGGCTTGCGGTTCGATGGTGATCGGGACACTTTAGAAATTGGCGCGAATAATCCAAAGCGGGGCGCGCATTCGAAATATCTGAAATATCAATAAGTGGTCAAAATAAGTTCAAAAATATACTATGATTTTGTTTTGGCGGTTTTCTAGTGTATTCGACGCGGACTCCTCGAGACGATTTACCTTTTCCCATCAACGGATCCATCGTTTTTCCCGAGAGGATCATCGAGCTCTACACCCGCCCAGACGCCCGAGGCGAACTCTGTAACTCCTACGTAGCGCAAAGTACCAGCTTTACTGCCCCGGCTACTTGACACAATTACTCGGTCACCTAAGCGAAAGTCTCCGTTTGTGGTGGTAGAAATGGAAGCATCTAAAAAAATATTTATTAATATATTACTTACAAAACACTTAAAAACGAGACAAAATTATCTAATTCATGAAATAAAAGTAGGTAAAGTAATTAATATATTTATTAATATTTTCTTACTCATCTTACTGCTGACAACGCTTCGTATGCTACCATTTGGAGAGAGTGCACGTCTGGCTCTTGCGGAGCCAGAAGGCGGTCGTTCGAATACGCTTCCGGCGTCGGAAATAGGTGAAGCATCATGCGGTGCATGAAATATGAGGGCCTCTCGAGTGAGTCTAGTTAGGCGAGAAAACACTCCACGCTTTTCCGGGCACTGGAAGTAGCGAACTCCAGCTACTGACCCGTCATTTTTGCCTGAAAACAAACATAACTTGGAATATGCGTATTTTGTAAGTAAAATTAATAACTTTGTGTTTTTTTGGAATAGTTTGAAAGGATTTTAAGAATGAAACCAGTACAATATTCCTTTCTTTAAATAATACCTATAGAATCGTCGAGCACAATGCCAGCCCAATCGCCTGGAGCAAATTGTGTTTCACCGATGTACGCTATCTGGCCGGGCTTAGTGCCACCCACCCATACTCGTTCGCCAATTATAAAACTGTCTGTGTCCTCAGTTAAAATAACACTGTGATCTGAAATGTATCATTGCATAAGTTTATTTCAAACAAATTTGTAAATTTTCAGACATCTTACGAAATACTAAAAGAAAGTAACAATCCACACAAGGATTGTATTTATAGTAGCTTGAATATGGATATCCCGTCACATTCTCTATTCTCTACACATACATATAATGCACTCATGACTTGAATACGGCTGATGTAAGTGCAACGGCCATTACGGAACTATTTGCATTCCATTTTGCATATAGCTACGCTTTAGTTTTACTTGAGAGGTGCACCTGTGAGCTTTCCCTCGCGACACTCTAAGAACAAACTGCATTTGACATTTGAAGATGTGAGAACAATCTACTTTGAAGTGCTGTACAATCACCAAGTACATGATGCACCCTCTGAAAAAGCTGTACATTTAAAGCCCATTGAGAAACATTCTAATAGTGGTATGTATGTATGCCTTGCGATTTGATGTACAAATGAACATATACGAAGATGAAATTGTTCCATAACAATATTTATAATGCTGCTTCATTTTACATCATTCATATTAAATAAAAATACATTATTCTTTTTGTAAGAACCTTTTCATATTTTAACGTTTAAGATTCCCGAATATGGCGTCATCGCATAAATAGTATTCACTGGTAAATTTCCAGTGTCCGTAAAATAATCTTGAAAGTTCATGGCAGTTTTTCTGAATTTCCATATATTTGTTTATGAAGATAATATATCCGTTTGTTATGGAACAATAGGTGCAACGTTACATACCTGAGGATCGTCTCAGACCGGCTTCACTAAGACGTCTCGGATACTTCTCCCACAAAGCGTCCATCGATGTAATACTGGATCGGCTGCTAGCTGTTATGCACACAAGTGACAAAAACGTGCATTAGCCACTACTATCGGCACTCGACCATGCTTTCACACCAAATAATTATTAATGTATCTCACACAATAACAAAACCACACAAACAAAGTAATGTCGATAAAAAACGATGGATATTATAACGTCGCATTTATGCTCGTTCCTTTTAAATTGCACAATAGTGACAAAATTGATTTATGTTTTAAGACAATTGAGCTAATTGTAAGCTTAGTTGTTTTTCTGTATGCGTAAATAATTAATTATTGGAAGCTATACGTTGGCGGTCTTCTATTATTGTTTATTCTGTACAAGAAACATACTTATACGCAAAAGTTATATAGTTTTATTACTACAATAAATATATTTTTCATTTTCATCGTACACAAATTAATTAGATTTGTTGCATGCAAATATTTAATTTCATACATTATAAACGTTAGTTTAGTAATAGGTCTAGAAATATTATATTCTTTTTATTTATTGTGTGCTGATAATAGTAGTTAAGCATAAAAATGATAGGCGACTCCTCCACCTTTATTTAACATTATAACACAATGCAATATAAACTGCCACCATGAAAGTATAAATAATTTTATTATGTACAATTTGTGAATGTGCTCGGTAAATCACCCTACTCATATCACGCGTATTTTATTGACAATTATTAGTAAAGGAACTTACTAGATGCCTTCCGACGTGAACGCGGTCTCTCAGGCAAACTGCTGCTGACTTCGTCTTCGTCGGCTTCGATCAAATCTGATCCAGAAACGGCGTGCAGAAGCGTGATAATGAAAATGTAATTTGAAAACACTACGCATGTACATAGAAACGTACAAAATGGCGTGATGTAATATTTTTTGTGAACAAAAATACGAAAAACAAAGCATGTTCATGCTCGGTACATTTCCATCCATGCAATGATAACATTCACCTATTTATATATATATATTTACTTTCATTGTTATATATGTAATATACAAGTAGAAACTCACCTGACAAATGTTTTCTCGATGAATCGTCACTCAGCTTTCTTAATGTTTCCGTAGAGCTGCCGTCTATGACAACAAAACGAAGACACATAAAGCAAAACAAAAGAATAACATGCAAACATTACAAGTTACAAAATATCGTAAACAACTAATAGGATACATTGCGTATGGTATAACAAAACGAATGGAAATTAAGCAAGATCACGTGTAAATATTTATGAAAAATTGAACCTTGAACATTGTTGGCGATAAATGTAGAGTAAAGTGACGAATATTTTATTGTGGAAACTATTTTCTAGAAACTGCCAGGCTTAAGTCAAGGTATACTTTTTACCGAAACGAATGACAAACGCAAAACATAATCAAATAAAAAGATAGGCTTAAATATATAAGAATACTCAAACAAAATAATAAATAAAATATGTTATTTAAGTTACTTTACGTAATATTAATCGTAATTTTTAGCGTAATCTGTTAGAAATAGAAAGAATAGATACTTGCATAAATCGTTAATAGCTTCGTAAATGCTTTATTGCCAGTATCTCTATCTTGGCGTGCGTATGTCCGAAGTCTGATTAATCATCTGCGACAACTGCGCAACGGGCCGGCCTTGTCATAGCGCGTGGGCCTGGTAGTCATAACTCTCGAGGCTCATCGCACTCCCTAACCACCTACGTTACTAAGTTACTAAGTTATGCGGAAGGAAAACCTTAAAGAAACTGGAACCTCCATCGTATGGGAAATATAAATTTTCATATCTAACATAATGAAACACACAAGAGACTATCTATCACAATAAATAATACTTGTTATGTCACCTTTTAAGTAGTCTTAAGTTTTCTAGAAAACTCCTCCGACCAATGTGCATTCAACCGATTAAATAAACATACGAATCAATAGATATCACAATACTTTTTCTATATTTACAAACTATACACTATGCTCGTACAAGGCCGTTAAAGTAAATGTTAGTAAAAAATATTAATTGCAAGGTCAATCGATAAAACTGCCAATTAGTAAACTTTTAACTTTCTTTTTGTATATAATTTTTATGTATATATAAAATACAATTAAATTTGTGTAAGTTAATATGCTTTTATAGTTTCGCTGTAAGTTTTTCGAGCTTATATGCATGTGTACTGTATTTGACTTCATTATTTTATGTTTCATATGACATTTATATATTATATTTAAACAAGCCGTATTGTTATGGTAATAAGCAATCCGTCATGTAGAAAAAAAAATTGAAACAGATCTGAGAGCGAAGTATCAAATAGCGTTGTTTACAAATGCTAAAACTGGTGTGCGCATAAAAAAGTATTAGAAATTCAATAGGTGTTAAATCAGTCAGGTATTATAAGTGGGCAAATAAAAATTTGAATTATATGACGTCAACGTTGTTGTGAGTTGAACTAGAATCGTGAGCCTGTGCTATTTTCTAATATTCCAGTCCCCTATTTCAATTTGTATAACGAAGCTGATTGGCACACCGCACTCCACATTACGCGAATCGTTTGATATAGGTACTCTTATGTAAAGCTAATCGAATAACATTGGTATTTTTTGAATTATAGCATTTTTATATACCTTTAATAAAGTTTAAAATGTGAAAATTTTATATATCATAATTTAAAGTACATAGATATAATTATATTAGTTCGCATATCACTTTAACATACAACATTGTACTTTCTCGTTCAGTTCAGTCATTAATTTGGTCAATTAAGGACAATTACGCGGTTAGTTCTCGTGATCATACATCTGCATGTAGGATTGACGACAATTGATGCATTACAAGCTGCAAGGCAAATGCAATTTTCAATGGCAATTACACTTCAGTGAATAAACCCGCGTTAAATGGGTTCTGAATTATAATACTTATGTAATTAAAACTAACAACAGCTTTAATCACTTCCTATATAGTTTTTTTTATATTAAGTTTCTTGTACTGTAGATTTTTTGTTCAGGGAAGTGTTGCAAACTAATTGATTTAGCACTAGACCTACTAACCAAATTGCAAACCAAAATACATTGGCCGACTTAGTTGGCCGCTACATAACTACCGCGATCCTATTATTCTACTAATCAGTGATAAGTGACAAATTATCATAAGATATTAAAATATAGTAAATAATTTCTAGAACGAGATATTGTAAAACAGTAGAATTAGGGACATACAATTCTAGGATATAAAGTCAAGTCAAGTTTTATAATGAGTTCCGAATATTAATTTGTACACTTCGTAATATTCTTAAATACTAAAGATATTTAATGCTTGATCTTATTGTTTTTTAAATAGCACTTGTCCCGTATCACAGGGTGGGCAGAGAGGACCTAATTAAAATACACTCCATTCTTCACTGCGATCGATTTTATACTATTGTATCGTTACTGAACGCCATGCTTTGTTTTACAAGAGCGGTTTTTTTTTAATTATCAGTCCCCCAAGTAGTTGTTGAACCCACAACAATTGCGTGTACCGTGTTCCACTGCGCTACTGCGGCCTCGATAGCTTAATAATTCGTTTTTTAATATTACAACGTTATGTAATCCGTAATAACGTCATCTCGCTCTCATACGAAGTAGATTTAAGATGCAACTATTTTAATGATACTAGTTTTATTTTTAATTGATATAATTATATGACCTGCATCGCAGATTAAGGCCACGTTATCGATGCGTTAAATGTTAGCGGCTAACAGTATATAATAATAGCGTTTGAATAATTCAATAACAATTTACTACGCCCTTAAAGAACAAGTATGGAGTGAATAGTGATTGACAATCTAGACACGATCGCTCCCGCTACGATAATGGACCCTAATGAGCCGTATAATCACAGCGACTTGCATGCTAAGTTTGAAATAATACCAAAATATTTTGGAAATTACCTAAATTATTGTAATTAGTGTATATAAATATTTTACTTATATTTAGTTATGACGGTCATCGTGGCTAAGTGGGACAGCGTTTGACGGGAAACGTAAGCGGGATGGTTGTGGGTCCAATTTCAGTCGGGGAAATGAATACATTTAAATTGAAAAAGACATATTTAGAAAACGTATAAAAATCTTAACGCAGCGGGATTTGAACCCGCGCCTCTCGAAAACCGTTCAAGCGCTCTGAGCGCTAAGCCATGCGTTCTACTGTAGAACGGTTTCTCAATTTCCTAAGTGTGTGAATAACACTTTAAAGAATGTTAAAAAAAATACATTTAAATTATTTTTATTTCTCCGCTTTGGTAAAAACAAAGCGCTGCGTTAAGTTCCGCCATTCAACACGGAACGCGTCGAAATCTGGCGTAAAATGTCTTGACACTAGGTTCTTTCTGACTAAATTTCCTATGCAGGAAAAAGCGTGAAGTTATGAAAGTGTATATGTGAGGCAACTAGAAGAAATAAGAGTAAAGGAAATGGAAGCCGTGAGATCGACACTAGTAATTAAATTCATTGCCTGAGTGGTTCAATAGATCGAATATCAAAATAGAAAATGTAAGCAAGCTAGCATCACTAGCGAGCTCAGCAACTGGATTTCAACTACTTTTTTGTCCAGGTCATAAAATCTTATTAAGAATAGAAAAACGTGTTTTTCCCTATATTTAAATTTATGATTAATATAACATATTTATCAAAATAATGTATATATTTATTTTCTAAAGTAAATAATTTATTATTTGATTTGTATCAGAAAATATGAATTTGTATGAAAAAAAATATTTTTACAAAATAAATTATATATTTTTTCTCACATCTATATGATAACAAATCTTATATGCTCATTAGGCATTTCTACTAACTGCATCTTTAACACAACATGTTAGTTTAAAAATGAAACTCTCAGTTCTCTAAAGTTTGTCACATGTCAGATCCTTTTATTTTCTTCAATTAATTATTAGAATATAAATTATGGCCGTACATTGAATACCTATTTGAAAGAAATTATATCTTTGACGTAACTTTATAGGTACAGGTAATATGTTATGATTTGTCTAGTACATTCCGCGAAGGAGTGCTTTATATAGAATATGGCATCTGAGAAATATAACAGTCACGAAGCCGCAGATAAGCGTTAAGTCGTCTTTGTTTCAAACTCACGCCTGCGAGTTACCGCCTAGATTATTATCTAAGGCAATGATAAATGCAGGTTCAAGTTAGACGGGAACGAAGCCTTGACTTTATGCATAGCATTAACACTGAAATGCGAATTCCTTTTACTGCTGCATGCATGCATATGCAATAGGTATTTACTTAATTTTTAAAAAAATGCCTAATTGTTTTTAAGATTAGACTAGACTAGATTTTTTTTTGTCTATAAACTCTTTTCAGGTACATTGTTGATTATTTTTATCAGATTTAGCAAACCTCGTGTCCGAGATTACAAAGTTGTTTACATATGTAAGTAAACATGGTGACTCAGTACATGCTTCATACGACGGGATATGGTCTTAAATAGGAAAGACGCGGACTTCTATATGTCATCGGTATATAGTATCACAGCAGAGAGTATATACAGATATGACGACATTATATAGCAGTTTCAACATAATTTGTAGAAACTGCTTATAATTAGTTCCCGATAAGGGTAATTACTAAATACTGACATATTTCCACTAGAAACCAATTTATGATACAGCACGGTTTTCATTTATTATTATATGTGAAATAAGTTAGGTTTATTACATACAACGTATGACTTCACATTGTAGTTTATTGTGTATGGTAATGGAATAATGTAAATAATTTTTCTTTAAAGATTTTCCACAAGTTCTTTCAGTTTAAGACTCTGAAAACCGTTTAAAGCTATTTACAAGTTGGTTAGTTTATTTTACATGAAGGGCATAAGTTACATAATATTATTATGTATAAACATTAATAAGTTATAACATATAGAAAAATACATGTTTTAAAGTAATCTCTAAAACCATTTTAAACTGCTACAATAAATAAACGATAAGTTTTAAATAAGAAACCGGAGTTTCCCAACAGTCTACCTTGAACTTGTAAATGCGTCTTCAAGAGACACTGACGTAAGTGTTTAGTCAATAAAGTAATTTACACTATGGCACCTGAATGTACCACCTTCATAGCAAATACAGTGAGTATTACATAAAATTTGAATTAGCATCGTAAGCCGGCTTCATTAGGCTTTTGTCTGTAATAGTCAAAACGTAGGTGAATTATCTATAAAATATTATTTGCATATGAATTGTATATCCTTTTAAAGTGACAAACTAATTTAATTTTGTGTTGAAATTAAATAAAATACGAAATCGTATAATGTTGGATTTTTTACTATCTATATATTTTTTACTATATAACAAATGCTAAATAGTTTTGATAAGATAAAACTCCTTTGCATTGATATATTTTAATAGACACTGAAACTTCACAAATATTAATTTCAACCATAATTTGGTAACCATTAAGGCTTATGTAAGGAACTTTTTAAAATAATATAGAAAAAAATATTTAAGCAGAAGTGAATGAACTCTAAAAAATATATTTTTAAATCGTTTGGATATCAAATAAAGGCTAATTCCCAGTAGCGGATCATAAATAACTATTTAAATTGCCTGCCTGCCTATGTGTAGGAAAATGTCTCAAAATAAACAGTTACTTATAATAAATATTTGACTATAACTTTATGTTTACATAATTTATTTGAATGCCTTCGTTAAATACTTGTTTTGGTAAAATATGACAATTTCAAGCAAAGAATATGGATATTATAATATAGCACATGTAATATGTTTTGAAACTGACTGACTCTGCTTTCCAGAAACACCACAAACGGCCATAGTGCCGAAAAAAAGTCTCTCGTGTTTATATAATTTAAATTTTATCTATACTAATAAATATAAAACAGTCTCAAAATACCCCTATTACATCTGTTCCAATAAAATAAGACATAGATAACGAGCTTACCAAGCTTAAAATGGGATAATAAATCATGTAACTTGACCAATATGGATGGATAATTTATTATAAAATTATGTTTTATTTTATGTACATCTAGATATAAGATAACTCGTAATATTGATAGTGCCACAATATGTTAAAATAACGGCTAGTATAAATGACAAGTCCATTTGCTAAATACAGGGCAACAGGTACACACCGGTTGTTAACTAATTACATAAGTATAGTACGTGCGTCTGATAATAAATGCGGAAATAGAATGCAGTAGATGGGCGGGTCACAGGGAATATTCAATAAAGTCTAGAGTCTAGACGCTATGGCGTCGCTGCGAGCGGCTTATAAATAACATAAAAGTATATAATGTGTTGGATAGACTTTTAAATATAGGAAAACGTGACTACAATCCAGATAATGAAAACTAAAACTTTAAGTTTCTTTTACAAGTTCAATTCTATTGATCCAATTGAAGTATAAAAAATACAAAATAATTAATAATCACGCATGAGCTAGCTGTCTTCATAACAATGATTTCCCATGGGAACATAACTACCTATAAGAAAATAGTCCCGTGTGATACTCAATTTTAATGTAATGCAGCAACTGTTTCACCGTATATGCGCTGTAAAATTATTACAAAATTTGAAACTTCAACTAGTACTTGTTTTGATGACAGCTATAAATTTACATACGATCAATTGATATTTCAACTCATTTCACCACTACACGATCGAACAATGACTATAAATGGTTTTAAAAAAAAAAAAAAACCAAAATTTTATATATAAATGTTTCTACCTAAAGGACACTGCCACGAGAACCTGAGAAGATAATAATGGCAGTGCCATTTCGACATCAAGTTCCAATCAGGAGAAACAGGTTTCCTGCCGACTCACATGGCGCCGAGCACAAAAAGAATTAATATATGCACGTGCAACATATATGCACGTAACTAATAGTTGCCTTGAGTACGGAGGCGTGTTATGAGTAATAGGTATATAATTGATACCATTTCTATTATTCTATAAATATTATCTGATACACCAATTACTTGTTGATAGCAAATACCGATTATAGGAAAATGATGCATCATATGTTCCGATTTTTTGCTTTTAATTCAAATATTATATATACCTTAATATTGACAGACAGGTCTGTTGCGGTGGCTGATAGCCTAGCTGGGCCTCCCTCGAGGAATCGTGGGTCTCACCCGGCTGGGCTGATCGCCCAGACAGCATTAGCTTATCCCTATCCCCCATACTCCCCCTCCCAATAACTCAGGACTGACACTCCCAGGCCAATTGGCCGCAACCACAAGGACGCACCTGTATTAGCAGGTGGAGAAGATCTCCTTGGTCATAGGGCTTCGCCCCTCCTCCACCTCCACCAACACCTCCACTCTGCCTCTAGGAGTGTGAAGACATCATGTGGTTCTTTATCATTTGCAATACTTGTATACGTGTAAGTATATAAACGAAGCCAACGTAAATTAATCTTTTATTTGGATATTGATCACCGAAACATTTGCTTTAGGCCGATACGCTTCGGTAGAATCGATCTCGCTACATTGTAGTCGTGTGAAATTCAAAACTGACGTCCAAGGTTATTATTTAAACTGATATATTTAAGTGACCAAAAGTGGCAAACAACAAATGTAGAGAGTATATAATATTAATCAATGGACAAAATACAAAGAGTCGTCGCCAGCCTTAAGATTACACCTTATTACATACGTAATTAGGGGCTATTGATGATACCGGCGATATAACCACACATCACACAAGTCAGTCACGTAAGGCTTATGCAGGTTACACCTGCTCTGCAGTTTTGCCACGCCTGAACGACAACAATGCCAAGTCAAGTAATCGAGCAATTCCGAAGCAAGAAGCGCATCTCCGATAAGGATAACACACGGGAAATAAAGACGCCGGATGTAAATATTTATCCTAAGTTAAGACCGGAACGCGTTTGACATATTTTACTTCGCAAATACCTTCTATAAAATATTTTCTTTCAAACGGAAAAATTAACAAAATCACGAATAGCCGGTACGTTTTAAAGGACGGCTTAATCATTAACCTTCCTTGAATTTAGTTGTATGTAAATTTTTTTATTTTGCCAAATGTACCTGTTGTATATTTACGTACAAATTCAAAATAAACATTCTTCATCAATTAGGCATAGCGTGTCATAGTTGGTTGTAAAGTTGATATCGTATAGATACCGAAAATTATTCTGAAATAGATGGCGTGTAAGCAGTTTCATAGTGTACGGTATCACTTTTGCGTTTTACTGTTCATATTTTAGACAAAGACGATATTGGATAAGAGATTTTGTAAATAATTTGAAAAAACTGTTTGTTTGGTGAATATATTAAAATTTATAATGTGTAGAAATCTATAATATAAAAATCAAAGTTCAAACAATTCATTTACTATACGTTATTGTTCATCTAAAGTTTAAATCTGATAAGGCTTAGAGATGCGGTTACACTTACGGTTATGTGGCATGTCATAGTCGTGATAGAACACCAAACAAGGTTAAGTTATTTAAATACCACAAATGTTAGCTCCACAGGTACAAGGGTCAGGGTAAGCTTCTTACAATAGTGCGCCACTGATAACATGAACAACCCAAAGTGTTTTATACTAAATAAGAAAATAGTTGCGTTCATTATTCAATAATTCAAGAGTGAATTAGTATTAGTCGCTAAGTCGGTATTAGCAATATTTAAAACCTTAATTAAAAACTCGTGTCAGAAGGGCATTTATAAAACAAGGCGCCCGGTATAGTTCAAAGGAGAGTCGCAAGGGAGGTTCGCTAGCGCGCGTAAATAAATCAACAGCTATAGCCATAGTTTGATTTTATTAATATATAGATTGTTCAGACACGAAGGGTGAATACTTGTATAGCAATAATGAATTATTGTATAATACCTTAATAGTTTTGTCCTTGCTTATTATATCACATTTAACTATATAAAAAATTAAACATCGCAGATTTAATTGTGAAAACTTATTTTTATTGTGTAATAATAAATAGTATGACTTACTTCATAAGAGTAACAAATTATATTTCTCTAGAATATTCAATTACAAATAAAATATAAATATATATGAAAGTTATCATTTTATTTATAAATTATTTATCGACTTTATATACACAGTGTCGAAGTCTTTACTCAGAATATTCATATTATTATTTAAAAATAATTAATTCGCGTTACGTGGTTTACATTTTTCTAATAGAACAAAAGTAATCAAGACATATAGAAATATAACGTATAGCCTTAAGGCTTCTTATGTAAGAATCAACACAATTCACTATAAGGTATAAGGATTTATGACATGTTTCTATTGCCATAAAAAAAACATGTAGGTATGTATATATTATGTAGAGTTTCATTGAAATTGATAAAATAATAAATTTATTATTAACTGCTCAGATCAGCTTAAAGAAAAATTGTGGGGATTTTTTATATATTAAGTAACATCATTGCAGAGTTGTGAAACAATGCCGTAAGTTATACTACTTAGTACTACTTCAAATGAATTAACACTTCTAGCTCTAAGCATTACTAACGAGTTATGGAGTAAAGAATTGGCTCATCTGAAACTGCAGCTATATATTTATCAGTATACGTGCATGTGCAAAGTGCAAATAATAGAATTATTTCGACATATTATTCACTGAATAAATGATAAAAATGAAAAACATATTATTTACGAGGTAGCGATTAAACAACTTTGATAATTATGAACACAAAAAACAATATAAAACGAATATAGTATTTAAAAAAGCTAAGGTTATTAAAAATGACATGTTAAATCTTAAAATACAAAACAAAAAAACAAAATGAATTATGAAAACTTACCAGAAAAGCTAATTTTTGTTTCGGCCGGCATCTTAATAATGTAAAAATATATCCCACAGTTTTTTTATAATAATATTAGAAGAATAATTCTTTAGAAATGATTACTAATCTAAAATTCGGTTCAAATTGCTTATATTTTGTATGTTGTAGATTTGTGGGTCCTCTCCTCTCTGCGACTGTCAAGTACGCGTGTTTCGCTCGCTTGCCGAGTGTGCACTGGCGGCGGCCGAAGAGTCCTACGTGCGCGCGTCCGTCTCACGTTTCTGATACGAGCCTTCTATATTATTTCAGCACAAATTGTCCCCTATCTTCATCGGGACACTTTTTATATACCTCGATCTTTATTTTCCTAATATTACAATTTCCATTTATATTTACAGTGTATGGTTAGGTAAGCTATACCAGTTCAATAACGTTTCGAAAATATTTAGAGTACTAGAGAGCTCTCTAGTGTTTGGTTGACGAATAGATATATCAATTTTATAATAAAGAAATTATTTAGAAATTCTACTGTGTTTACTAATTCAAAGAATACAAGATATAGCAATCGAGTGTATCAATATAGATGATAAGGCAATATTATTTTAGGTCAAAGATAACATTCCGTTAAGCTGTAAGAATAGAAATAGAACACAGTACCCCTTTCACTCTTATGAATTTTACCAATGTACTTAATGCATCTTGATAAGCCTTCGTTGCTGATGAATTTAGTTAGACATTGTAATCATGCTATCGGCAGGTTAATATATTTATAACAAAATGTATGCAATAAATATATGCTTGTAAAACATTAATAAAGAAATATACCTTAATATCATTGAAGTATTAAAACAAAATCAATATTTCACTTGTACTACCAGTGCGAACAAAAAACAAATTAATTACCGTTTAAAAGTGCTACGTGTTTTTTTTGTATTTTCTTTCGTAATAAAAAATTATACAGCTTTTAATTAGCTTTTAATTTTGTTATAATTCAAACTTGAAAGTTAGCTTTGTGGAAAACAAATCATTTTGTATCGGATAGTCTTATCGAGAAAGGCTATACTATATAACGTCCCGCTGCGATCAATAGTAGCGAAGCAGCAATTAAAAATCGCAAAAACGGTAAAAAATATTTCTCTTATGACAACTTCCGTTGCTTACGCTGCTTAAACAGTTTAAAGTTACGTAAAAATCATGTATGATAGAATTGTTCCCATCTAAAAGTTCTTAAAAAAAAGTCCATGTCAGCATATGTTTTTTTTTAAGTTCGACTCAGCATAACCTTTCTATGGTAATGAAATTTATTGTAAAATTATGTATGTATTATTTGCGAACGTGTTTTTATAAACATACTATTAATCATAACTCAAATAAAAAGGCTATAAATCACAAGTATTTAATTTGAACCAAAATCGCTCTTTCCGTGAAACATTTGGTTTCAATTAATATTTTAATATATTTTTATAGTTTTAAAATAACTCTGCAACAAAATTATGGTCAAGTACGTGGAAGGCGACCGATCATGACACTGATTACAGTAAAGGACTATGTAATAATCTTTAGTAATATTTTTAAGTAATAGTATATAATTATTCTAGTAAGTTTTTTGATAAACTAACGCGGTTGAAACTAAAGACTTATAAATTTTATAACATGTCTCTGTCTGTCGTTTGTCTGTATTGTATACGCATCAAACTAAAACTGCTGAAATTTTTTAAATAGTCTTTATTACAATAAAATATATGAACTTTATCAATAGTTTTTAACATTGTATATTTTTAATACATCGCTTTACACAAAAAACTTATTAAGTTGTTTTATTTACGCGAACAAAGTCGCGGGAGCGGCTAGTACTTAAAATAAAGAGATTAGCGAGCAAAAAAAAGTGAGTGATTGTGAAATATCGTTATATTATTGACTGTCCAATAACCTAATTTTTGCATAATCGACACGCTTTTGTCTGATTTTCAATACTTTCACTTTCGTAAACAATTATATACATATAACACAAAGTTAATAACCAAAAAAAGAAACGATTTCGCTGTTATAGCTCAATTTATATGCTGTCATAACATAACAGATCTACAATTTGGAGCCTATCAGATCTTTATATCTATTTGAAATATATTTTTTACTTTCTAGTTTAGTTAACAAAATGGCGTTAGATATTTCACACAATATGACCCTGTAAAAGAAACAAAAACAGTACAGAGTAATGTCTCTACCTAACTCACCAAAATGCAGGTGACGCATGGAGATGCAAGATAAGGCACTAACCGCCTGGCACGATCGAAAGCTTTAATTAAAGAAAAGAACTGAAGATAAAAAGGAACAATTTTATTATTAATCATTATAACATAAATTAGTTTAAGATTACATTCACTCGACTACATAACTCAGTTTAGATGAAAGCAATAATGATGTATTGTTTTTTGATAGTGTTAAGTAACTGATTGCGTAAATTTAAAATACAAATACGCAGCAATTGTGAGAGATATTTAAGTGTTTCAAGTGTTTTTAATTCATGAAGTTTCTCACGGTGGTGTCAAGAAAATAAAGTAGTCAAAAGTAAGCTGTTTTATTTATGTAAAGTCTTGAAACCAGCTTAAAGACTTTCGCTTGTAGCACTTTGCCTTGCGAAATATTTCCATACAACCAACATATACCATAGACATACGTTAGGATAAGTGAAATGTTTCGTTGTTCCCCAGAAGCACTTTACTTTTACAATATTTTATGTCTTTTAAAGTTAAAAATGTAAAATAGCTCAATACAATTAACCGTTGTATAATGTAGACCAGTGATTCCCAAAGTGGTCTATATCGACCCCTAGGGGTCTATGACAACCTGCAAGGAGTCTACGTCAGCGAAAAAAAATTTGGAGGTCCATGAAATGAAAATGGGGGTCCACGATAGTGGATCTCAACACATACACTGATAGTACCGATTTACTTACATCATACTATCTTATAATTTCAAAACATATACATTATTTATAAAAGAACCTATGAAGTAAAAAAAATATTATATATGTTTATTGTTTACAAAATTTTATTTTGAGTAGTTTTAATTTAAATTCAATTAATAAATGTATAAATTAACACGTGTTTTTACTTTAAGTTTCTAACATTAAGCTTCACTACAGTTAGAAATTTACAGGAAATCAATATCAGGTAAGTAGGGGGTCTACCCAACGCGGAAAAACATGGCAAGGGGTCTACGACACAAAAAAGTTTGGGGAACTCTGATGTAGACGCTTAATATTTTTACTATTAAATACCTTATATTGTTATAGCTATTTAAAGAATTAAATCTTTCATATCTTGAAATTCGCAGCAAATTCTAAGGTGTAACTTAGAGTAATAAAAAAATGCCTCGCCATTCAAAACAATTGACCATAAAACATAAACAAACAAAGTTACTTATGGAGACTGGAAAGCCAACACTAGATTAACTCATCATTAATATTGACATAGCCCGGAGCAGTGACCGGTGGAACGGAATTCAAACAATCCTTGACTCGGGCGGTTCACAACGGAAGGCACGTACGTGGACTAGTTTATTCTTTAGCCGAGGATTAATGTCTCGAAGGAAAGAGATAAAGCTGTATGAAATATTGCTATCTTTTTTCGAAACACTACTTAAATCTGATATACTAGAATATTTCAAATTATTTTTACTGACTCTACATGCGTCATTGAAATTATTGATTAAGTATCAAAATTTCGAAAGGCAACAAGTTTCAACTTTGTAATACAAAATCTGTTTTTTTAAATATTTGCATATATATATATATATATATATATATATGTAAAAATTGTTATTTTAGCTTTATTAATATACAATATCAAATTGATCAAAACAAATAATTTTATTATTACATAAAGAACAATTTTAATTAAAATTTAAATTACCTAATTACACAGGACACATTAACTAATAATAAATTTTAGTTTATTGTTTTATTTTACATAATGCCTTTCGCAAATGATTGTTCACGAGATTTTATTCCATTATAATAATAACAAGTAGGTCTGCTTAAATGTGCAAATGGCTGTATTCACTGTCTCATCGCATATTACGACATCTTAGAAAACAATTTGACAAGCTCGGCAAAAAAATTAAAGTATCATGTGACCGTGTGATCAAAGTTAGCATTTGTTTTGACTGCAGTGCACTGATGTATGACTGTAGTCATACCGCTTTGAGTGGAGGCACGTACAAAATTCGTATATTTTGATTATGCTCCGTTTAGGTATCAAATATAAGGTCCTACTGGTAAATGAATAGTCTTTTAGTATTACTAATACAATTTTCGTCAATTTACTTAATATTCGTCAATACTATACCCAATATTCGTCAATCTACTCAATATTCGTCAATTTACTCAATATTCGTCTAAATAGTGGAAGTAAATAATCGAAAAAGTACGCCAGCTTACGTAGGTATATTAAATAAATATTAAAGCGCTAAGCACTTTCTGATATTACGCACAAATGTATAGAAATATTTTATTTATTACGAAACATTATTAAAATAAATAAGTAAATGCCTTGATCTCATATTTCGGAATCAATAATACAGGAAAGGCTTCACTTCATTGTAAGTGTAAGGGTGTGGGTCTTCACGCCTGCGTCTATCAGGCCGGAACATTCGTCGTAATGATTTCAACAGACTCGTATTACAGGAATATCGTATCGCTGCACCAAATCCGGTATCCGGTGAAAGAACAGGTTATTGGAGTTATCTTTATGTTTTCTTGACTTCAATTGCACTTTTTGATAGTGAACGCGCAAATATTAGGTACTTTTAGATTGTCCTCCAGCAGCTGTCTTTCGTATTTCGTTTGGTACTAAGTACAATTATACCAAATGTATATCGCAATTGGCTAGGGTGTTTGAATGGTATCCAAGTAGTGCGGATTCAAATCATGATACGTACCATTTTTTTAATACATTTGAATTTATTTTTAATCAGAACTGTGCCAGTAATTACTATACATAATGTTGTATAAAAGAAATTCTCCACATTTTGTCTTATTACAGACATAGTATGTCGGTTGGCAAAGCCAATGCCAAGCTAACAAAGTTATTAAAATAGTTTTAATTTAAATATAAACAACTCTCCAGAGTGTGCTTTAAACTTAATACCACGGCTTGCAATCAGTGACACGTCACGATTCTGCTCTATACAACTTAGTAAATGTAAGGTTAGTATATTTTATATTACACATTTTAAATTTCTTATTTTTCGTTAAGAAATCATTATTCTATTTTTGATTTTAAGTCTATTTATTTTTTTTGAGTCTATTTTTGATTTTAAGAAAGTTATTGCATTATATTGCAATTGTATTTAGTTATGATGCAAATGTTATGATTTGTATGACACAATTACTGAGAAATTATATGTATTGATCACAAATGACCTTTGTGGTTTATTTTACTTATTTACTTACAATTATAAAGTTTTTAATGTTTTAATAAGAAGAATAATATTTAATAAAGTTTTTGTGATTTAATGTCTAAAACATAATTAGTATTTTTATTTATATTTATAACAGTATTTATGGCCGAATTAAGTATATATATATACTTATATATGTATATATATATATACTGTTATCAATAAAAATAAGCATAATATTACTTTTGAATTTGGAATCTGTCATTTTTATATAATTGTTCCTTGTGTTTTATTAATTTCGCGCCAATATATTATAAAATATTTTTTGATACTAAAAAAGGGTCAGATGATAAAGAGAAGATTTTATCGCGGGAGATGAAGATAGTACCTAGAACCATGACGCGTGTTTTTAAAGATGACGTAGGACTTGCAGCCGATAAAAGATGCTATATTTTAACAAATAAAATTACCGTATTTATTCTGAAAGCTCTAAAGAAGCTTCCCAATCCCAGAGTACCACATGGGCATTATCCGACTTCAGCGCTGGTTTGGTGGGGTGTTAGCTATGAAGGAGTGACTGAGCGACATTTTTGTGAAAAAGGGGTCAAAACACCGGCACAAGTGTATCAAGATACCAATCATGAGAAGGTAGTTAGGCTCCTTAACAACGCCACATTCAATAACCAATAACGGTTCTTTCAGATAGATTTGGCGCCAGGTCATATGGCTCGATCCAAGCGAACTTGGTTAGAAACAAATGTTCCGGACTTCATCAGAGCTGAAGACAGGCCGTCATCTAGTCCTGATTTTAATCCACTGGATTATGATTTATGGTTAGTTTTAGAGAGTAAAGCTTGCTCTAATACAATTGACAGTGAAGAATTGTCTCATAGAAACAATATTTATGGCAAAACTAAGTATATAATACGACTGCGAGGAGCGCTCAAGAAACAGATGTAAGAAGTGAGTATTATACCACGACCACCAGATACGTAAAGAGTAAAAAAAATTTAAAAAAATCTAAATTAATTCTTGCTTTCAAAATTTATTATTTGTTATATAAATAAATGATTTTCATCAATGTAAGACAAATGCGTAAAGCTTATAATATTACATAATATATATGATTTAGCTCAATTTAGCGCTTATTTAATAAAAAAGTTCTATTTTAAATTTTGAACTTAACACAACGTCACAAGGGCATTTCGTCAATTTCACAAAGTTTTTATTGTTTTCATCGTGGGTTATATTTTTTATCTGTTTGCCAGATAAGAAAAAGGACAAGTACTTGACGCGTTTCTGAAGTAACTATAAGTGTCGCCTCTAAATTACACTTTGTATAAACGCCGAAAGTACGATCATATCGTGTGTACAAAATATAGTTCAACACAGTTTCAGAAGCATCATAATAATTATGTAATCAGTGACGTAGATCGAAGATTAGATAGAGTAAAAAGTGGACTGTATCCAATTAGGTCTTTCTCTGAACTCATAATGCAATTAAATTACACATTAACTTATATATTACAAACATAACGCGGTATAATGAGTAAGTTATAAAAACCCATACCGATGAGTGATGACTTGTCAAGGTTATTTTTTAATTTTAGATTTCTATACTCAATAAATTCAATATTTCACATAGATTCAATTGAATGGATTTTAAAAGTTAATATTACTATACATTGCTAAATATATTGTGAACCGTATAGAATAACAATTAGATTAGAAGTGAAACGGCAATGTTATCCAGTCACGATGCTAATCCGCACAATCATTTCAATTTATTTGTCGTTCGTATGACCTTAAGAAATTCACTAAACATCGTAAACGGAAAAAATATATTTTAGAAAACGTATAATTTTTTTTGACTTGGACGGTGACCAAGAGGCGCTGGTTCGAATCGCGCTGCATTCAAATTTTTATAAGATTTTCTAAAATATGTTCTTCAATTTCCTAAGTGTGTGATTAACACTTTAAAAAATGTTAAAAATATCGTAAGCGGTTCTAATTCTTCTTTTAAAAAATCTAATTACTGGACATTATCGTAGATTAATGTATCAAATATTAGCATTGGTTTAGAAAGTAAAAACATGTGTCCTTATATATTTAATTAGAAACATTTAAGGTCTGATCTTCGTTGAAATTAATGTTTAAATATAGAAAAACAAGTAATTGGGTAAACCGTCTAATAATAATAATAATCTCACGGATTATCGCAGAGAGCTTGAGAAAACAACGTCATACATTCCAAACCAACATTATTTAGTATTTAAATATTATTTGACCTAATGTGAACGTTTCAATGTTGAATACTTCACTTGATAAATTTTATAATTTACTATGACAAGCCATGTTAATTGAGTGCAGGTAAATTCTAAATATCGCAAACATGAATGTTCGGCCCCAAGGTTATTCTTAAATAAGCTACATTACATTCGATTTTGGTGCAAATACTTCCACCAATAGCAAATATTTCCAGGTTTTTAGCCTTTATATTAGCTTCGCCCGGGTGCGGTGTATATAAAATGCAGGTTATGTCCTTCCCCAGTCAGACTATCCATATCAAATTTCGCCCAAAATAGCTATATTATATGCTATATTACTGTAAAGTTTCATTTAAATCCGTTCAGTATTTTTTGCGTAAAATA
Organism: Podotricha telesiphe; assembly: GCA_038994665.1. Taxonomy (NCBI): domain Eukaryota; kingdom Metazoa; phylum Arthropoda; class Insecta; order Lepidoptera; family Nymphalidae; genus Podotricha; species Podotricha telesiphe. The sequence goes on from JAOYRR010000156.1 coordinate 214,865, forward strand.
TCAAAAACACTCGTCTATTCATCCCCACACTTTCACATTTATAATATTTGTAGGATGATCTTACAACCAGAGGACTTTCTTTATATGTAAATATGCTCTAATATAACAATTACGCGTCATCATGTAGCTATGACAATATGTCTATTCATTGCACGACAAATTGCATCATGTTACTTAAAACAATAGCGCTGTTTTTCGAAAATTATATTATTTTATTGAATGATGTAAAATCAAAAATTTGGTATGAAAACTTTTAAAAAGATCAATATAAAATATTTAAAAGAGTAAGTTAAGTCAGGATCAAGTGTGAAAGTATAATAAACTAACAGCAATGTACAAATAAGCCCACAAAGATATATTTTGCAGTAATGGTTGTCATTTAAAAAAACAGGATGTGCTACTTTTAGATTTATTTAATTTACAAAGAAAAAATCAGTATATATGATGCCACATATTGGCATGTTATAAAAAATATAAGGTAACAAATCTATCAGAGCATTTTATTATTTTATATATTCATTCATACTAACAGAGAGAATAATCACTATAGCTCGTATTTACTCATTTAATAAGGAGCTTAAAAAATAATGCGCCAGAATATTAATTGTCCAAAATAGGAATCAAAATATCAGAACACGATACCTAACATATAAATCTATATATATAATAATACGTTGGAAAAGAATGGAGCCGGCAAAAAATATTTTTATTATGGTTGATAAGACAAGCACCTAAGTAAACATCGACGAGCTATAGTTTTGTATGAACTCTATTTAGATACAAGTGGTGCACAATCATAAGGATACAAAAGCATCAGCACGGTGACAGTGTATAATGGAATGTGAATAAATGGGTATTTTAACAAAAGAACAAGTTTAGAAAGTGCCAGAATAATAGCTGAAGCAAATTTATGCGCGCAGTAGAAAACTTGGTAAAAATTGAATTGATAAACTGTACAACTAAAATCAGTAGGGCTTGTTTCTTTAAGCCCTATGAGGAACTAATGGCTCATATAAACAAAATTTTCAAAATTCCTGATAACAAAATTTCCTTAAGATTACAAAATGTTCCATTCAAGACATGAGACTTAAAATACCTTAAATTTTAATAAAAAAAATGATAGCTTCACGCTTTTTGCCGCATAGCGTATTTGTCAGCAAGGTCAGGTGACCTTACACTAGGTAGTGTCAAAACATTCCGTTCTATGCTTTCCGCCCGAATTGTCTTGTAAACCAGAGGCAGAGAAATGAAAATAATTTTAGTATAATCATACCCCCGAATGTATCACATACACGAAACACAAGTTTGCGTATCATTATATTTGAACAATGACTTTCTTTAAAATACGTAATTAGATGAGAACATAAATAATTAGTCTCTATTAGTTTCTATACAATTTTTTTCAATAATGACTTTGACTCTCTACAATTTCTGCAGATGTTTAATTTTTATGTACCGCCTCACCACCCACGGGGTATTATCAAACCTTTACATGTTCCACTACGTAAAATTGTGCCTGAGCTTACTTCTGCTATAGGCAACATTTTTAACCGATAACACACGCTCAACAGACATATTTAGCGTCTCTATTAACATATTCAAAAAGAAGTAACCAATCACTTTTATTTTATAATTCCTGTTTTTTTTTTGCTTTGCATGTGGTGTTGACCTTTATATAGCTGCCTTACAATAAATTCACTTAAGTAAACAATGTTTGTATTGTAAAACTGCTGGTTGACCTTAAATAAATAAATAAAAATAAACAAATTAGTCTTCTGTGTGAGGAGTCTAAATGATTCTATTGAAATGACTCAATATATCATGGTTCACGAGTGGCAACAGCGGGTTTTAATCTAGGGCAGCATTCCACTCTCAATTGTATTAGCTTCTACGTGCAACGTGAATCGGTCTAAAGGAATTGCAAAATTCCTCACATTATAAACTAAGAATTCCAAAATAATACAACAGTATACATTATAAAATATATAAAATACTTGAGTATTAGCTTTTTATTACCTTTTAATATTTGAGACACCCTAAAATTTGGCTGTGCTAACACTTTGAAAGTCATAATTTTTACTGCATAAGGTGCGGAAAGTTGGTAAAACGTACGATACAAAGTTATTTACATGACAAGAAGCTATAAAAGAGTTGCCTCTGATAAAACTGGCCTCGTCTATTTCGGAATGTAATGTTTCTTTTGTCTTTAAGGTATCCTAAGGCCTAAGCGCGAACCTTGAAAGTAACAGGCAACACAAGACATAAACAAAAGGTACCTGTGTAAGTTTCTACAAATACCTCCAAAAAGTTAAATCTTTTAACGTGATCGTTATTTAATAATATATATATGTATATATATTATTAACATTACATGTTATTTAACAATATATATATATATATTTAAATTATTATGGTATTATTACGCTTGCTTTTTGCAACTATATCATAAAATAAGTTTCACGCTTTAACATATGGGAAATACAATCTGTATTCACCAGCCAGCCAGCCAGAGAAAGTGATTAATGTTTTCATACAATGACAGCACACAAATAATATTGTATCTTGTTATGCATATGCACTTGTAAATTATTATGAATGCACTAACGACGTCATCTAAGTTATGTAATTGAGGTAAGATAGTTAAAATCATGAAGATTATTTATTTTATTTAACTCTTTATTACACCAAGATAAAACATTACATACATTAGTAACAATAGAGAATTGTAACAATTTTGGTGTAAAGGCGGCCTTATAACCGCAGGTGATCTCTTCCAGTCAATCCTTACCGAGAAAACACCAGAAGACAAAAGGTGTACAAATAATATACATATACAAAAATTTGTAATCACAAAAACTTGTATATTTAAAATAATTATAGTCGTATTTTTTTGTTAAATAATTTAAATTTGGTAATTAATACTTATTTCAAACTGTATATTGATAAGCAAATAATAATTATCCACAAATAACTGTTATTCTAAACATATAATTGGTATACAATCAATTAGACGAGTATGCTGTAATGCTAGACGTCCTATTAGCTGAGATGAAGCAACGGTATATTATTATGTAAATTATTCAACGAAGGTCAATTCCGAACCAGTATGTAACTAGAGGATATAAGAGGATGTAATTTTTTACCAACTACGATGCTATTGATCTGTACAAAAAGCGGTTACAAAAAAAAACAGTAAACAGCGAGTGTTTTACTTTCATTTCGAACTGGATCGCCATCTCACTGTACAAAAATAAACGTGATGTCAAAATGAGCGAGTGAGCTGCGTAAAGAAAGTCATCTAAACCGGTTGTTTTAAGAACAATGTAGCATGTTTAATAATACAGTTGAATATAATATATTAAATTATATTTCAAATGGTTCGAAACAATGCTTTATTTGTATTTGAATTTACGACTAAATGTTTCGCTCTTATCTGCTTTACCTATTTCTAAAATTATATAAGTTCTTGAACGAGAAATGATTATATACAGAAGTCCTTGTCACGAGTAAGATGCAACTTCAGTAATTTCTAAGAATAATCTTTGTTATTTTAAAGCAGCTTACTACTGTACTAATGTGTGGTTTATTTAAAAAAAATGTATAGGCGGTGAGGTTGATAAACTCATAAGCCCTTGACTTCAACGAAATTGGCAAACGCCCGTATCATCGGCACGAAGCATTTTTATTGTCATTATCACGCATATCGAAGAGAAATCGACGATTAGCCACGAATTGGCTGACGATCAATGCGTACACTTACTAGCCGAAGCAAATCGAGCACAATTTCAAGGTGAAACTCAATGGTAACCATGACTTGTAATGGTAATTTTATTTGAAATGTACGCTAATATTTTCTCTTTCCATATTCTCTATAGCACTTCTTATTAAATTCTTCTAAATGATCAGGAAATAATAAAAAATCAAACTATTGAAATACAATGCGAAGTATTCAGAATATTTTAGCACTGAAACTTCCTTAGTGTTTATAAAAAACGCAGAAAGAAATGTATAAGAGACGTCTGAATACAGTTATATTTCTCAGTTAAAAATGGCCCAGTTGTTAGATTTTTTAAAAAATAGATCGCTATACACCTTATATAAGAGTCGCTAGGTGTGAATAATGCAATACAAATAAAAATTACACTTTACATCAGCAACAAAATTTTATATCATATTTTTTCACTCGTCATAATTAATTTATGGTAATAATTAATATTAAAATATTTTTTTATTATTTCTGAACCAGTTTTATAAACGTGGTCAGAGATCAAGGGGCGCCTACATGGCATCGAGATTTAACATTTAAGCCTTACGACAAACCTAAGGCCTGAGGTCATCCACGTAGCTCACCTTTATAAATAAAATGTGATGATGTAATAAAAGACTTACAAATGTATAAGTGCTTTATGAATTATAAGTAATTTTACAAATTAATTCTTATATTACTTTTTTTTTACTTATTTTTAACATTTCTTCTTATTAGAATATCTATATATACTAAATAAATCCCTACTTCCTTGGTCACGTCATAACTTGAAAACGACTTTATCGATTTCTAAGCTTTCTATAAAAAAAGTATCATAGCACAAAAACAAAAAAAGAAATGTTGTTTTGTTAAGATTTAAATTAATTAGTCATAGGTAAGGCAAGAAAATGTCTGCTGGGTCAACTTTTGTATACTATTTATACCAGGAGGGTCTTTGACCATTGGTAATTTTTTTTCTGTAATAATAAAATTAAATGTTACATACAATGTAATAGCTTATATTATTAAACATTTTAGATAGCTATTATTACTTTGTAACCAATTCTCGAGGGGTTGGTGCTGAATGCCATAATACTGGTTCCCCATACTACAGAAAGAACAGCATTCCAAAAAATTATGCCTCAAAAATTGGATAGCAACCAATAATTAGAACATTATATTAATATATAAATAATGATGAGTAAACTTATTATTAATACACTTACAAACTTCAATTGAATAGATTTTGAATATTTCTTACTACTAGAACTACTATTATAGATGATAAAATAGTTTTGTGTTGTATTTTTATTATTATCAAAATTTATTAGGCCCATAAAGGCTATGGGACAGCATCTGACTGTAAATGTGATTGGTTATGAGTTCTGTTCTCACTCAGACAAATATTTAAATTGGCAAGGCATTGCATAGTTTTACCATTAAACATGCAATGTCTTGAATACAGGTGGAAAGTGGATCATGGAGTGTCTTGACACCAGGGTCTCTCTGCCTGTTTGGGAAAAAGTGTGAGCTGGAGAAAATTATATAGGACCTTGTAAGACTAATAGAGCATATTATATATTATTTTTAAAGAATGTTGAAATTGTAACATGGAATACATAAAATAACTTGTTTCAGATTTAGATGTATGGATATAAAGTGGATTGGATAACTTGTAAGATATCTTTATTTATATTCATTAGAGAACTATAATATCTTGACTTATGCCCTCAACATATAACTTGAATTTAAATATATACAGACAGTTAATTGATATAATATGAAACTTTACTCTATTTATTAAATGATGCCAACAAAGTTTCATAACATATAATGAGATTGACAGTTGCAATGAAAAAGTCAAATCCATTAGCCATAATGAGTTAAGACCAATTTATAAACCAATTTAAGTTTTGCAATTGATTGGAAAATAATTAACTAAGGAGCACAAGTACCAAAAGACAACATCAATAAAATAATGGTATGGTCAATTGCAGTTTGTGTTTTTAACGTAGTAGAAAAATATTGCCTCAACTATTACCATATAAAATAAATTATAAAGTACTTACCACTTCTAGGAGATATAGGAACTGCTGGTTTCGGTGCACTATTAGAGCATAGTCGTCCAATTTTTGTTGGTGGTTTCAGGCCTGATGGCTTTGCAAATGTTGTTGGTCGTGAAGCTTCAGATTTTTGTGTACTTGAAGGAGCATTACTTATTGTTGATGCTGCTTCTGAAGAAGTTGAGGACGGCGGAGGAGGGTGTGATTCTTGCTGTGTTTCAGGCTTGTCATCCATCTTGATGCACTTAATACACTTTTTATTATAATTTTTCGTGGTTTATTTTATTAAACCCATATTTAATAAAAACGAAACCTAAACATTCAGGGTGCTAATAAAAATAACATTAAAAACATACGACGCGTCTGAAATAATCTTGTGAAGTAACGACTAATAAACTAAAAATACCTCAAGTTCCCGCGCAATAAGAGGACACGCAATCTGGATCACGGCCATAACACAATAAATGTAAATAAATCGTATTCACATTTTTGCAAAATTATATTGTTTTTATAAGATAAGAAGCGGTATAAAGTATTAACGTGTTTTTATTCAATAATATTTAAATAATAAAGTGATTTCTGTGTTATTTGCAAGCGCTATAAAGAAAATATAACTGCATACCTTGGCTGAGGAAATAGAGCACAAAAAATGCTTTCCGTAACTTAAGAAAAACTCGCGAAATTTTTACCGCTCATCGGTCCAGCTGAGCTTGACAACGTTATCACCACACGTAAAACGACACATTAAATTTATGTAATTACTTTACTTCTTGTAACTAGCAAGCATATCGCCACCGGTACTATATTTTAAAATGAAGAACAAGAACGTAAATTATAGACGACTACTATACTAGAAAATTAGGAACATGCTCACAAAACATATAAAATTACAACACTCAAGACACAAGACACTGTTTTCATATACATTGCAGCATACACCAGTGGAAAGGTGCTCGAAAGTACGACGACGGTCTCTTCAATTTTTCACTATTTGCATTACATTGCTCGTTATTACGGGTTGCCAATTGCCGTATAGACATAACCGCTGCTTCAGTTTAGAAACTACTAAATTATTCAATGTGTAGAATAAGAAATACATTTAGAATGAGTTAAAAATAAAACATCTACCTATTCATCTCTGTTTATTAATAAGTAATATATTCTAAAATTATATCTGTGGCTTAATTTACATGCTACGGCATTGAAAACATATAGGATATACATTACATTACAATAGTCTGTGAAAGCACCACAGACCTATTCTTATGCCAACATGAAGAATGTCAGTGAATTTTATTTAATTTCCAGCCACAGGAGATCTGTCAAATGTCATTTAAATGTGAGGCGAATCAAATTACACGTTTATTAGAAAAATAAAGAAGAATTTATTTAGTAAAAATGTATTTAACGCTTGTGTAGTTGTTCATAATTTAAAAAAATGAAACTTGTCTTTAAAAATATTGAAAAAGATGGCAGCGGGTACATTACATTCATTTTTCATATATATTTGAAATTAATAGCTTGTTTTAAGTATATGTTAATAAACTTTACTATTAAACTTAATTATAGTTGCATTGCCCTCATCCCGGAAGAGTCGGAGGATATGTGGCATGCATATAACTTAATAGCTGAAGGTGACTCAGTTACTGCTTCCACCGTAAGAAAAGTACAAACGGAATCTTCTACTGGATCCTCAACAAGTAGCAGAGTGAGAACGACTTTAACAATAAATGTGGAGACCATCGACTTTGACACCCAAGCATGTGTGTTACGACTTAAAGGTCGTAACATAGTGGAGAACCAATATGTTAAGGTGTTACTATTGTAATATTATTATTCTTAATATCAATTATATTTAAAAAAAAATTATAATATTTTCTCAATATTATTATATATTATATTCTTATAAATAAATAGGTTGTAAATAAAGTAGTGTTTTGATGCTGTTAATGTTTTTATAATTTTACTGATCAATTTGCAATATTTTTGATATATTCTTATATTGATTCAGATTAATGTATAGTTTACATTATATCAGTAACATAATTGATTTTTCAGATGGGAGCATACCATACTTTAGATTTAGAATTGAATAGAAAGTTTACTCTAAAAAAAATATTATGGGATTCTGTTGCTTTAGAAAGAGTGGATATGGCTTGTGATCCAGCTGCATCAGCCGATGTTGCAGCTGTGGTTATGCAAGAAGGCTTAGCGCACGTGTGTCTTATTACACCCTCAATGACACTTGTGAGGTCAAAGATTGATGTCAATATACCACGGAAACGCAAAGGATTTGTACAGCAACATGAAAAGGTTATATTTTTGCACAATTTTATTAGTTACTTTACAGCAGATATGTTTATATTTATATCAGGGTATGAATAGTGATAAGTCAACTTGCATATATATATTTTTATTTTAATAGGCATTAGGATTTCTTTTATTTATATGGTGTATAAATTACTAGATAAAAACGAAATTACATTAAGTAAGCAAGTATTTAAATATTATAAAAACAGAATTTACAGATAAAATGTTTGGAACATATGCATTTATTAACTTATTCACACCTAATATGGTTAATTATAATGGGACTTAGGGTAGTTAATAAATAAATAAAATAAAGAAATATAATAAAAGGGATAAATAAATGTCTTTGTGACTTATAGTGGCCAAGTGCTGATATGTGCTAATTGAAATAAAATACAATACAATTTTAGTAACCACTTTGACAACATACTAGAATGTTAAAACAGTTTTTCAATTAATTGTATGACCATTCTTAATTCAATCACTAAAATGATAATATATACATCCTATATTATATATGTGTATTCACCAATAAATGTCAATAGCTTGTTTTATGGACTCCTATAAAGTTAAAAAGGATATATAAATATGTTTGATGAATGATCTGCTTGTTTAAATATATTTTTTTTTTTTTTTTTTTTTTTTTTTTTTTTTTTTTTTTTTTTTTTTTTTTTTTTTTTTTTTTTTTTTTTTTTTTTTTTTTTTTTTTTTTTTTTTTTTTTTTTTTTTTTTTTTTTTTTTTTTTTTTTTTTTTTTTTTTTTTTTTTTTTTTTTTTTTTTTTTTTTTTTTTTTTTTTTTTTTTTTTTTTTTTTTTTTTTTTTTTTTTTTTTTTTTTTTTTTTTTTTTTTTTTTTTTTTTTTTTTTTTTTTTTTTTTTTTTTTTTTTTTTTTTTTTTTTTTTTTTTTTTTTTTTTTTTTTTTTTTTTTTTTTTTTTTTTTTTTTTTTTTTTTTTTTTTTTTTTTTTTTTTTTTTTTTTTTTTTTTTTTTTTTTTTTTTTTTTTTTTTTTTTTTTTTTTTTTTTTTTTTTTTTTTTTTTTTTTTTTTTTTTTTTTTTTTTTTTTTTTTTTTTTTTTTTTTTTTTTTTTTTTTTTTTTTTTTTTTTTTTTTTTTTTTTTTTTTTTTTTTTTTTTTTTTTTTTTTTTTTTTTTTTTTTTTTTTTTTTTTTTTTTTTTTTTTTTTTTTTTTTTTTTTTTTTTTTTTTTTTTTTTTTTTTTTTTTTTTTTTTTTTTTTTTTTTTTTTTTTTTTTTTTTTTTTTTTTTTTTTTTTTTTTTTTTTTTTTTTTTTTTTTTTTTTTTTTTTTTTTTTTTTTTTTTTTTTTTTTTTTTTTTTTTTTTTTTTTTTTTTTTTTTTTTTTTTTTTTTTTTTTTTTTTTTTTTTTTTTTTTTTTTTTTTTTTTTTTTTTTTTTTTTTTTTTTTTTTTTTTTTTTTTTTTTTTTTTTTTTTTTTTTTTTTTTTTTTTTTTTTTTTTTTTTTTTTTTTTTTTTTTTTTTTTTTTTTTTTTTTTTTTTTTTTTTTTTTTTTTTTTTTTTTTTTTTTTTTTTTTTTTTTTTTTTTTTTTTTTTTTTTTTTTTTTTTTTTTTTTTTTTTTTTTTTTTTTTTTTTTTTTTTTTTTTTTTTTTTTTTTTTTTTTTTTTTTTTTTTTTTTTTTTTTTTTTTTTTTTTTTTTTTTTTTTTTTTTTTTTTTTTTTTTTTTTTTTTTTTTTTTTTTTTTTTTTTTTTTTTTTTTTTTTTTTTTTTTTTTTTTTTTTTTTTTTTTTTTTTTTTTTTTTTTTTTTTTTTTTTTTTTTTTTTTTTTTTTTTTTTTTTTTTTTTTTTTTTTTTTTTTTTTTTTTTTTTTTTTTTTTTTTTTTTTTTTTTTTTTTTTTTTTTTTTTTTTTTTTTTTTTTTTTTTTTTTTTTTTTTTTTTTTTTTTTTTTTTTTTTTTTTTTTTTTTTTTTTTTTTTTTTTTTTTTTTTTTTTTTTTTTTTTTTTTTTTTTTTTTTTTTTTTTTTTTTTTTTTTTTTTTTTTTTTTTTTTTTTTTTTTTTTTTTTTTTTTTTTTTTTTTTTTTTTTTTTTTTTTTTTTTTTTTTTTTTTTTTTTTTTTTTTTTTTTTTTTTTTTTTTTTTTTTTTTTTTTTTTTTTTTTTTTTTTTTTTTTTTTTTTTTTTTTTTTTTTTTTTTTTTTTTTTTTTTTTTTTTTTTTTTTTTTTTTTTTTTTTTTTTTTTTTTTTTTTTTTTTTTTTTTTTTTTTTTTTTTTTTTTTTTTTTTTTTTTTTTTTTTTTTTTTTTTTTTTTTTTTTTTTTTTTTTTTTTTTTTTTTTTTTTTTTTTTTTTTTTTTTTTTTTTTTTTTTTTTTTTTTTTTTTTTTTTTTTTTTTTTTTTTTTTTTTTTTTTTTTTTTTTTTTTTTTTTTTTTTTTTTTTTTTTTTTTTTTTTTTTTTTTTTTTTTTTTTTTTTTTTTTTTTTTTTTTTTTTTTTTTTTTTTTTTTTTTTTTTTTTTTTTTTTTTTTTTTTTTTTTTTTTTTTTTTTTTTTTTTTTTTTTTTTTTTTTTTTTTTTTTTTTTTTTTTTTTTTTTTTTTTTTTTTTTTTTTTTTTTTTTTTTTTTTTTTTTTTTTTTTTTTTTTTTTTTTTTTTTTTTTTTTTTTTTTTTTTTTTTTTTTTTTTTTTTTTTTTTTTTTTTTTTTTTTTTTTTTTTTTTTTTTTTTTTTTTTTTTTTTTTTTTTTTTTTTTTTTTTTTTTTTTTTTTTTTTTTTTTTTTTTTTTTTTTTTTTTTTTTTTTTTTTTTTTTTTTTTTTTTTTTTTTTTTTTTTTTTTTTTTTTTTTTTTTTTTTTTTTTTTTTTTTTTTTTTTTTTTTTTTTTTTTTTTTTTTTTTTTTTTTTTTTTTTTTTTTTTTTTTTTTTTTTTTTTTTTTTTTTTTTTTTTTTTTTTTTTTTTTTTTTTTTTTTTTTTTTTTTTTTTTTTTTTTTTTTTTTTTTTTTTTTTTTTTTTTTTTTTTTTTTTTTTTTTTTTTTTTTTTTTTTTTTTTTTTTTTTTTTTTTTTTTTTTTTTTTTTTTTTTTTTTTTTTTTTTTTTTTTTTTTTTTTTTTTTTTTTTTTTTTTTTTTTTTTTTTTTTTTTTTTTTTTTTTTTTTTTTTTTTTTTTTTTTTTTTTTTTTTTTTTTTTTTTTTTTTTTTTTTTTTTTTTTTTTTTTTTTTTTTTTTTTTTTTTTTTTTTTTTTTTTTTTTTTTTTTTTTTTTTTTTTTTTTTTTTTTTTTTTTTTTTTTTTTTTTTTTTTTTTTTTTTTTTTTTTTTTTTTTTTTTTTTTTTTTTTTTTTTTTTTTTTTTTTTTTTTTTTTTTTTTTTTTTTTTTTTTTTTTTTTTTTTTTTTTTTTTTTTTTTTTTTTTTTTTTTTTTTTTTTTTTTTTTTTTTTTTTTTTTTTTTTTTTTTTTTTTTTTTTTTTTTTTTTTTTTTTTTTTTTTTTTTTTTTTTTTTTTTTTTTTTTTTTTTTTTTTTTTTTTTTTTTTTTTTTTTTTTTTTTTTTTTTTTTTTTTTTTTTTTTTTTTTTTTTTTTTTTTTTTTTTTTTTTTTTTTTTTTTTTTTTTTTTTTTTTTTTTTTTTTTTTTTTTTTTTTTTTTTTTTTTTTTTTTTTTTTTTTTTTTTTTTTTTTTTTTTTTTTTTTTTTTTTTTTTTTTTTTTTTTTTTTTTTTTTTTTTTTTTTTTTTTTTTTTTTTTTTTTTTTTTTTTTTTTTTTTTTTTTTTTTTTTTTTTTTTTTTTTTTTTTTTTTTTTTTTTTTTTTTTTTTTTTTTTTTTTTTTTTTTTTTTTTTTTTTTTTTTTTTTTTTTTTTTTTTTTTTTTTTTTTTTTTTTTTTTTTTTTTTTTTTTTTTTTTTTTTTTTTTTTTTTTTTTTTTTTTTTTTTTTTTTTTTTTTTTTTTTTTTTTTTTTTTTTTTTTTTTTTTTTTTTTTTTTTTTTTTTTTTTTTTTTTTTTTTTTTTTTTTTTTTTTTTTTTTTTTTTTTTTTTTTTTTTTTTTTTTTTTTTTTTTTTTTTTTTTTTTTTTTTTTTTTTTTTTTTTTTTTTTTTTTTTTTTTTTTTTTTTTTTTTTTTTTTTTTTTTTTTTTTTTTTTTTTTTTTTTTTTTTTTTTTTTTTTTTTTTTTTTTTTTTTTTTTTTTTTTTTTTTTTTTTTTTTTTTTTTTTTTTTTTTTTTTTTTTTTTTTTTTTTTTTTTTTTTTTTTTTTTTTTTTTTTTTTTTTTTTTTTTTTTTTTTTTTTTTTTTTTTTTTTTTTTTTTTTTTTTTTTTTTTTTTTTTTTTTTTTTTTTTTTTTTTTTTTTTTTTTTTTTTTTTTTTTTTTTTTTTTTTTTTTTTTTTTTTTTTTTTTTTTTTTTTTTTTTTTTTTTTTTTTTTTTTTTTTTTTTTTTTTTTTTTTTTTTTTTTTTTTTTTTTTTTTTTTTTTTTTTTTTTTTTTTTTTTTTTTTTTTTTTTTTTTTTTTTTTTTTTTTTTTTTTTTTTTTTTTTTTTTTTTTTTTTTTTTTTTTTTTTTTTTTTTTTTTTTTTTTTTTTTTTTTTTTTTTTTTTTTTTTTTTTTTTTTTTTTTTTTTTTTTTTTTTTTTTTTTTTTTTTTTTTTTTTTTTTTTTTTTTTTTTTTTTTTTTTTTTTTTTTTTTTTTTTTTTTTTTTTTTTTTTTTTTTTTTTTTTTTTTTTTTTTTTTTTTTTTTTTTTTTTTTTTTTTTTTTTTTTTTTTTTTTTTTTTTTTTTTTTTTTTTTTTTTTTTTTTTTTTTTTTTTTTTTTTTTTTTTTTTTTTTTTTTTTTTTTTTTTTTTTTTTTTTTTTTTTTTTTTTTTTTTTTTTTTTTTTTTTTTTTTTTTTTTTTTTTTTTTTTTTTTTTTTTTTTTTTTTTTTTTTTTTTTTTTTTTTTTTTTTTTTTTTTTTTTTTTTTTTTTTTTTTTTTTTTTTTTTTTTTTTTTTTTTTTTTTTTTTTTTTTTTTTTTTTTTTTTTTTTTTTTTTTTTTTTTTTTTTTTTTTTTTTTTTTTTTTTTTTTTTTTTTTTTTTTTTTTTTTTTTTTTTTTTTTTTTTTTTTTTTTTTTTTTTTTTTTTTTTTTTTTTTTTTTTTTTTTTTTTTTTTTTTTTTTTTTTTTTTTTTTTTTTTTTTTTTTTTTTTTTTTTTTTTTTTTTTTTTTTTTTTTTTTTTTTTTTTTTTTTTTTTTTTTTTTTTTTTTTTTTTTTTTTTTTTTTTTTTTTTTTTTTTTTTTTTTTTTTTTTTTTTTTTTTTTTTTTTTTTTTTTTTTTTTTTTTTTTTTTTTTTTTTTTTTTTTTTTTTTTTTTTTTTTTTTTTTTTTTTTTTTTTTTTTTTTTTTTTTTTTTTTTTTTTTTTTTTTTTTTTTTTTTTTTTTTTTTTTTTTTTTTTTTTTTTTTTTTTTTTTTTTTTTTTTTTTTTTTTTTTTTTTTTTTTTTTTTTTTTTTTTTTTTTTTTTTTTTTTTTTTTTTTTTTTTTTTTTTTTTTTTTTTTTTTTTTTTTTTTTTTTTTTTTTTTTTTTTTTTTTTTTTTTTTTTTTTTTTTTTTTTTTTTTTTTTTTTTTTTTTTTTTTTTTTTTTTTTTTTTTTTTTTTTTTTTTTTTTTTTTTTTTTTTTTTTTTTTTTTTTTTTTTTTTTTTTTTTTTTTTTGTAATATATTTATTAATTTATCGAAAATGGGAACACCTGAGAAGAATTCCAAAAATATAGTGAGAAATAAAAGATCATTTACAGAAAACTGTTTGATTTATTTAAATCCTAAGCAGATGCAGCTTCAATAGCTTGTATTCTTTGCTTGCGTTTTTCCACCTTTTTGCCTTCCTTTACTTTTTCGTCGTGAAGGCGCCTCTTCTTCCTTAACAGCCATATTTCCTTCTTTCTCTTTTCTTGACCAGCTTTCATGCTCTTGTACAAGTTTCTATGCTTCTTACGCACAAGCTTTTCTCTTAATCTGAATGCTTGTTTGTCTTCAATCTGGTTTTGATATGGATTTTCTTTATGTGGTACTCCAGTAGTAACGGCCATGGCTTTTTTCTGAATAATAATAATACAGGTTACAAATAACATTTTGTTCACAAAATATATTATTATAAAAAATAAAATTATCTAATGCTCAATTTCCAAACTAAAATTAACAGAATGTTTACAAAAAATGCAATACTTATTTTATTCTAATTAAAAAAAATTGTATTTATTCAACAACCCTGACAAATGAGGTTTAGAATATGTGTAATTTATTATGATTGTTTCCAAGAAATAAAAAAAATCAACAATATAGTATAACATAAAATAATTATATTCAATGTGCTATTAACTTTTGATTTGACTTTACCTTTTCTTTGGCTAGTTTCTTTTTCTCAGGATCCAAATTATCATCTTCATCACTTTCTGAGGAATCTTGTTCTACCTCTTGTCGATACTGTTTTGTGAGTGCTTTTTCTACATCCTCTTCACTTTCTTCATCTTCTTTATCTTCATCACTTGCCTCTTCTATTTCTCCATCCGAAGCATCATCATCTGTAAATTTTTAAGAAATATTTTTGTTAGTAGTAGTTAGTTTTTGTATTAAAGTCATTTAAAAATATTGTTTTCACAAAAAAGTATTGTTAATTTACCTAGTGGTTTAAAGTTAGGATCATTAAGTTCCCTCTCCTCAGGTGGCATGTAAACTTGGTCTCTAGTTTTGTCAACAAATGGTGATAAATGTGGTGGCAACACAGCTCCCATCAAATATTTATTAATTGGAAGTAGGGTCCTAGCATTTACACTGTCAAACACCCACTGTGGTTGAATATAGTATCTAGAAAGATATTGTTTATCCATACTAGGTCTATCAACAATCTGATAAGCTATTGATTCATCTGACTCATCAAAAGTAGCTCCAACAAAATGGTCTTTGTCCCAAGAAACTTCACCTCCAAAGCAACGAATTATGAATACTAGAGGTTCTCTAGGTACTTCTCTGTTAATGAAGAACTTAAGTCCTTTAAACATTGTTTTCAATGTTTTTACTTTTTCCGCTTCAAGTTTAGCTTCTTCCAATTTTTTAGGGTCGGCATCTTCTGTATTAAAAATGTCAATTTCTGGTAGTTCTTCTGCTTCATTGGCACCTGTGATTTTTGCTATTGAGAGGTTCATAGCAGCAATTCGCTCAGCAACATAAGCATTTTCGTCAACAAGGTCTTTTTCTGTTTCAGAGTTGAATGCACTTGTTAATTTAGGAGGATACACTAAATTTTGTGAATTATAGAGCTTGAAATTAACAAATCCCAACATCATAATGTAAAATTCTACAAAAGTTGACATAATTTTAAAATCCACTTCATCTTTGTTTTGGGGCTAAAATGGAAATAAAGTTAATATTAATAGCATTGTTTGGTTGTCCACTTTATTTTGTTTTATTTTATAAATGTATTGGTTAAAACTTTAATTTAAAATTAATTACATTCCCTAATAATTGTTATTTACATTATTTCTATATTTAACAGTAAAATGAAACACACATTTCTGGTTATTTAGTCCTGAAAGAAAATAATAAATAAAATATATGTTAGATAAAAGAGTGGTATTAAAATAATCCTGCAAAAGGAATAATAATGTTAAGCATATATTGTGTCCATATCAAGTGTGAATAGACTGATAAGTTGAATTATATATACAATTTATTTATATCATGAGCATTAAGATTTGTTTTGTTCATATAACAAAATTGGATTGGGTGGTAAGTGATTAATATCACCTATATAATAATATTAATATTAATCACCTATATAATAATATTAATATTAATCACCTATATAACCTATATAGGTTGAAAAATTTCAAGCAAATAAATTCTTCTTTTATCCTCTTTCTAAAGTTCTTGACCATCTGTTACTTTATTTGTTTCATTTTGTACTTGTTTATTGTTTTATTTTACGGTACTAACAACTTGACCTATTTATATGTTGTATGTCCTGAAGATATCATCACATATAATCAGCCTATAGATTGCATATTGATTTGATATTTTTACATTCCATATTTAACAGAAAAAATTATGATAATGGAGAGTTAAGTAGGTTCAATGTTAATATTCCTCAGAGGTCCCCTCCTAACCCATATCTGTTCTTCCAGACAAATTAAAACTTGGCAATAATGATCCAATATGCATATCAAACTCATATAATGAATGTTTAAAAAAGGATGCAACAATACACATTGGTTATGATACTCTCCTTCTCCCATGTACAACTTTTTATGAAAAAATGTAACCTCATTTTTATATAATTTGCCATATAGATTATTAGAGAGTAATATATTTATACACTGTTATAATTTGTGAATGATGTGTTCTCCTATAATTACTTGTACAAGAAATATGTATAACCGTTGAGAGACATAAATAAATAATATACTAGTCATATAGCAAGATTACTTACTTGGAATGAGAAATGATGTGGCACAATCCATGTAATCGTTTGTCCTTCAATTTCTGCCTGATAATAATAACCTTTCACTGATACAAATACTTTACGAAGAGCTTTAGCTGCAATGACTGCATGCATGAATTCAACAGTTAACCTTCTGCAAAGAAGGGACTGATCTCGTGGCACTCTTTTGAGTGAAGGAAATGTACTGAACAAAAAGCAAAGTGTTAAACAGTCATCTAAATCTCTTAGAGCATCCACAAATGTTGGATATCTTTCTTTAACTATATGGTCAATGTTAACCTCAGGATAGTCTCTGAAATATTTTCTCATTTTCCGGTATTCTCGCATAGCACGAGCTTTGCGAATTTTTTGTTGGTAAACCTGAAGATGTTGAATAATATGGTATTTTTAAAAAAATAATTAATAAGCACACCAATAATTCAATAATTTTATTCATTCAAAAATTATTTCTTTTGTATCAAAAGCAAATGAATAAAAATATTTAAGTTACCTTTAAATCTCGAAGCTTCCATATTATTGGTTCGTGGAGCAAGAATTTTATATCTTTTGCGTGATAGAGGGTTTTGATGCCACCAGCCCCTTTTTGAGCTCTTTTACGGTTTCGAGGTTCTCTAGGATAAATTCCTTTCAAAATGCATATTCGTCGGAAATCTTTTAGAGTAAGTTGAAGTTTCTTTAATGCCGCTTTTCTTGTTATAAACTGCGCTCCTTCGCCAGAGGAATACTGTAAGTGTATTTTTGGTTACTTTAGTTAAGTATTGATAAACACGTGTTAATTTTTGGTTGTTATACACATACCTTCTTTTTTTTCTTGGAAACCATATTGATTGATTACGTCTTTGAAAATATAGTTTAGAGATTTTTTTTTTAAGAAATGAACTGTAATTTCTTTACTAAATAATAAATTATAAATACTGCGCAGCGTGCTCAGTTTCGTCTATTGACTTAAAGGATGACATTTGACATTGACAATTAACTGTTGACTTTCATAGACTAACACAAAATTTGATACAGATGAAAGCCATTTTAATATAAAGGTAGAAGATTATTAAACTAGCATATAAATATAACTTAATGGAAATAAAAATATATAAGCATATTTTAAATAATTTTATTGCTTTAAATTTTACAATTATATTTTTATATGAATATTAACATTTCTTAGTACTATTATTACGAACTCTCGTCGCTGCTTGCGTTTGGTATTGGAGATGGTGCAGTATTTTGAGATGATGGATTTGACCACGCATTAGGATCCACCATTACATATTGATACGGATATGTATATGGATGAGGCCATTGGGGAGAAGGTTGTTGTACCATTGTCGGCGAACTCTCTTCACTATTGTCTTTGTCTAAAGCATTTATTGCATTGGCTAGTGCAGATATCATGTAAGTGTAAAAGTATGGAGAATAGGCATGAGCGGCTAACTCCGAAGGACAAGGCGTGACATTTGATCGTTCAAAAGATGTCATTTGCGACGGAATGGTATATGGGTAAGGTGTAAGTAAGTTACCATCAGCTCCTGGTAAAGCGTATGCATATTTTAAAGATGGACTAGTTATAACAGCTTTCTTTTGAGTGGTGATCGTTTCTTCATTCGGTGTAGAGCTTCTGGTCAAAGTTGATGATAAAGATACGGGAACAGTCTTGGAAGTTTGTTTATGTTTGGATGCCGGTAAAATGTTTATATGTTGATCTGTTAGCCATTGAGACTTTGCTCCAGTGTCTTCAGTTGCTGCTACGTACAGGTCTCCAGTGGTTCCGTCTGTAGATGGCTTAACATATAATCCGTGAACTGGTTGTAACCGTTTCGAAGCATCTAATAATAAATGGCATCGTGCACAGCAAATAAATGCAAATATCAGTATTGTAAATTCTCTAAGCATTATTATAAAATAGTCACTCCCGTTATAATTTTTCTATAATGCGAAATATTGTTAAATTTTTCTTTATATATAATTAACTATACTGCATTTAGATAACGTTTTAAAGATTTAATCATGCTCTTAATTTATTATATATTTTATTAAGACACGTTTTTACGATTATGACAGATATAATCGTACTTGAAAACGTTAAAGATAAGCAGAATCACATATTTTCGTGTATAGCTTGTAGGTCCTTGTTTTTTTAATAGTAAGCTAAAAATTATAGATTACTGGATCTGTATCTAAAGACAAGATTTTTGTATCTCATTTTAATTACTTTTCCCACGTCTTTTCCCACGTCTATGATTGAGATGTCTGTTATTAAACTAGCTTTTATTTAAAATGCGAGACTTGAACCCGCACTCTTATTCTGTTGGATCAGGTATTTATTCGTTCCAGCTTACATACTTATTTTCGCATTTCTTAACTGTGCAAAAAGCTCTTTGGAACACTATGAGAAATGTGCGGCGCGGCGTTGAGTTCCGCTACTCAACACGCAATTTCTTGAATTCTGGCGGAAAGTGGACATCAGAATGTCTTGACACTAGGTTCTCTGTCTACCCTGCCATGCGGGAAAAAGTGTGAAGGAAGCGTACAATAAAATTCTTATATAACAACTATTCTAATAATTTTAAATGAGTAAATCTAAATAGTAGATAAATCATATATTTTACAGTAGATGCTTTAAAATGTTATTAAACCGAGAGTTAACTAATGTATTAAAGTGTCTACGTAGTGTACATTAAGAACATATAACAACAACAAACATAACATAACATATTTTATTAGCGATTTGTTCTCTTTGCATTCACCTATAACGACTTTCCATATATTTACTTTGACTTTGACTTTTAATGTATTTTATAGAAATAGAGGCGTTATCCCTCGTATCCCTAGACCTATATATATAGGCTTAATATGTAAAATGTAAAAAAAAATTATAATGATAAATGAAGCAAGAAATCTGCAAACTGCGTAATGGGTTTGATCCACATTCGGGGACATGTATGTTCATTCCCCTGCTCTGGTAAGACAGAACGCTGCGATTAGCCATTCAGCATGTAATGTGTGGATTTCGGGCCAAAATTGCAGGACAGAGAGGGTCTACCTGCCTATCCTGCTATCCTATATATGACGTTGAAAATTAAAACATTTTTAAAACAAGGTTATATCATTTTACTCAATTCTCTTTTTATGATAGGCATATATTATTCTAAAACTAAATTATATAAAATCGTATAAAAACACTTATACCACGTTATGCCTTTTAAGAATGTTTGCTAGTTTTTTATTTTTATTACAATTGATAAAAATTGCGTTAGTGTTTAAAACTTCTGCGTGTTTACAAAGGAACGAGGAGTTTTCTTTGTGTGGATGGAAGTGTCCACCAACATGCATTAATATACGATTACTAAGTAAAATTAAAGATTTGTGTCCGAGAAAATGGGAATGCAGGGTGGGATGCCGATGTTCCGCAGGATTTATTAGAGACGAATACACAAAAGACTGTATCTTAGTTCAAGAATGTAATAAGACAAGTAAGTCAATATATTTATATATATTATGGATGAATATATATAATGCAGCAGCTTAATGTTCTTTCCTGAATAGCAAGTTAAGCAGAGAAAACTTACATGATACTCCGCATTCTGGCCGAATTCAAAACATTCGTTTTGAGTGGGGGTTTGAGTAAGGGCAAAATTAATTTTATTATAATCAATCCTCGAATGGGAATCGAACCCACAGCCATCGCGTTTGCAGTATGCTGCTGTGCCACGATGGCATATACCATATAATAATTTCATGCAAGTATCGTTAAACAGTACGTGATAAACATGCAAAATGGTATTTTTTTAAAATTCCACAAATGCACGTCACGTCGCGTCATTTTCTCAGTTACAAAGAAGTAGAATAATCAGGAAATCAATTGTGAAATTAGTCATTAGTTTTTTCCTACCTTTGAAATATGGCGATGCGTAATCAAATTTATTAGACTTATCTCAACAGCTTCACGCACAAAATGGAGACATTGCGTATTGAGTGTTACTAGTGGTGGTCTTATCTATTTCACAAAAATATAAATAAATAATATAATGAAAAAAAGTATGAAGCAGATTCTCCTGCATTCTCTCCTTCATTATTTTTTTTCATTATATTCTTATAATGAAAAAAAATAATGAAGCAGGATTTCACGCAGCTAGTTTAAGGCGCTCTGTCTTATTAAGTAAAACAACTAAAGTTATTACCTTGTTAGGTAATAACTGAAAATAGACTTGTATACACTGGGATGGAAAATTCTTAATTTTTTAAGTTAATAGATATTAGTATTACAAGTACATTTTATTTCCTTCAATATTATTTTGGTTTTTTTCTAATATTAGTCATTAGTTTGCTTGCTAATTTGCTTACGTAAGTACAGTATAACGTTTAAAAAATAATCAAAATAAAAAAGATTTATGACATCCTTAATATTTGTTTTGTTACATTTATTAATCTAATATTATTGGATTTGAATAATAGTTTTAACTTTGCATTTATTATACAATATATTCCTATTTGCTACTAGTAGCCATATTGTAGCTGGTGCTGAGTTGATTTTGTCATTCCACATGAGATGTGTCAGTAAAATGTATACAATATTATTATTTTGTATAGTTGCTACATAAACTTGAACATTGCATCAAATGCTTAAGTCAGCAGTAATAATGAGTAAATAAAAATTTTAGTTATGAATACAAAATGCAACACTAGTATATATTTGACCGAAAAATTTTGCATAAACATGTATAAATATAACTTCAATTGCGGACATGGCCTTCATTTGTGAATACTTGAGATAATGAAGGGGACTGTCGCGGTTTTCACCTGCTTATTTGCGCTGGTTACAGTGTTGTCTTCAGCACCAATTAGCGAAGATGACCAGAGACCTGAATATTTGGAATTCGATAATAAGCATGGAAATTATCAGCGAGGGCAAAGGTTAAGTGAAAATTACTACGCTATATCGCCTTGCGCTGCCGCTGCTGCAGCAAGGTCATTAAATCCCGACACGCTATACCAAAATAATATTGGACCCAGGCTTGTGCCTGGCACCTACGATTATAGTAATCAAGGTTACACAGGAAATATGTACCGCGTTGAAGATCCGTATAACGAGAATATGGAAGCTTTAAGTTTTTCAGATATGAACTTTCTAGAAAACGCACCGACGGGCAGAACAAATTACAGAATAGCTCCTTCATCTCTACTACTGAAGGGTGGAAATGTTGCCAGTATAAATAACCAGCTAGTGCATCAAGTAGCTCCCGCAGTGTATGGAGCATTTTCTAACGGCAACACAGGAGGCTGTAATGTCCCTCTTTTCTTCAGTTGTACTCCATCCGTTGTTTCTGGCCGAGTAGCGAGATCTGAACCACAGGTTTATAATGCACCAGTAATGGCGCATCCAGAGGCTTACCGTGGTGTAACAGATTACCTTGATACGCTTCAAGCAAATCGCGCTGAGCAAATTGTTCATGATCATATCACCCCAGTTAAAAGTGACACCCTCAAAACAAATGAAAAATCAACGTCAAATTAGTATATTGAACAATTTTTAGCTTTAGTGTAATAGAGTTATTTTAATAGACCTAAAAAGATTGGTAGCATGTTATTGTGTATTGTTTTCAATGTATGAAATAAACTTGTAAAAGTTTTATTGGAACTGCTTTAATTTAATAAATATTTATATTTTAATATATTGGTATTTTTTATTTTATAACATATGAATTTGCAATATATATCAATTAATTGTTTATTAAAGTTTTCGGCTTCAATTCCAGCTTTTCTCCCAAGTCCAAGACATTGCGTGATTCTAACATTAAAAACACTTTTGAAACTAAAACTTTCTCAAGATATTCTATTTTATTATAATGTTATTATAATTGTACGTGGTCGTGGTACGTAGTCACAGGTAGACTGACCTGTGACCACGGACTACTGTAAAGTGTTCGAAACGTCGAGTTCTACAATGTATCTTCGAATACCAATATTATACGCGATTAATCCGGTTTAAAATAGTTTCATTTCAAAATGTGTAATAATCGTGACAATCAAAGAACTCATTATGTATTAATATGATAACAATTTTTTCTTTTTTATATATTAACCGATTCAAATGAGACATTGTTGTTTATTGTAAGCGTTAAATAGTTAAAATATTTAACGCTAACAATAAACAACAAATTATATAATCATTTTGTTTTAATTATATAATTATTAAAAAAAAATGATTAAAACTATTAAGTATAGATTCACTTAGGGAGGGATTGATATATGTGCGAATGTATATTCCTAGCCTTAAATTAATATATTAAAAAAATCAGCTCATGTTTTTTCCCCCGCCGACTTTGGTAAAGCAGGCACAGAGAACGCAGAGAACCTAGAACTTAAGCAAGACACTCCTGAACGGAGAAGGAAAAAATAAATATTAATCACTAAGAAGACTGGTTAGGTTATTAACCTAAGTACCTATAGATACTATAGTAGAGACCATCATGACGCAGTTTGACAGTGCCCTAATGTCAGGACACTCCGTTCTCCACTTTTTACCCGAATATGAGACATTGCTTGTTAAACGGCGAACCTCAACGCCGCGCTTTGCCTTTTTCACAAGAACGGAGTAATTATAATAATTAAATTGTAATCATTCCACAAAGTGGGATCCGAACCAACTCTTATTTTTTATGTTAAAAAGGTATATTATACGTTTTCTAAAAATGTTTTCAAATCCTAAATGTCAGAATAACACTTTAAAAATATCATAATACCAACTTGTTTAATTGAACCTGCGACCTTTGACGCTGGTGCCTTTAATCTCAATATGCTTTATTTATTTTCATTTTACGTTGCATTTGTATTCATGCATATTTACTAGCCCGACTTATTACTAAAAAGTTTGATTCGTATTGTATGTGTTTAAGTAAATATTTGATGCTTCAATTTTTATCGTAATTGCCTTAAGACTACGTCTAAGAATATGCTAGTTAGATTGCTAACTTAGATTTTTTTAAAACTTTAATTTCATGTCTTCATACCTTTATATTATTTTTGAATATAGTAAAATATGAATTCTCGTAAAACGAAGACACAAATTGTCATAAGTATGTATGTTTTTGTTTCAGATGCTTTTGTTTCATATAACGAAAATGCAGTGTTGGCTGTACGTTCTAATTTCAACAATAATATTTTGCTTCGTCGGAATTACGTGTGTCCTATTTATGAAACCCTTAAACATTTCTGATAAGCAAACTGCATGATTAATAATATAAAATATATGTTATATATAAATACATTTTTTCCTGGTGTATTATTTTTATTAAGTTATTGAATGAAATGTAAATAGAAAGAGGTGGTCAAAACGTTTCTATTATTTGTTTCTCGCATCTCCCGTATTATACAGGGCAGAAAGAAAGGATCTAGTAGATCGTCGTCGTCGTCGTCGTCAATAAATGTTTCTTGGCGGAATCGCATGTAGTAATGTATTTACCGATCGATCTGAAAAAGAATTGATAACCAAAGACATTTTGATAAAAAAATTCTTGAGCTGTAATAATCAATCCTCCCAAGCATCATGTGTACTGTCAGACGATTCTCCACTGCACCAAGATGGTTATATTTTGATTTAGAATGTATTAGGTATTGTAAGCATTTGCAGAAGATATGTATATTACAGTAATTAAGGACTATAGAATAGCGAATTTTAAAAAATCTTATATTATCGGCGTTTTTGTATTCTATGTTTGTAAATATGATTTGTTTTTAAAGGTCTTTCAATTCTACGAAGTCTTTGCCTTTCTTTTAAAATGATTAATTTGGCCTTAATTTATTACATTGTTAGGTATCCTACAAATAAAGACTAATTGATTTCATTTAAAATACAATTTAAAAAGTTATTTTTGAATACTAATAATATACGCGATTAATCCTCTTAAAAATAGTTTCATTTCAAAATGTGTAAAAATCGCGAAAACCTTAAGAACCTTATTATTTCTTTGGTTTTCGCGATTTTTACACATTTCAATAGATTTTTTTATTGAAATTATTTGAATATTAAGTTAAAATTAAGAAACAAATTAAATTACACAGTAAAAAGATAGAAATATAAGAAAAGATATTGGAAAAATATATTCATTAATATCCGCCAGTCAACACCCTACGCCTGGATTCGGGCGGAAAGTAGAGAAAAGCCCAATCAAATTGAAATAGCGTAAATCTGAGAAAAATATGAAAAAAGAAAACTAAACTTTAAAAAAAAATCTTTCCTATAAATTTGATACTCAAGAATGTGTGACTTAAATTATATAAAATGAATATAATGTTTAATAGTAAATAATAGATAAAATTCTTAAGTTTTTTTTTCATAAATTCAATACATTTCAGTTGGTAACAAAATCAAATATTTCTGTAATGCGGAAGACGCTGCATTTGTTATGTACATTAGGCACGTTTGCTTTTATTACATTCGCGAAAGCGCTAAATGAATTTTGTATAAATGCCGATAGAATTTTGGTCTTCATATCACATTCAGTAAACAGCACAATGAAGACTGTCATTTTACTGTGTTATTTGGCAACATTTGCTACAGCTATACCAACTCTCATTAAAGGAACTTTCAAGGAACTTGAATCAACGCTTCACGAGCCCTCAGCGATTATAAAACGTGAAAGGAAGTCACCCCTCCATGATCCTGTCCACGAGGAAATACTAGATCATGAGAAAGAAATTTCACTTAGTAATACTGGCTTCAAATCACACGTTGCTCCAGGTTTTGAAGAAAGGAGCTTAGGTTTTAAAAAGCCTTTGATTATTAAGAAAAACTTTGGATATCATCTTTATAGAGATTCAGATGAAGAAATGGCTTATGCAGATCCACATGAAAAATGTAGAAAACAAGTCAAAGTAAAGTTGTGTGACGGCGAGCCCAGTATTTATAATAATAAGTTATCGAAGAGTACGAAGTCAGCACGACTAGATCTTTCAGAAAAAGAAGTAGAACATAGTATTAAGATGGCTAAAGAAGCTGTTGAAAATTTACAAAGAAATATTGAAAAAATGGAAGAAAATTCAATGAAATTAAGAGGAAACTTTAAAAATGAAAACTTGGCGACTGATACTGAAGTACTAGAAGATATTGAAACAGCTAGAAAAGCTCTAGAGCATATTACAGAAAACTTTGAAACATTAGAGTCTATGGAATCGCCAAAAACTGAAGATATTTTTATGCCAAAGTCTACCGATGACGAAAGATTAGCTCAATGGAAAGAGGCAATTGAAAATATCCAGAAGAACATGGAAATTGCTAGAAATATCGAAGATGCTTTTAGATTTGAGTCATTAAATTCATTTGAAAATGATGGTACAACCAAATTAACAGATAGTCAAATGTCGAAAGTAGGTGAACATGAAATCCAAGAAAAATCCAACGATGAGGTTTTGGACGATAGTAAAAATGAATTAAAGAATGATAAAAATATTTTTGAAGTAGAAGAAATTGAGACTATGCCTAATTCACCAATTGGAAAATCTAGCAGTCTTGAAGAAAAGCAAGATGAAAAAGATGATGATATATTCACATCTACATCTAATAATAAAGAGTTTCAGATAGAGCTTCATAGTGATAGTTTGAGACAAGAAAAAACTGCTACAGATTTAGTAGAAGATAATTTAGAGAAAGGAAATTTGGCACTGGTTAGTGCTGAAACTAAGATGGATAACATTGATGAAGAATTAGCAAAATTCAAAAATGCGGAATATACTACTGATGACCAATCCCACATATTAAATACGTTTGATACTGAACTAAACAGTGGCAAGAGTGCTTTATCAACTTCTACATTTGAAGATTTAGGAAAACAAGCGATTTCCGAAATTGAAAATAAAGAAATTCCTAATCTAGCTAAAGAAGCTGACATTGAAAATATTAATATAAATCAAAAGTATGATCATAAGCCTATTTCAAAATCAAGTGAAATAACGTCAGATTTTCAAACACACGAAGATATAAAAGAAATATTCAATATTGAAAAACCTAATGCTGGAAACTTAGAAGAATTGTTTATTCCAAAAGAAGCAATTAATACTGAAGAAATGCTTGCTGAACTTACAAACACAGATACCTATTATCTGCAAGAAAAAAATGCTGATGAGCAACAAAATGATGAACATTTACTTTCCTTACCGCTTGATAGGGAAAGTTACGATGAAATACAAATGCGTGAAAGTCTGGACATTGCAGCTCTACCAAAGCAAAACAAAATGATCTTGGATGAAGAGGAGCACAGAAGTGACACAGTTGATGAAAAAGTGCCCTCAGTAAAGTTATTTAGAAATTTAAATATGGATTCATCTCAAAGAACAACTAGTGAAAATATGGCCGAAACATTTAATTTGCGTTCAGTACAAGAAAAAGAGGCTATAGTTGAACCAGCATCATTAATTACACCAATCAACCTCAATGAACAGAAACCTACGAAAGAAAACTTAAGCCTCTCATCTATGTCAGAACATGATAGTAGGATTCGTACAACAGGAGATCTAGATCCACAAGGAACCAATATTTTTCGATCGGTTCAAGAAAGTAGTAATAAAGATGATGCTATAATACCTACAATAACAAATTCTTTTAGCATTCAAAAGGAACATAAAAATGCTAAAACGAATGAAGAACAAAATATTGTTGATAAAAATAATGATCTCCATAGTTTACGTTTTACCCAAGAGAACGACTTTGAGACAAAAAATCATAATTTAAAAAATCAACAAAATATATTCAATGAACAAATGGAAACGAGAATGGCCAAAGATTACAATATAGGCCAATCATTGTTAGCAAGTCAGGGATTCAATGATTCTCCTAGTCTTGATTTAACTCAGTTAGTTCAAGACTTAGATAATATAGATTCAAAATTTAAAACAGTTGCAACAAATATAAATAAGGAATCTCTTCTATCCACAAAAAATAATCCTAATAACCAGCGCGTTCATGCTAATAACGAACTACTTAGCCTGCGAACTACCGGAGATTTAAGTATGGAACGTGAATCAGCAAAAAACGTCGACCAACATGAGTTACATTTCATGCAATTGGCTCCGAGAGAACAAAGTGATGTTCTACCTCACCAATTTAAATCCGCTTCTACTTTTCATAACGATAAACAATCGTTAACGCCAAATAACAACAATGGATTAGACATTAACCAGGGATTGTTTAATGGAAAACATGGCCCAAGAACGACTGAAGATTCCAACACGGAGGAGTATTTAAGTAAAAATCATAATTTTCAAGTAGCCCCCGTCAACCGATGGTCGGAAGATAGACAACGAATGGATCACTCGTCGTCTGCTTTCAAAAGTGCTACGAATTTACCAAATGGTAATTCTTTATTAACACCATTCAAAGGAGCCGGACCCTATAATGAAGATCAGATGTATAAGGAACAAGCAAACATGCGAACGAACGAAGGCAGATACACGGGCCAGCAATACAATTATAATAATAACCACCAGACGCATGACATGCAGTCAATGGCATGGATGGAGGACAAGCAGCACAAACATTTAGTTGAACAATATAATCACGTACCCGAATATCATAATAACCACTACAGACCACACATGCAGCAGCAAGGATATGCACATATGAACAGATTCAATCAATTTGATTCAGACAATAACAAGGACCAATCTCCACTATCTTCTAGAAACCACGATCACATGCATTTAATGAGAGATAGTAAAATGTCTGAGTTAGATAGCTCAATGCTACCAAGTAGTCAAATAAACATGAGAGACAATGGGTTGCAGTGGGGTCATCATCGCGGTATGTCTAGAACCGCTTTTGGAACTGGCTTACCAGTAGGTGGCGTGAGTACTGGAGCTGTTGGAGTCTTTCCTACTGCAAACACTGGTTGTGGCATTCCGTTAATGTTGAGTTGCTCCCCATCAGTGGTATCAGGTAGCTTAGCGAAGGCACATCCGTCCATACCAGCTTACAGATCGGACGACGACATCATGTTTTATACGAAACGGGACGTCAAGAACATAGATAAGACACCAGTTAAAATCCAAAGAGCGCCATTCAACCATAAAACTGATTAAATTTAAAAAAAAAAACAATTTTGATACAATTCATACACTTATACAATGTTTGATATAAGATATAACGGACTTTGTAATTATTATTTAAAATTTAGTACTAAATGCATCACAAAAATCGAAATAAAGTGAAGTTGTGAATTTTATATCGTGTTTTTATTATGTACGCATCTGTTTTTTATGAAATATTTGCTTTATATTTCAATCTTAGGAACATTGCTTATTGTTAAATTACAAAATTGCCTGGACTGAGACCGAATCCGTGACTATAGCTGACTGGTTTTTTGACACACTCTCACAACAGTCACAAGTAGTAGGTCACAATAGTATCTTAATAGATAATTAAATCTTAAGCTCGAATAAAAAATATGCCTTTTTTGTTTTTTGAGCATTATTATTTTTAGTGAAAACTTCATTGGCGTTTGTTTAATATATATGTGTTTTTTTATATAAAAAGCTGTAAGCTTTTTCAATTTATCAAATAAATAAATTACTGAATGTATTAGGTACATGCAATCGGTATTTTATTTTTAGTTTATCTAAAAAATATAAATAGCGTTTGGAGATAGATTAAAGACTTTACTGGTACACCTTAAGCTTTGATAATACCGTCTCATATATCTTATATTTTGAATACTCTCGGGGTCCGATGATATTTAATAAAAAACAATTTTCTAAGTATGTAGCTCATATACTTGTTCCGACAAGGACAACGAATAAATATTTTAATTCGTCTTTTTTCATTTTAATAAAAATATTATTATATTTAAACTATATAAGTTCGAAATATATATATGGTGGTTAATACAGGCACTTTATTCCATAGTTGCCTATTTTATAGTTACAAAGAAGTTTGATGTTTAGTAAAACCATTATTTAGTTATGTTTAAAACTATTTATTAAATTAAAAATGTTTGCTTCAGATTAAATACAGTTTACAGCTTCACGCTTTGTGTCGCATAGCCTGTCATGACACTCCGTTCTCCATTTTCCGCCCGAAATCGCGACAGAAATGAAACTATTTTAATTTAATTTATAAATGTCTTTATTAATAATTATACAATACATATAGTATAATAGTGTACATAGATCTTATTATTACAATTCAATAAAGTAGCACAGTTTTAAGGATCCTTTGTAAGCTTATAATACTTGTAATTACTTTTAAGAAAAAAACTGCTTATTTTACAATTTATATTTAATAAAATATATTGTTTGCTTAGTGATACAATTGCGTATAAAATTCGTGAACTGGAAAAGGTTACAGATCAATGAAAGTAATTTAAATGTAGTCATTCCCCGAGTGGAAATCGAATCGAATCGAATCACCCCTTTTACAGTCAGTCGCTGTCCCACTGCGCCACAACAGCTTCTTAAAAAGGTTATAGTAAATAAACAAAATGCCTATGTATAGTTATATCAAGTCAGGGAGTTAAAAAATGAATGATTTTTGGCTTTCATCTGCGGAAAAATTCCCAGACTAGATTTTTATATACACATTTTTAATGGTGTCTTAATTAGTAAAATATAACAAAAATCGACTTTTACATCAGGCTAACTGAAAAAGGTTTTCAAGGTCGTAAAAACTTTTACTTTTTTAGTCCCGTATTTTACAAATTGTTTACTCTTTAGAATACCTAAGAAAGCATTGTAAATTGCGCTCTTTTTTCAAAATCATTCTTTAGACGTTTTGTCTAGACAAATAATGTTTTTTGTTCTTTGTATAAAATTGTATATTACAATATTTATGCCCATTTTATTTTTAAACATATTTCTAAAATATTGTATTGTCTTTCTTCACTTATAATGCAGAAGTATCAACAGTCAGTTACAAATTATTTAACACACGCGTGCAAGTAAGTGTAATGTGATATATTTGTTTTAATATGATATTTGAATTTTGATCATACTGAGTGGTTTTAAAATATATACTTACATAGTCATTAAAATATTTCTTGCGCTAGAAATAGTCGTATTTACTAAAGTGTACACGATGAACCGCTATTTGTACTTTGTAATACTAAATATGCTCCATTACTCCATATGGATTTCATCAGCTATTCTTTTGGAAAATCCTAAGACTGCCATAATCGAAGCATTCTCGGCAGAAAATGAAATTGTAAATGACGTCACCGACCCTCAAAATGTGAGAAAATCATCGTCTCAACTATGTCCGGAATCGGAAAACAACGGCTGGAAAGATCTCACTTCCAGAAATAACATCGATATACTAGCTCCAGAGCTACAGCCACCAATGACAAATATGGTAAACAAAGATTTTGCTTATCAATACGCTTATAATCCAGGTTATAATTACTATGAGGTTGACACAGATCCGCTTGGCATATTAACTCCTAATATACCAGATAATAGTTTCATGAGAAGTTACAATAAAATACCATATATTGATCCTGGAATATTTTCATCTTTCCAACCATATCCAGTAAGATATATACCGTCTGTGTATTCGAAGTATTACTCAATATTACCACAATATATGTTGCCCAATTATGAATTGTCTAATGTTCGTGCCCCAAGAGTGCTTCGCTCGAACAATGATTTTTGGGAACAGCTCGAAAGCGATGCTATTATGAAAAATATTTTACCGATTATGCCCGTACCATTTTTGCGTAATACCAACGAGCCGTTACCGTACGAGGGCGCTTATTTTCAACATGGATTCCATGATTGTGCTTTACATATAATGCTTGGATGCATACCTAAAATATTCTATCAAGATAACTTCGTCAATTACGAGTATAAACGAGAAGTGGACCCAGTACCAGATATTAAAGTGGACAAGCGAATTGATCATAGAAATTAAACTATTAATTTAGTAGATAAAGTAATTAATAATCTTGTAGAAAATTGTGTTGATAAGTTTTTTTTGGGTGTCTATTACGCTTAAAATATAAGAAAGAATCATCATTCATGTTAAAACAAAGTTAAGAAAAGTGTTTTTTGTTTCACTTCACTTATAAATATGTCAAATGTGAATATTAATAAATATTTTGATGTAATACCTAATTCTCTTTTTTAACTAAGAAGGCAAGATCGACACACAATTTGGCTACAGAAGAATTTGTAAAAAATAATCCTAACTTGATGAATACGTTAAATAATTGAGGTATTAATTTACGCTCAGTTATAAAATTCCTCAATACAAACTTATCATTTTCCGTGTTTGGGAATTCATATGAAACTATTTCATTAGAAAATAAAACTCATTTTATAGAATAGTATGAGTTTTCTAGGAAACTGGTACAAATAAATTGTATAAATCATATTATATCCATATACTCAAAGTAAAAGTAACTTCGTCCGTCTGTCTGGGGCGTAATCACGACCAAACAGATGAGTCGAATGAGATGAAATTTTATATGAGGGTCTTGGGATGAACATAGGCCACTTTCTTTTATTTTTTTTAGTTTTTCCAGGAACTTAATTGTTTTAAGAAAAGGCCAACTATACTTCACGCGGGCAAAGCCGCTAGCAGGTCGGTAGTTTTAAATAAACCATTCATTCGCTAACATATACTAAGTCTGGCAATAAATACTGTTATAATTAAATATAAACAAAATATTACCTTTAAATTTGGAATCAGTTATTTTTATATGATTGTTCATTATGTGATACTAAAATGGGGTGGGATGATAAAGAGAACCGAATCTTTGAAATGAAACTATTTTAACCGGATTAATCGCGTATAATTTTGGTATTCGAAAATACATTTTTAGAACCCGACGTTTCGAACACTTTACAGTAGTCCGTGGTCACAGGTAGAGGTGAGGTGGCACTTGTCTGTCATTTGATACAAATTATTATCTCAAACTACTTAGTTGCCTCGCGTACTGCCCTGGATTCTTGCAAAATGAGCTGACTGTATATTTATCTGTGGTGTGATGGGATTGAGACTTCAAAGTTTTCAGTATTGGGACCCAGGTGGTAGAAAGTTTCCAACCGTCTTCTCTATTGAAATTAGGGTGTTTTTTTATTTCAATAGCCTCGCGGGTCATCCTTAGGATATATCAGTTTTCCCTAGCGAGAATATGAGGTTTATCAAACCTGATGTAATGGTTGGTTTTATCCGTTGTATGCTCACACACAGCTGACTTCGATACACGCCCATTCTTGATATCAGAGATGTGTTCCTTCACCCTTATACCGATGCTCCTCTTTGTTTGACCAGTGTAAGATAAGCCACAGTCACAATCTAGTTTGTATATACCAGCACACTGTAAAGGAATGTTACTTTTCACTGGTCGCAAGAACTGGCTCATTTTTTTTGTTAGGCTTAAAAATAGTTTTCACTGAAGCTTTCCTTAAGATATTGCCAATCCTGTCTGTAACTCCCTTCACATATGGTAGTAGTGCTGGTTGTCTCTCCACTGTGAGCGGCTTGTTGAGAACCGAATCGCTGTGATTGTATTACATAAAGTAGGTATAGTGCCAAATACAATTTTTTAAATCGCTTCTATTAGTCAAATGTTTGTGTATCGGGCTAATGATAGGTACCATGAAACCTCCTCTGTTTGTGACAGAGAAAGACATGGCCGTCCACGTAGTGTTCGTACAAAAAAGGCGATCAAAGCAGTAACGCAAACAATTCGAAGAAATTCTGCCGAAAGCAAAAGATTTTATTTCGAAAGATGAAGACAGCACCAAGAACTATGTGGCGTATTTTAAAAGGTTATTTATTTTTCAAGCCTATAAGAGACGCACAGGTAATTTTTAAACTCATAATTTAAAGAATAAAGAATAGAGTGGCAAAATCAAAACAACTACTTAAGCGGTAGGTACGGAAAGGGACGAGAAGGACACAGAACAAAATTGTTTACGGCTGAGAACATTTTTACAATTGAGCAATTTTTAACAAATAAAATAACCGGTTCTATGCTGAAAGCTCTAAAGAAGTTTCCCAATTATTTAACAGAGTATAATGTAAATAGTTAAGTCCCATAACAACACCGTGTTCAATAAACAAGAGTGGTCCTTTCAACAAGAATCGGCGCCAGGTCATAAAGCTCGACCCAGCTAACTTTGGTTAGAAACGAGCGTTCCGGACTTCACCAGAGCTGAAGACTGGGTGTCATCTAGTCCTGATCTTAATCCAGTGGATTATGATTTATGGTCAGTTTTAGAGAGTAAGGCTTGTTTTAAACGCCATAATAACTTCGAGCCCCTAAAACAACCCATGCGATTGGCAGTGAAGAACTAGAAATAGAAAGAGTTCTGCTATTGATACCTGGCCTCAACGTTTAAAGGACCGTATTGCAGCCAATGGAGATCACTTCGAACAACATTTATATATTTTTAATAATTTTATATTAATATAATTAACCTAACACAGTAATAGTAATAAGTGATATGTACAATAAAAAACAATGTTCTTCTCTTTGTAACGATATTTTCTTAAGTGAATAAATATTATAATAAAAAAATATTACAAAATAATAAATATTTATTTATATTTTATTATTACATTCTAAAATATCATAATAAATAAATGAAAATATTTCCTTAGACTCAAAAATGTGTCCATCGGGGGAGGAGATGGGAAATAATCTACAATGTGTAATGCGTTATAAAATTACATTACATATGGATGACCAATGGCAGTATTACGGCGAAACATAAACATCAATGAAGAATAGTGCAAGAATGTTTTAAATTAAATTTTATATTTACTTTAATAAATCTATATTTTTATTATTATGTTATTATTTTTAAATCAATTATCTTAAAAAAATGACACTGATCGAAAGATTAGTATCTCGGACCTTCGCTTGCACTCCTGTGCCTATTTCATTCGTTCGTTACATTATTATTAGTTTCCATTTTACTAAATAAGTATAATATAAATGTTTTTACATGTAATGATATTTCTTTCATGTTAAGTGTCGCTTTTCAATATTTTGTATATTACTAACATTTAAAGGTAAACACGTATATTGTATATGTAGCGAAATCAGAGCGTATAGCATTTCTTTGATATGTTAAACGACGCGACGCTGATTCATAAAGTTTGAAATATATATATATACTATACAAATGTATTAGTAAATTTAAATAATTAATATAATAAAAAATATAGTAAATGTTATGTTAATTTAAAAAAATAATGGTTAAGTTAAAACTAATATAGTCTGTACTGTGATCAAAGTTATAATAAGCATGTACTATTACAAATATAACACTAAACTCATATATGAACTCGTATATTAAATTGAAAAACGACATCGACTCAGTCTGTATAAATCCAAAACCTTTAATTTAGTATTAAAAATATATTAAAGAGAAAATAGCAATAGATGCAATAAAATTATTATATTACTAATAACAATAAATTTTTCCATGTGTTCGTCTCGAGATAACAAGAACTGAACATTGTATTGTTTGCTGATTACACAGAATATAAAGATTATCAAGAATTGATTGTTAAAGCGGTTTGTATATATTATTGCAATCGAAATGAGATTCTGTAAAGTGGTTTCATGGGAATTTTTTTCATAATACATAGGTATTTAATAATATAGTAATATAGTAGATATGTACAACTTTAAACTTTAGTCTTGCCTCGCTATATAATTTTAAGTATTTTCATATAAGCAAAATATATCTATGAGAATAAGCTTATATATATATATATATATATATACAAAGCAAAGCAAAGCAATAAATAAAGTTCTACAAAAAAAAAAACATAGTCCTCTAAATATACATATATTTAGTGACTTATAGATTACTTATAAATATGATAATGCATACTTATTATTATAATTAAACGATACATGCAGTACGTAAAAATAAATTTAATCATTTCTTAAAAGCGAAATTTAAATTGATTGATAATAAATTAAACGAGTAAGATTCATATGAAATTGGGTTTATATCTATTATTACCACGCAATTAAAAGTATATACCTATTTGAACTGTCTTAACAGATAGCCCACATATCTATGGCTTAAATTATTAATTTTAAATGAGATTTCAATCTCAAAAGAGTTCTACTGTACCTAAGTTTTAGAACAAATACCATACTACTACTACTATC
The DNA here is from genome assembly GCA_038994665.1 of Podotricha telesiphe. Taxonomy (NCBI): domain Eukaryota; kingdom Metazoa; phylum Arthropoda; class Insecta; order Lepidoptera; family Nymphalidae; genus Podotricha; species Podotricha telesiphe. The sequence continues at coordinate 250,511 of JAOYRR010000156.1, forward strand.
ATACTAGATACTAATATCAATATGATGATAATACAAAAATTCTTTGTACGATTTCTCGCATAATACGCCAGTTACGTCAACCTCTGCAATTAAAAGCATGGTTTCATATAATTCTTTTACGTTTATTAGTAGCATTAAATGTAAAATAATTAATAATATGATGTCTAAATACCGTCTCACACTGACTAACGAATAATTTCTCACAAAAGCACTCACGATAGCCGTAAAACCGCCGTATTGGAGTGAATATTCTTCCAATTGTTCTTCCATTGACGACAACCCTCTACATTTAACATTCGTTTTAGATACGAAAACCAATTCTGGCCAATTTTATTTAGAACTAACTGTACCCGCGACTTCGTACGTGTGAAATTATATTTTAATTTTTAATAAAAGTAGCCTAATTTACTCCTTATTACATCAGCTATCTGCCAGTAAAAGTCCCGTCAAAATCGGCCCAGCCATTCCAGAGATTAACCGGAATAAACAGGCAGACAAACATACGGACAAAAATAGTGAAAATGCTATTTTAGTATATGCACGGTGTATACATACATATGCATTGAATAAAAAGTGGTGATTATAATATTACAAACATATACACCAATTTTATATATTTATATGTATTGTATAGATGTGATTAATTCACCAAAATAGGGCTAAGTGATGACCATTTAAATAAAAATTAACAATCTCCGATTTTGTGAAACGCCAAATATTTATCTGAAATTAGCATAGCGAACACGCATTTTCAATATTAAATTATATTTAGTCCTATAAAACGCATCCATTTTTACTTTCTACAAATAACTCAATTGTAAACGATTTAACGAACGATGCATATTTTATTACTTACAACACTTAATTGGTTATTTCCTTAACAAATCATCTAAAACGGGTTCTTTTGTATATCAATTAATAGCCACGTTTCCTATATTTGTCTTTAGCTTCTTCAAACATATGATGTTCATTCATGTTTTTGGAAAGTTGAACGTCAGCATAAATGATTCAACAAAGTGTCATTCTTGTGAAACCCCAGCTTGTTCTTCTTTATTGCGTCATAAACTGACGAACTTTCTGAGATTTATACCAACAGTCTGTTTGGCGTCGCTAAATAAACATACGTTTAATGACGTAAACAACACTCGGTCTTGATAAGGTTTTCATATATTAAAACCGCCCATCCTCGCACGTATCAGTCAAGATATTATTGCATAGACAGCAAGAGTGACGAACTAAATTAATATGAAATTGCTAGTGTGTTTTGTCCTTGTTGGCTTTATTAGTATGTGTCAAACTAGGCACATCCATCCTGGGAGCGGAGCAGAAAATAAAATCATATTTGAAGATCTAAATATTGAAGATTCACCAGTTGTAAGTTTGTTTTCAATAAATAAATAGTATAATTTAATTATTTTTTACTTCTTAGTAATAAAAAAAAGTCCAACATATCAACAACTTTTATTAATTCACGCCTGCAATTATTGTAATTTCGCATAAACGAAACACTTTTCTATTACTATGTATTGAATATTTTTTCTTTTTATGAACCATATTTTATATAATTATATATATATATATATATATAGATATATGCAGCTAATGTATTTACGAGTAAAAATATTCGTAAAATATTTTGCTTTGTCTTCTTAAAATTTGTGATGTATTTGGTGATTAAGCAAATCAAAATACTATTGTCAATTTTTTTTATATGGAAGTCAAATTCAGCTTCAAAAATTAGTATGCGGGATAACGTATGCGTCATCTGACAAAATAGATATTAATATATAAATAATAATATTTTTCTATTTCTTTTCAGGAAGTCATATACTTGAAACCAACCCGGTTCGTTCCAATAAACAGCGAATCATTTTTCAAAACGTACGAACCCTGTCAAGATGGGTTTACAAGAGACGCGCTTGGAATATGCAGAGAAGTCTGGGATTAATTATTTATAATAAATGGAATCGAAATAAATAATGTGATATTAGTTTTAAGTATATTTAATATAATTTTAGTAAATTTAGAAATGCCATTTAGTTTCCCTACTAAAATAAATAGCCATTAAGATAGTTTTAGGCATAAATTAATTTTATCAATGATTAATAACAACAATCTTTTGTTTTGCAATTATTAATAATTTACTTAATTTTTTTAGCCGTTTATATAAATAATTTCTAAGAAGATTAACCTAGAAACCACTAATATTTTTATATTAATTTTAAATATAACATTGATAATAATTATAAAAACAGGAATTAAAATACTCTATCATACGTCAATTTTGAACAAAAAAAAACAACAAAACAAATCTGATAAAATATATTATTGATTTAACAAAAAATATAAACAATATTTAAATTATATATAAATAATAAAAAAACAACAATTGAACGAAATGTGAATTAACAAATTGTTTTTTTACGTATCTAAACAAATATAAAGGAATGTTTTATAGAAATACATGGAATATTTTTAAACGAACCAAAGCAAAAAATTTTTTTTACATAAGTGATGCAGGTGGTAGCGTGACCGCGCCGTGACCAGACAGAGGGGTGGGCAAAGTGGCGACGCCGCGAATCCAAGCGCCACGTTCGCAGCAAAATGACTCTACATTACTCAGAGCTCGCATGTAAATCGTTGTTACACCACCTATTAGTTATGAAATTGACAATCTCAGTTTAGATTTAATGAATTTGGCGCTCCGTTTTCTCTGTCTCCGCAGGTAGGGTTGAATCGTAAAGATAAAAGAATATAATATGCAAAATGTGCACTCTATCGTGGTGCAAGTACTAAATATATGACAGATGGTTGTGAGTTCGACACTTAATTTGAATTATCCTTTGCATGTATTATTTAAGCAACGTGTCCCAAAAATCAAGCATAAGCCGGCACCAGAAAGTGGATTTGCCTATTACAACTCACCGTCAAGTTAAAATAAATACATTAAATTGTTTTTACATTTTAATTGGAGGTACTAAAAAAAAAGATCAAGTCCTTAGGAAATTGACACGAGTTATGATATATTTAATTATCACGATCATAATTTTTGAAATATTAAAAAATTAAAATTCTTTATTCTATATTAGACAAAAGTTCCTGTACACAGGGTACTACAAAAGAGTAGTACAGGCCTTAACCATAATCCTTAAAAAGTCCAGAATGATTTGTTTCTACAAAAAAAATCAAAATAAGTATTTGTATTATTAAAATTCTGATATTTCTTTTTTAATATTTTTAATTCCATTTTCACTAATCGTGGTGAAAAAAAACTATGGACTATGAATTCTTGCCATAGTTGCAAAGGACTATGGCAAGTTTTTAGATTACAAAGTAGTATAAGACTCTAGAAATCTAATTACCAGAAAAAAAAATATGCAACTGTGAACATTTTCAAAAGAACTACAAATACAACAATCGTTTAGCAAGAGAGAATGCTATTAGTTAATTATTTTTATTATTTTAAAGTGCTATTCACACACTTTGGAAATTGAAAAACATATTTTAAGAAAACGTAGAAGAAAAATCTTTCTTCAGAGATGCTAATAACAAAAATAAGTAGTAAAATTCGCATTAGAATTTCGTCGCAGCTATATGTAGAACGCATGCCTTAGCAGTCAGAGCGCTTGGACGGTTTCCAAGAGGCGTGGGTTCAAATCCCGCGGCGTTCAAATTTTTATACTGTGTTCTTAAAATATGTTTTTCAATATATATTTTGTTAAAATTTTTTAAAGTGTTATTCCCACACTAAGGAAATTGAAAAAGACATATTTAGAAAACGTATAAAAATTTGAACGCAGTGGGATTTGAACCCGCGCCTCTTGAAAACCGGTGTGTAAATAACACTTAAAAAAAAATAAATAAAGAATAAAAAAAAAAAATAATAAAACCTTAAATTGTTAAAAAGACAGACATCGATAGATGTTTATTATATATCATTAGGGCGGGTTCCCAACCTGGCCTGTAATTAGCAGGCTGACCTTCTGGTGTCGGCATATCGTTGAATTTTGGAAACGTTATATATAAAATATTTTTATTTTTTCAATTTGGCCAGACAAAGTTATATCAATTAATATAATACAAATGATGACATATTAATTATTAAAAATAGCGAAACGGAAGGCGATCCATTGACGTAGATTATAAATAAAAAATATTTGTTAGTAGCTTGCTAGTGTGCTTAATTTTTCTTTAAGTCTTATTAATGATATTGAAAAAAAATTGTTAAAGCATTATTATTTTATACAAACAAATATTTTATTAAAAATTTATATGATATATATCAATGTTACAATAAAACCATTCGATCAACTGTTCTTATGAGGATACTTGATCGAACATATGCATAAATTAATATACGAGTATGTCCAAATATACCTGCCTATTATGTTTATATACATTACCTATGTAGTATTACCTATGTAGATATGGATAATCTATTGATTTACAAAGATTTGTAAATCTATTGATTTACAAAAATTATCGATATCTACATACTAGATAGGTAATGTATATAAATATAATATAACAAAATATAATAATATTTTATTATATTTCTTTATTTTTTTGTATTCAAAATGTGATATCAAGATGTTTCGACATTATCATATTTTTAACTCATTTATCATTCAAAAAAAATAATATGGCATAGATTAAAGGAAAGTAATAATGTAATCGCATGTACGTATGATATGGATACACCAGTAAATAAGGAATTAAATTTAAAAAAAGCTGGAACTGTTCTTGCCACAGGTAAATTATACAAATAGAAACTCCGTAACTGTAAGGTTAGTAAGAGGCTACTAAAGATAAAATAAACAGATTTTTTAAATACCGATAATAATAAGTTGAGTGCCGAGGTACGCGAGTGCATGTCCATGTCGCGGTATTGACAGCTCAGTTTCCAATTTCCAACGGCGCTCCTTCCAGTCCCAAACATCTATAGCGCCCACACTGCTGGGTGTATTGTCCTATCGCCAATATTTTAAAATAAATAATATGAAATCACCAAAATACTAGTATTTCTAAAAAAATCGTCTTTCATTGCAAAAGAAAAATATTTTACATTTACATAAAAATAAACACTGTGTACAGTTGCTTGAAACTGGAGCTAACAAGCACTTGCTTGTTAGCTCCAGTTTCAATAAAAAAATAAGTATTGTTTCCTGATAAGTACCTTATCAGACATTTTCCCAGCTCCACCGACGATATACAATTTGTCGTTCATAGAAAATAACGTAGCGAAGCAACGCGGAAACCTTAGACTGTGGATTTCTGTCCACCTTAAATGTAATGGAAAATAATTCCTAATAAATGAATCAGTTTTGGTTAATTACTGTTTTAAATATGTCCATAATTTTTAGAAAAAATAAATATGAATTTTGGATTCTATGACAACTTTTAAGTGATTTTTAACATATCATATATGTGTATAGTGAAGGTTTTCGTATATATAAATTAAACATATAAGGGTTCGTTATTTTTCAGTAGTCAGTAAATGGCTGTAAGGAACATACTGGTTAGTCTTTGAGCTATAGCACTCTACGCTGGCGCAGATGGGGCGGCGACGTTCGCCGGTCATGCCACCAGCTACCCATATGTAGTCTCGGTACTTGGTGGTAGCAGCTGCCATACGCGCCGCATACATAGGCCTCACCTCGCTCCATGAACCGCTCTTCGGATCAAAACGTTCGATCGAACGAAGTACCCTTACACAGAAATTAATATTATTGTATTAGCTTATCAACACTTGCTATCTTTTCACTTTCAACTTACAATACTATATATATACTATATATATTATATAGATTTTCATTAATAAATATGCACTTGCAGAAAATTGTACTATATAAGATCATATTATATGCTTGTATTGTATAAAAACTTGTAAAAAAACTTACTTGTATTAAAAGACGTATAAACATTAAACGCAGTGGGATTCGAATTGCCGCCTCTTAAAAACCGTTCAAGGGCCTCTAAGCCATGAGTTCTACATCCAGCTACGTCGAAATTCTTATATGCTTATTATAACTTATATTTGTTGTTAGCATCTCTGTAGAGAGTTATGTGTGCGAATAACACTTTTCAATGTTTAAAAAATTGTAGGTGTTTGTTTTGGAGAATATTACTTAGTTTGCTGTCCCTATAATATACATACTTAACTAGCTGTGTATTTTCACTTCTCACCTGCCCTCCTTATCCTGACCTCCAATCGCATACAACGCCATGCGATGTACCACCAGACTAAAGTTCTTCCTCGGTATGGCCAGACCAGATTCACTGTACCATGACCTTGTGACTGGTTCGTAACTCCATACCGTAGATACGACCACAGATATGCCACGCAAGTCATCTTCACGTGGGTCCGCACCTCCTGTATTTAAGAGAATACATAAAAAAAAACATTATTCAAATTTTACAAAAAAGCCAATTTCTCAGTATTTATTTCTTAGTAAGCCCTGAGATAATTAATATTTCATTTTACAAATATTTAAAATGAAATATCATCTAAAGATTTTTTTATAAGAATGTTATTATAAGATATGTTATAGATTATGTTTTGATTAATCGACAATTAACTGAACTGTTGGTTTATTACTTATTGGCCGCAAAGTCGTGTTGTCAACTCGTAAAGTGCTTTCCAGTTAGTATAGCATACAAAGTAGGGAAATTAGACTTAAGTATCGAGATATGTCTATATGCTCAGTGATGTCAAAAAGTTTGTAAATATGATTTTTTGGTAAACTTACCAACAAGAAAAACTCTGCCTCGTAAAAACGCTACGGAGTGATGATGTCGAGGTTCAGGTAGTTCACCTACTACATCCCACGAATTTGTTACAGGATCAAATCTACAATATTATTTAGAAATAAAATGTAAGAAAAAAACCTTTCCGACTTCATCAAGAAACATAATTAAACAATAAAAAATAATATTATCCATGGAAAAGCCCCTGCTACAAATTGTGTTTGTTTTTTCAATTGTATGTGATTTGTTGATTTTGTCACTAAATTCATAGCATTTCATAGCTTGTTATTTAATATTACCTATAAATATTCTTCCCAGTATTTCCAGCGGCACCATAGTTTAGATGTGGATCGATGCCTCCGAACACTAGCACTGTTTCTCTGTCCCAGTTGAAAAGCGATCCTTCGGCGATATAGTTTTTGTTAGATGGCCCCAGAATTGATGTCGAAAATTTATTCCTTTGTGAAAACAAGTAGTACTATTATAAAAAAATATTAACTTAATATCACTCGTGAATGGGATCATTCTTTTATAATATTTATTACTCCTGTTCAATATTATTTTCTTTTGTTTTTCACAATAACGTAGCACACGTTTGCTAAACTTATAAATGTGAACACTTTGGCACGTTTGATTTCCATTTAAAGAAACAAATGAAATATATATTTTGTTGAAGATTCTGGAGCTTTTTTTCTTAAATTTCCTTAAAATTCTTATATCGGTAAGTTATTTTATAACTTAATTTTATATACCGAAGGACAGCAATTAGTCACTGTATATTATTTATTGGTTTAGGTGCTAGGACGGACGTAAGCTGTAAAATAAATATATAAAACTTGTACAAATAAATAATGTGTCAAAACGTACTGCGCAAAGAGCTCTTATCTAGAATCAATTTCAATATAATCGGAAACGTTTGTATTGATATTTTCCTGTCTCGTAACGCAGTCAATTGTATACTTTTCGAATATTTACTTACACTGGGCTCATTGCCTTGCCCTTTCCCCCAGATTACAAATATGGTAGATTAGATTAAATATACGGCTTGGAAAATATTTTATAAAAATGCTTAAAAAATGTAATATATGTATGTACGTTTAACTATAAAAGAATTAGTACACGGTAGTTATCTATATTTTTTCAACTTCACACTTTTTCCCACATAGCAGGGTAGTCAAAACGAACCAAGTGTCAAGATATATCGTTCTCCACTTTTCGCTGGAAATCGAGTGGCAAAACTCAACGACACGCTTTGTCCTAAGTACCAGAGCGGAAAAATGAAAATATTAGTAAGAATTGAACCTACAACCAATCGAGTTTACAGTCAGGCCCTGCCAGGCCTCCCAGGCCTCGTACTGCGCCAGGATGACCATATATCTATACATGTAATAAAAATGTAACTGATCGCTATACATGACGGTGGTAGAAGATATTTAAGATAAACTAATAGTGTGGGCACTTATCAATATAATTTAGCCCAAAAAAAACTGTTTGTTTGTATGTCCGTTCATCTATCGTTATCGCATCTCAATAATCCAGTTAGCCCATTTATAAGCCTATTTTGACTTCCAATTCGCATTAAGTGTTTATTTTATTTCAATCGGTTCATAAATAAATTAATTATAACAATTTAAATTTTTTTGAACAAAATTACTATAAAGTAATTGTTTTATTGAATTAACAGAAACTTGAGTGTAATAAGTTTCTTTATGTATATTATATTGTCTGTAAATGATAATATGTACGAACACGAAGACGAAATTCGAGGTTCCAATGTTGATTGAGCTCAGCTTAGAATGGTGTATCCATTGCGTGGGACATCACGCACGGAGATATAAAAGGCGAAAGGCCATAACTATAGAGCACTTCACAGCGAACGCACATAGGCATTATAGAGACGCACGGCGAGCTACTCTCCATAACACAGTGTTTACATTCACGTCGTTAGAAATTTTGAAAAATTATCTTTCGCGGTTTTTTATAATTGTGTGTTTATTTATTTTTATGTTTTATTAAAATTCAGAAAAGAAACAGCATTTACAATAAGTACATACACATGACACATCTGAATAATACAATAGCCAGTTAAGTCTTGACTTATACACAAAAAATGGAGTGAATAATAAACAGAAAAAGTATATAATAATATTAATAAACTAGAACACTTTTAAACTATATTAAGTTATATGTTATTTCTGTACTTTGTTTGTAATTTTGAGTATGAATCGAAAACGTAATGAAATAGAAATTCGCTATGAAACGGAATATTTACGCTACTAGTCGCGGGCACAGCTAGTATATATATACGACTTATAAACGACTTGCTATTAAATTCTTAATCAAATTTGAATTTAAGTGAGTATAACTTATCTCATAATCACATAGAAACGATTTAACAACATTTTCTGATATATTTCCTGCTAATTTTGAGTCTAAATCTTTAAATAATATTATATAAATATTTACATATTCATTCTAGCGAGTGACTCTTTGGACTGGTTGAACATGGATGTTTGTGGACTAAACACTTTTGATGGAGCAACGGCTTGAGTTTCTTGACGCGACGTATTCGCTGTTTGATGTGTTGGGGACTGCGACTCTCTGTTAGAGAAAAAATAGAGTATAGAGAATAAATATTATTACAAATGAAGAACTTATCTACAAGCCTAACACAGCAATTCAAAAATAAATTGATAATAATTTAATAGAGGTAATATAGCAAGTAATTAGTTTGTAGCTGCTTATATTTTAAGGATATGGGAAACAGGTCCTGTGTGGCGTCTATCTATAGGCGTCAAAACAGCTTTACAGGTACACCATGGTATTATTAACATACTTTTTTGTGTCATTTTTGTCCTTGTCAATATAAAAATTGTTCTAGGATCGAAATTGACGGCATGTAGTAAAGTTTTCATTTGTGACAAATTTTAGATAGCAATATAAAAAATTTAAATAGTAAAATATAATCTAATGTTTTAAAATAAATATAATTATATTATTATCCTTTAAAAACACAATACATATCTATACAACAATAAAATTAACTTCAATGTAAAATTAATTTCAAATAAATTAACTTTTTGACATTAGAGAGCGCTGCTGTAGCCGCTGCTAAATATGTTGCTGCAACGCTATGCCTCCTCTCACTTGAACTCCCATTCTGTTGTAAAATATTCAAAACAATTATAATATTCTTTATATTCAAATTAATTAAACATGAATTTATTAAATTTATACTTTATTTGCAATGAATTTAAAAATAATACGCGATCCGTAGCTCGTAACGATACGAGCTACTAATAGCTACAGCGAACGTACAGCAGCTTACCATATTCCAAGACTAATAAACAAATATCTGTAATAACATTTCTAAAAGTAATACAAAAAAAAAACATTGAAATTGTATTTCTTAATCAAATATTGTTTAATTTTGTATATAAATGTAACGTACGAAAATTATGTAACATCGGCTCAAACCATTTTGGTTTTTTGGTGGTCCATATTGAATTGTATATTTTTACGTATATTACTACTTATATTTGTTGTTACCATCTCTGTAGAGAGACTTTTAGAAATTTCTGCTACCCAAAGATTATTCTACGAACAATCGTTTGGCAAGAGAGAATGCTATCTACTTATTAAATATTTTTATATTTTTTAAAGTGTTAATCACACAGTTAGAAAATTTCGATGCATCTGGATGTAGAACGCATGGCTTAGCGGTCAGAGCGCTTGGACAATCTTCAAGTGGCGCGGGTTTGAATCCAGCTGCATTCAAATTTTGATAAGATTTCTTAAAATATGTTTTTGTATATCCACTTTTTTTATATAATAATAAAAAATTTAAAAAAACAACACATTTTAATGGTTTACATTAAAAAATATGAAGAGAACGATTTTTTTATCATTTACATTTTTTATTTTTTACAGAAGTAAATTTTCATATATTATTATTTATATTCATTATTTTTTTAGGTTTTTCCAGTCATATTACACAAGCATTACTGTGGCATTTCTGACGTGTAATATATCTAAACGAGCGTAAAGTGGAAATAAAAATGTCTATTTAATTACACATACAAGTCGTTTCACTGATTTCATAGGAATTAATATTTTTCCTCTATTTTGTACGTCACAATTTCCCAGAATGTAATCTATATTATTAGTAATACCAGACACCAGTTAAGATGTTACGTTTCATAACAAACATTTATGATTTCTAGACAACATTTTGGTAGCTACTTTTAGATTTTCCTCATATAAACATTTTTTTTAAGAATTAATAAGAATTTATTGTGAAGAACGTTCATAAGCGTCTGCATTTTATATTAAAAAATACTTATCATCCATGTGCTCTTTCGGCGTGTTTATCGCATCTTAATTGTTATTACAAGTACAAAAACTTCAAAGTGAGAAAGAACGAAAAATATAGCTTAATAATAATAGAAATATATTTCAAAGAAATCTTTATATCTATGTATAAAGTATATTATATCTATATCTATTAAGCTAAGTCAAATGAGGGCTACTAAATATTAGCACATCCAAATATTTATTCATAATTGTTGTATTCTTATTTTATATATTATAAGTCCAGTTCGTTTCCTTTATAATTTCATTCAGTATCCTATTTAGGTTTCGATATAGGTAATATATAAATAAGTATTATTTAATACTTATTAATTTTTTTTTAGTAAATTTAATAGTTTAAGAAAACATACATTTTCTGTGGTGCTTGTAGTTCCAACAACTTCACTACTCGTCTCGCTGGTTGTGTTAAGATCATCCGTTGAATCTTTTTCCGGTAAATCATTTATTGGGAAAGAAAATGGCATCTGGAAATATATATATCTTTTTTTAAATTTATTTGCACTCAGCCGAAGTGTCGTCAGGCCAAATAAAAATCAAGATAATTTTGTATACGAGTATTAAAAAAATCTGTTTTAATTTAAAAACGTTTCCATAACATCTAAGAAATTAGTAATAGGAGCAATTAAAAATAAGATATATTAAAATCTACTTAAGATTTAAAACCAATTGAATGTTAAATATAATATTAATTTACAAATTTATTCATAATATAAATAAAAAATATATTAGTAAAAAAAAAAATTACTCGATTTGGTTTCAATTTACACATATGTATTTGATGCAGCTGCTTGCTTTGTGTTCGCGGATAATTGTGTTGCTCCTGTAAGTTATATAGCAAACAAATACACGAACATAACACATTATAGAGGTTAAATAACTAAAATATAAATACAGTTTAAAAATATATTAGAATTAAAAGAATGGAAAAAGGCAACTTTTATAAATTACTTAACTTAGGCCATAAAAGATTTTAAAATTAAAAAAAAAATGGTATTGTCTATATTTCTGAAAATACTCGTGCTCGTAATTCGGTTTAAACATAATTATCCTAGCTATGCCCCTAAACGGCCAAAAGCGGTTAATATATTGTACTTATACTTATCAATTTTTATCTCTTATTCCGCAGAACTTATATGTATAAAAATATAAAACTTATTATAAAATTATAATTTAAGTCTTATTAAGATTAATCTTATTTAGAAAGACTACTTTTAATTATTAAGAAAAACGGAACAGAAATTTATTTTTAATTATTTAGTGCAGTACAGGATTTTTAATTTATTAATGCTTAATAGCTACAATTTATTGCATGAAATAATTATGAATAAAGCACCTCTACATCCAATTGTCTTTGTTCTATTTTAGTCTTAGGCTCCCGTACACTAGAGATCCCTCGAGACGTTGGTGGCGGAGATCGACTTGGAGAATGGGTTTGAGCATTTGGTTTTATCTATAAAATAGAGACAACTAAAAAAGTAGACGGCATCGGAGCGCAGTGGGTTCAATCCATACTCGGTGGAATAATTATATTTAATTTGAAAAATACATATTAAGAAAACGTATTTTTCAATTTCCTAAGTGTTCGAATAATACTTTAAAAAAATATTAAAAATATATTTAATTTACTTTCATTTCCACGCTCTGGTACGATAAATCTCGACGTTAAGTCCCGCTACTCAACTAAAAACGTCTATATTTCGGTTAAAACTTCTCTTTGACTATGCGGGAAAAGTGTGAAACTACATTTTCTTTACAAGAAGAATTATAATATTTAATTATAATATTACCTGGTTCTTATTTTGAAAAATATCACTCACTATTGGATTTTTATCATTCATTATTGAATTTTTATTTTTATTAGCTGATAATTCCTTAAGAGCGGCAGGCAGAGGAAATTCTATTTTACCTTTACGCATATCCTTGTTATCCTTATCCACATTGCCTGTTAAAAAATTAATTTAACAGTAATGATATAATTTATATATGATTCATACTTTAATTATGATCCTTGTAAACTGTTACTGACTGAGCGTGGTGTTAAAAAAATATAAAAAAATTATAAAATTTGTAATTTACTAATTTTAATAATTCTAATAACATGATTTATACATTACGAAATCGAAATATTAATATCGTCTCGGAATAGAAAAAAGGAAACAGTAATTTGATGTTATTGATTTTACTATATTTTATAAGCCGTTCACTTTAAATTTAATAACTATATAAGCTTGTTCTTTAATATTCATGCACAACTGTTTTAAATTTACTTCAATTTAAAAAAAAAACGACTAAAAAAAACTACTAAAAGAAGAATCAATTTTAGTTTGTTTATAATTTATATAATTGTATATATTCTTGTTTTATGATATTTGTTAAACCTGTTTATGGAAAAAATATATATCAAATCTATTCTAATTACTAAGTATTTCTTTTAACATGTAATATATAAAATAACTTATAACTTTTTCACTTTTTTACCGATCAATACACCTCGTGTTCTCCATACAATGTGACATTGGCGAAGTGATTAGTGCTTAACTTGCACATTCAAAGCGCCATAATTAAATAACTGAACTCAACTGAAGCAATTACTAAGCAAGAAAAATGTTGTGTGCCATGATACGCTAAGCATTTAAAGTATCATTAGAATTAGAATTAGAATTAGTAATTTAGAATTTATATATAAATTTTAGTTATTCGTAATTGAATTGTAAATTAATTGTTTCTAATTATATATAATGTGATAATATTATCACAAAGTATGATAAATATATGTTTAATGTGGATATTTTCTACAGTAGTGACAAATCAATGAATGGAACGAATAACGCATGTAACTGGTTTGAGGACATCGTGGCAAAGTCAAAAAGCGTTTAACTGTAAATGCGATTGGAGGCGGGTTTGATTCCCACTTCGGGAAATGACTGTATTTCAATTATTTTCATTTTGTCCTTCTGGTAAAACAAAGCACGGGGCTGCGTTTTGCCACTCAACATGTAATGCCTCGAATTGGGGCGGAAAGTCCAGAACATGGAGCTATTGATTCATAGAAAGAAGCTATTTTCATTTGCTTCATATTCTACTAACAAATTTAGTCTTTATTATGAAAATAAAAAAAATGCTTATGCACAGCATATTTGTACTTTGCCTTGACATTATTATATTATACTTGACTGTATCATGTATTAAAAACATAAATTTTCTTGTTATAGTGGCTGGCTTAAATTATAGGAGAATATTATATATATTTCACGCCCGAATAGCAGAGGGTAACCAGCGAGACCCTAGTGTCAAGCCATTCCACTCTCCGACTGAATTCAAGACATTACGTGTTTAGTGATAAACTGCAATGGCCTCGATAGAAAATATATTTGGTACTGATTTTCAAGGCACACACTATACACCTACCATGAACGTCGTCGTTTCGTCGCAGAGGTTGCATTATTGCCATCTGTTGGTACATCTGTTCCTTAGGCATCAAAAACTCTTCAAGATATTTCAGAAAATCTTTATATGTAACATGATTCTGCATGCAAAATACATATTTTAGAACTCACAAAGAATTGACTAACTATTCAATGCACATATAAAATTTTAAAATCTTTCCTTGGAGAGGACAGGAGGAGAGTTCTACCTTTTAATAAATAACATCAACTTTGCGCTTTTTATTATTTTATATATATAAAATAATAAAAAACGCAAAGTTGAAAAAAGAATGACTATATGAATAACTAGCTGTGCCCGCGACTTTGTCCGCGTGGAGATCTTACATCAGCTATTTGCCAGTGAAAGCCCCGTCAAAATCGGTGTAGCCGTTCTAGAGATTAGCTGGAACAAACAGACTGACAGACACAAAAATAGTAAAAAAATTATATTCTGGTATATGTAGCGTGTATACATATGCATTTAGCATATATATACCATAATATTAATTTATTGACTACAATGGTTCACTATTTTGGCATTCATAATTTTTTTGGCATTACTAATTTAATGGTTTGAACATTTTGGTCAATTCACACAATGTCTTTATAACTTGTAGCCTTTGTGTTATTCTGATGTATAAGCTATATTATTGTAAAGTTTCATTAAAATCCATTCAGTAGTTTTTACGTGAAAGAGTATCAAACATCCTCACAAACTTTCGCGTTTATAATATTAGTAGGATATGTTATGAAAATATGATCTTCCTATATAAATGTATATTTTTTAATAGAGTTAGTTACACCATAATAAAAAAATACGTTTTCTTACTGCAAACATACAAACTACACATTTAATTCATTTGAATCAAATATTTACTGGAATTTGTAAACATTTTCCTCATTTGTTGCATTCACGTATGTTACATTGTATGTTAAAACACAAATGTCAACGCCTTTGTGTAATAAACAAGTTTTAATTAAAAGTTTGATTTATTTTAAAATGCCAACTAAAACTATATTTGGCATAGCATGGTATGACATGGCATGGTATGGCGTGGCATGGCATGGTAAACTTATATTTGGCATGTGCTAAATATAAGTTTACCTCTCATTGAGCATAGCATATTAATACTTACTTTCCCAAAAGCAAACCGACGTAGAGAATTAAAAAAGGAATATTGTGCGCCTTAAAGCAATATAAGCTAATATATGAAATGTCGGTTCCTTTTAGGGGAACACCATGGGAGGATTTCCCAAAACACCTACGTGAACGGTGAAACATGAGATTACATAAACGAAGTTGTGGGCAACAACTAGTTTTATACATAACCTTTTCCTCTCCTATCCAGTTCCTCTCAGCGGGTTCAGCGAGCCCTAGTACGTCCAGCCAATGGTAATAGTTCTTTGAATTGTTGCCATACCAGTATTTGATTATAACATACCTGTTAGGCATATTAAGTTCTTATTGAAAGGACGCCAGAAAAAAGGTTCATGTTTTATTTATAATATACAAGTAACTTATGTACATAACTTGTCAATTTAACAGCACAGCAAAAGGTGTAATAACTCAATTTTAAAAAGACATATTTAGAAAACGTATAAAAATTTGAACGCAGCGGGATTTGAACCCGCGCCACTTGAAAACCGTTCAAGCGCTCTGACCGCTAAGCCATGCGTTCTACATCCAGCTACGTTGAAATTCGGGTTCAAATCCCGCTGCGTTCAAATTTTTATTCGTTTTCTAAATATGTTTTTTCAATTTCCTTAGTGTGCGAATAACACTTTAAAAAATGTTAAAAAAAATATAACTCAATTTTAATCATTTTTATATCAAAAAGATTAATATGGTGAACGTATTTTTTTACAAGTAAAAATTTAGACTACCCTGCGTTCTTTTTACCTTAAATGTTGCTGGAGATGTATTGAAAATAATATATTAAATTTTGCAAATTATATTTTGCACTTCATTTGTGGTATTTTATAGAAAATATACACGTTAAGAACAATCGCATGCCACTTAAAACAATTTTGATATTGAAAAACCCGCGCCTCTCGAATCCCGCTGCGTTCAAACTTTTATACGATTTAATTTTGATTATGAATATGAATTACAGTATGTTTTCTGGCAAATGTGTTGTATATTTGTTGTTTGTTGTCACTCTTGATTACATGAAATTAGCGTTATGTCTAAAGAAAAAATAAGGGTCAAAAGTTGAATCAAAATTCAAAATAAATTTGAAATCAAATAATTTCCCTGCGAGGGATTTGATTTCACAAACAATACATCTATACATATAATAAAAATGTAACTGTTCGTTGTCTGTACATGGAAGATATATGAGAAAAAATATTATAATAGGCACTTATCAATGTACTAGTACCCAAAACAATGCTTTTTTCTATTTGTTTGTTTGTGCGTGCGTTCCTGTAAACTAAACTCAGAAACTGCTTAAATCATTTAAATGCAGTTTTGACTATTGTAGTTTGGTAAACTTCTCTACACTTTAGTGTTTATTTTATTTGAATCGGTCATAAATAAAAAATTACAACACTTGCATTTTGATAAACAAAATTACTATGAAATAACTGTTTTTTAAGTTAGCTGAAACTTGAACCAATTCACTGTATAAATATTGCCTGTAAATTATAATTATTTTCATATAAAGTAGTATTTAAGTTATAGCCGTGAAGTTGACGCAGGCGAAGCCGCGAGCGCGAGCTAGTCATATATATAACATTCTCTTGAACATTGTATACTGAACTTAGTTACGATACTATTTTGTAATAGTTTGCGATAGGTAATTAAAATATTAAATATACTTGTGAAGAAAATGTAAATTAAAATTATCTGTTATGTGGCTTACATAATTAAATATTTTTTATTAAGTTCAACAACATTCATAAACTTTATAATTAATGTGTTAGTTCAATGACTTCACATTGAAGTATATACAGAAATAATAATTTAAATATTTACTGTGCTTAGTAACACTGTGTGCGAATAAATTTTATATAAAATGATTGAGGAAACTAATGCCGTATTTATATATGTCATAACTTTTATGTTAAACAATTTTCAATATTTAAATACATTATTTAATTGCGAAATGAATTAAATTATATAATAATTAAAAACTATTAATATAAAATCCAAAAAACTGCTCAGGAACATGGTTGTCAGAGAGCGTCTGTCTAATGACAAGATTTTTGTCTGATGTGCCAGAGCGGAGAAATAAAAATATTAGAAATCATTCCCCCTATTGGGAATGGAACCGAAAACCAATCGCGTTGACATTCAGATGCTGTCCCCCTGCACCACGATGGCCTCATCAATACAATACAATATTATATAAATTGGTATTTATTTTTAAAACCATACAAAAGTTCCTTCACCTAATATCGGTCTGTGGGGCACAATTTTTTTGCTGTCGCTATCGGTTTATACGTAATAACAAAGTAAATAAAAAATAAACTAAACGAAACACGTTTAAAATTATTTTCCCGTCAACTCGGTCGTCCAGACAAGGGCATTAGGTTCATGCTATATAAATATTTTTTCGTCATCGCATTCGCATATTCGGTGTAAATTACGACAATAATCGTACGAGAAGTGGAGTAAAATAGCGTTGCAAGAATTTCTTACACTGATATTTTCAGTAAAATAAAGTGAAGCTAATGAAAACGTGTTAAAAAGAAATATATATTTTTTAAATGAACCACATATCAGTGAAATTAGATTGCGCGTGAGTAGTCCAAAATTAACATATTAAAACAATTATTTGAAATTATAAACTTACGCAAGTCCATCATCAACCATTTGCTGTATTTCATGTTCGTTGACAATTTCAAGTATCTCTGTGTTTTCTGGATTCCTTTTAATATCGACGAGCTGCCATGGGGATATGAGGCCAAAACGAACGCATTTCATTACATCCGCAGCCAAGTGACAGCGACGCTTCCAGTCTCCGTATAGCCATCTAACGCCAGCCATTAAAACTTCTATTTCGCTGAATACGTGAAAAATAGACAGTACTGCAGTATTACCTAATCGCCTTATATAAATATAAAAACTATATTACATTTAAACATTTTTACAATACAAATACCTGGTAACACAAATGTGGTTTGATTTTAAAATAGTTATAATTTCCTCAGATTCAAGCTGTAGAAAATCATTACATGCAACTAGTGGCAGAAAGAATCTAACAATTCTGGGGACCTGGAGTTAAATTAATTCATTATGACAAAATTTATTTATATAAGTATTAATTTTACTAATAAGCCTATGGAGAATAAATTTACCATCAATTCCATTACTGCTGTTATACGTTTAACTCTAGCTTCTCTATATAAAACAAAGGCGGTATCTTCATTAAATATATTCTCATTTACAATAAATGCCCAGCACTGGTCTTCCAAATCTAAAATTGGAGTAAATCTCAAGAATCATTTAAGATAAATAATTTTCTATTTTTCGCACAAATGAAGTAACGTTTTCCAGTAAACACTGTATATGTGAAAACATGAAGGAGAGAATTAGTAGAACATTTAAGCTTCAGTAATTCAAAACTTATTCGTATCGTATGATAAAATAAACAAATATTGAGATTAAGACAAAATTAGAATAGTATTACTGTTTGTGGCAATCTGAAACCAATTGTATACCGTATACCTTTAATACCAAGATATTTGGAGGCACAAAATAAATCCAATACATTATCTCTTCTTATAATTTTACTATTGTCAGATCCACTGAAAATCATCCATTCATATATTGTACGAAATAATTCTGGTGTTATACTCGTCTGAGAATAGATAAAATTATATTTGTAAAATATGATTTAAATTTGTATAATATTTATTTTAGTTTTGAAATTAATCTTTCTCACCTGAGCTAGCTCAACTTCGGGTTGTTGATTAATTTCAAAGAAAGATGAATAAATTTGGAGTATTAAACGGTGACAATTAAATTTTTCACGACCAATATGCACTATTGTATCTGTATTTCTAATTTAATGAAAAAAGTTAATCATTGTAAAAGATGAATGCATTATTGAATTATAAATAAAATTTGAAATTTGAGCTTATCATAAATAAAACGTAATTTAGTAACGTAAAAGAACTCAGAAGTCTTAAGATGACACAAAATCAATATAGTTTTTATTTAATTTAATATAACATTTTTCAGTTTAAGAGTTATTATTCTTACATATAGTTATGTAGTCTTCTATAAATTTCTTGAAATAAGTCTTGTTTCTTTGGCAATTGTAAGCGTACCCAATCAACCGGCTCCGCCAAAGTATAGCCTAAACTACGCAAGTCTTTAGTTTGTTTTACTATAAGACTATTGTCTTTTTTGTCGCTTGTAGGAGTATTCTTCAATTGCATGTTCACGTTAAAACCTTTCGGACCATAATTGAGCTGCGGCTCACCATCACTACTGTTTTCCTTTAAATAATTAATAAAATATTAAAATCAAGTAAATTTATGCTAATAAATCAAAAAACGTACTAACAAGGTTCTCCTCCTGTGGTTCCCCAGTTGATTTGCCTTCAAATTTAACCTTGACTTGTGCCTGAGATGGATCGGCTAAGAGAACACCGACAGTGGATGATTGGAATACAACCTTAAGATGGATATAATTTATAAACATAAAATGTCGTTTCGTCGGTCCATAAGTCCATAATCGGTATTAAAATGATTATGTTAATACCTGGTTCGACTGCACTTTTAAGTTACCACTGGGCGTTGGCTTAAATGGAAAGGCGGCAAATTTTTGAGAATCCATTTCTTCTAAGCTGCATATACTAGTAATAATAAGTGTTGATAAAATAAAGCATAAAGTTAAATTAATATATTTCAAATTAGATTACAACCTGGAGTCCTCAGTGCAAGATGTATTATACAAATCTTTCTGATCTTTACTAATATAATCAGTTGCAAATTTAGAAGCGTAAGTGTCTGGTGACATTTGTGACTTCCTCTTGGGTTTTCTACAAAAAAAGATAAAATTTTACACTAATGTCGTAAATATGATAGCAGTGCATATGGAGTATATATTTTTACTTTTCTTTAAAATTCCACGACATATACGGTGACTTTTGTAAGTATTTGGACAAATGTCTGTTCACGGAATCGCCTGACGTATCATATAACTTGCACTGGTCGTTTCCTCGTAAATAATGTGTTTTGGCACTTTGCAGAAAATCGAATGCTGTAACAAAATTCAAGTAGGTAAATTAAACTATTCAGAGTAGTTTAAAGTTATTCTTCTGTAGTACTAAGAAATCTAAGATAACGATTTTTTTAAATAATTAAGATAATACTAACAATGTAGTGCACTCACAAAAAACACTAGAGTTTGGCGACAGATCTGACAAGGAATTACTTTTATGAATCTTTGGTTTAATAGTTATATGAAAATGTTGATATAATTTGTTTTTAGATCTCTGATTGTTTCTTCTCTTTATTGCAGTAGCAACTCTGTAATAATATTTTAATACAACTGGTACGCGACAAAAAATGTAAATCTATGAAACGTATAAGTAAAGGAATTTGCTGTAATAAAAACTTATAAGCACCAACTTTTACTTGGAAAACAATTTCAATTTAACGTATTTTAATGTATACCTAACAACTACATTATACATGTATCATATAACATGCATTCCACGTTTCCGAAACAGACAGACAGAGCGTAGTGCCGTGCCTTCTCAAATTTCCACTTAAAAATATACTAAGCAAGTTGAAATTATTAAGATTACCAACAGTTGTTACATTAATATATATCCAGTAAATTTGTCTTAAAACTAATACATCTAATGTAATTCCACTTAAATCTAAACATCACATGCAAAAGAGAAATGAAAAGGCAAAGTTAACACAATAATGGCAAAATACAATATAACTGTAACAATTCATAGTTGACATTGCCTTTTGAAATTCTATTAGGGGCATGTTAAAAATGTCAATATACTTCTAATAGGAGAGTTTTAAATTATATTCATAAAAAAAACGTAATCTTGGTTGCCTCTTGCGTAAAATTTCAAAGTAATCATTACACATTTCACGCTTCATGGCTTTCACAAAGAGTAACTCGTCTTCAGAACATATAACATTTTTAATTTCCTAATTATATTGTATGCTAGATGGCTACACCCACTGCGCTGCATTTGGTCCAACCAGTTACGAGAAATTCTAAGTGGTCTACGAGCGCGCGACTGTTGCCTTAAGTCGGGACACATGTGATGCTTTAGCCACGAAGGCATTAAGCATTAACAAATTTATTCATCGATGGTATATTTTACTTGATTCTATAATTTAAAAGTGTACATTAAAATAGCTTAAAAAGCACAGCCCTGTTTTTATAGTCGTCGCGTGGGATCAAAAAACCACCATATACATACTTACCTTGATATAGAATAAAAAATATACTAATCGAAACGGTCATTGATAACAAAGATTTACTCCAGATTGATGGAAATAAAACGTAAAATTACAATATTGGTGCATAATCACTAAAATCTGATATCTTATTTGCTTAAAATTAAAAATTCTAACGAATGCTACTTCTTACTACATTTGCCTATAATTTTGTTATAAAATTATTTCAAAAACATTTTTAGAAAACGTGTATTTTATTT
The DNA here is from genome assembly GCA_038994665.1 of Podotricha telesiphe. Classification (NCBI taxonomy): domain Eukaryota; kingdom Metazoa; phylum Arthropoda; class Insecta; order Lepidoptera; family Nymphalidae; genus Podotricha; species Podotricha telesiphe. Next base: position 272,697 of record JAOYRR010000156.1, read on the forward strand.
CTTGTTTAAAAAGGGTATAAGAACTTCGACGCAGACTAAGTTATGCTTTCTACAACCGTAGAACGCATAACTTAGCCGCTTGGATGGTTTCAAAAAGGCGCGGGTTCGAATCCTGATGCCTTCAATTTTTTATACGTTTTCTAAAAATGTTTTTCAAATAATATTATAACAAAATTATAGAGAAATGTAGCATTCGAGTGTAAAGTGTGTGAATAACACTTAAAAATGTAAAACATTCTTAATTGTTTTTTTTTTACATTTTAATATAGTATCAAAACAAAAATAAAAACGACAAACCTTACCTAGTGTTATGAATTATCGTATTTGCTTCATTTGACCAATCGTGTACCTTTACAAAAAATATAATTACATAAATATTCGCGACGGGCGATGTAAAAATCACGGATAGAGCGAATTGCAAAACCTGTTCTTAAGTTCCTAACCTTGAAAAAAATCTAAGTTCAAATATGTAAATATATTATATAGTAAATACACACAAAAATCTGGGCCTTAACTCACGTGCCTTTTCAAAACTACTGCTTTTGAACATTTCAAATTCATCGAACGAATAATAAAGGAACGAGAAACATATTGCTATGAATTTTTCTTTCAAGATATTTAAGAACCACAGTATTTCTTTTAGTATTTTGAGCAAATTCTATACACTTTTTTCGTTTTTAATGTTAAATATCCCAAAGAATGTCATAATATACAAACGTTGCTTAGTAACACTAACTCTACTATTAAGATAATTCTGCTCTATGGTAACGTTTATAGCCATTGATTCAGAAAAACATTCTGTAAAAAACATACATATTTGCATGTATGTATGTACATATATGCCCATGAACTCTATAGAATCTTATTTAAAGATGGAATATTTATTTTTTACATTTTAAAGTGTTATTTACATTATTAGAAAATTAAAAACATTACTATAAAACTTATACAAATTTCGACTGTTTATTTTCCGTTTAAGAAATAGATAAGGTTGGTAAGCCAAAAACCAAGAGCAATGTATTATTTGTGCAAGATTTTAGTCTTATATAAGTGACGAAGTTGCGAGGGTCTACTAGTTTTGTAATACAGTAGGAAGTATATTATAATATTCTGAATTTATATATTGGTACTCTAAACTGGATGAAATAAATTAATTTTATGTATGCTTTTTATTATTAAAATAATATATTTAAATTTTTTATTTCTTTCCATACGTGTTTCTTTTACTTTTATATAGGGGGTTTAAATTAATTATTGAGCCTGGATTAAAGAGCCTGACTCTTCTCTTTCTAGTTTTTATTATCTTTAGAAGGGAAACTTAATTCGTCTTTGTAATAACTGTTATCCGGTGTCTAACTAGTATATATAATCATTCTCAATTCTGGAATTAAAACTGACTCCATAAGTTTAATTTTATTATTCAATTTCAATAACGTCAAACTGTTCTAGTAACAGTTTAGCGTTATTCGGTGTGAATTAAATTTTTCTCAGTAATTGTATATTTATTTCTTTTTTAATGTAAAAAAATCTAATACAGAAAATAGTTTATGCGTCACGATTCTTCCCCGTATATGAGAGTAGACAGAAAGGAACTAATGTCAAAACACTCCATTCTTTACTTTTCATCCGTAATGGAGACTTATTTTGATTAACACTCCATTCTTTACTTTTCATCCGTAATTGAGACTTATTTTGATTATTTAATAGCATATTGTGTAAATTACTTTAAACAAGTTTAAAAGAACGTAATTTAACACCGACATTTTATAATGTCTACATGACATAATCTAGACTTAAGTTCTAATATATATAAGTATTTCCTTATATTACGTCCAATATTAGAATTCCATTGCATAAATAGCTTACTCTTGTTTTAAATGAAATAAGGAAAGTAAAAAAATATTCAATTAGCCAAGCCAATCCAGTATCTTTAAACTACATACTCGAATGGATCGTCTTATAGTTATTTTTAAAAATGATTCAAGTCAATATAAATGAAACTGCAATCAGACATGTTCATTTGGAGGCCAGACGGCTAGAATAAATATTGTGTTTTCTGACGACCGAGTGCTTATCATTACCAGTGAGTTTACGTTTTCATTACTAAACACAAAGTTTTAAAATTTAAATATATAGTGTAGATATTGAATAATGATTGTTACTGCATCTTTTTTTAAGTTAAAACTAATTACAATCGAAACTGACAGCATCGGCTGTCATTAGAATAGAACCGTTTGACATAATATTTTGGTGAACAGACAAATGCAATTGATTAAAAATAATTTAATTATAAATAAAGACTTTTATAATACAGATAAGCCTCGCTGAATACGTATATAATTTCAGTTAATCTCGAATCCTGCATAACGAACAATCCCAAGGGACTGTCTAAACGTGTTTGGTGAAGACATTTCGAGGTAATTAATGAAATGAATGTATTTACAATTATTATATTATATTTAGAAGGTATAATACAATTGGATCACTATAATTGTGTAGATATACAAATCGTATCTTCTTTTCTCAGTAGAATTGACTTCCGACCCGGTAGTGGCTTATGTTAATTCGACGATTGAAAAGTGCTTGCAAATGTCTTCTAACCTAATAGTTACAATGACTGATAGTCATACTCTTGAAACTAATTACATCAATATTGGATTGCGATTTTAACAACACAATTATAGCAACTGTATGGTCTAGTGAAGTCTTAACGATAAATCAGTGACAGGAAAGCAATCATTATAATCCTCCATAAACGTGTTTTATATGCCAATTGTAATATAAATAATAATCATATTTGATAAATAATAATATTAAATATCAATTTAAGCTAAAATACGAATACGAATAAAATTTTATAAACGTGCTTAAAGTTCACATATTTCATCTGTATATATAATTTTTAAATCTGCCGTCTGTACCTGTATTTCAGTTATTTTAATTATAAAGAAAATTAAGTAATGTATCAAGTATGTCAAAAACTCTTAGCCACAAATGTCTAAACGAGATGATAGTACGTTTTATGACAGAATAGCCATTTTTTTTTTAATTTAATAGTGATCTATTTAAATCATATTTTACCATATAGGGAATATTATATTCACTGACATTGAACGTTGAAAGCCAATAATATAATTTAAAAACACATTCAAATAATAGTAATAATAATAATAATTATCGCCTCTCATCGCCACGAGCTGTCCGCAGGCTGTTGGGGAGCCAACCCCACAGACCTGTGACTTCCAGAGGCGAATTGACATTTATCCCCCGCATCTGGCTTGCCTTTATAGGCAAGCAAAGTGGAGCGCAAGAGTTATATGCTCGGAGGGGTGGAAATGCTTAATCTGCGTAATAACGGGAATCCGCTCACGAGCACTCTCGTGATGGTGAAACTGACTCGTCACCCTTACCGGCCACATTGTGCGTATTGTTGCGTCCAAGGCATTATACCGCTTTGTGGGTTCCCATCTTGTGGGAGACGAGCTACTATCCGCCATCCATTCAATCTGAGACTGTTGAAAAGGCAGACGTCCAGTAGTCTCATACAATAGCTCAGTACTCAGTCCATCCAAATTTCATTTCATAATTCCTACGCATTAGCTGGTCTCTGGGCAATTACCTGTGTTTACTCAGAGATGGGTCCCAGCTAATGCATCACGGTAAAATACACTGCTATCTGTAAGGGGCGTCTACGTGTTGGACCTGTGTCCCACCCAAGCTTTCTTCTGAACCTGAGAACTTTTTCAATTATACTAATATTGTTATCAATATTAGTATAATACAAGTGCATTTTAGATAAAGTAATATGAATTTTACTATTTATCACTAGGTAATTCAATTAAGAAGTTAATTGAAGAAATGTTAATAAGATTTTTACATAAAAATAAAAAATACATCTTGTACTGCTCAGCCATGTTAAATTTTCAAGAAAGATTCAATTCTGCAAAAAAAGTATCAAGTGAAGCTTCTTCAAAAAGTTTTTAAATATCTGAAAGTAAACTAAGTATCAATAAATATTAAGCTGAATTTATTTTATTTTATTAGTTTGATTCTAGTATTCTTCTGACATACATTACAATAACTACAATAAATTATATATATATATATATATATGCCAATTAATATCCTCAAATATAGCATAATAAGCTCATAACATTATATTATTTTCTTATTTTTTGCATCAATATATTAAGTTAATATAAGTAATACAACATGTATATGCAAGTATATTATATACCACCCACTATCAATTTTTTTTTTGCTACTCCGAAATCCGATCCCAAAGGTTATCAGAAGAAATGGCTAAATAGAGATAAGACTGCCTTTTGTGCTTCACATTTTTTATTTTCTTTTTGTATGTATTTTTGTCAGTTCCTACTTTTGTGACATAGTTAACTTTAATAAACATCTACTTAAATTAGAAACATTTCTGAATATTTATTTAGAAAATTATTTATTACATTTTTATTTATATTATATTTTTATTTGGAAAAAATCACATTTTGCTTTTTGCTTTGCCAAAATACTTGTATATTAAATTTGTCATAGAATTTGAAACATAAATGTAAATAAAGATACTGACAAATTATTTATAATAAATAATTAAGAAGTACACATATGCGGACTGCGGGTGGCTTAAAGTTTTGGTGTCTTTTTTTATGGCACAAGATGCTTGACTGTTGTGATATCACTTATGGCGCAAGTAATTTCTGCAAGCCTAAAACTACTAGGCATAGAAGGAAATCTATAAAGATATACGTCCTTATTGACTTTGTTCAGCAGTTGTTGTTCAGTAATATGCATACACTTAAATTTATACATACTACTTATAATACCTTTATATTTGGTAGTAATATCAAAAATTATAAAACCTAAGCAATGAAATGGCATTTTCATTATATAAAAAAACGTACATACAATTTCAAAAAAAGATACACTCTCGCTATTAGATAGAAATCGATAATTCCAGTCTAACAGGACTGTAAAATGACCTTCAAGGGTATCAAAATAAACGTTATAACGGATTTACCAAAGTTCATTTAGTTCACATAATTTCCACGCGCTGTTTGACAGCTAGGCGCTACTGCAGCAGCACTTGACGTTGGTTTCAAGAGCACGAAAACGCGAAATTGAAATAACCAATAATAAGATTTCTAATATTAGCGTCTAGAGTAACGCCCCAGCGCCTTGTAGTTTTTAAATGTCAGTTGTTTATACATAATTTTTGTAGGTGCCCTGGCTTTTCCTTGGTTTATTCTTAGTCTCGTATTAGTTAAAAACCTTGGTACAGTATTAGATAATCAAACCTGTTTGTACCTGAATCAAATATAAAGTCGCTATTGTCGTGTACACTATACTGTATGTTTTTTTCAGATATGGCAGAAAATAACATATATTCACCGGAGGACATTGAGAAAATAAGAACAAAAATGGCGGAGAAAAAACGGGAAAAATCTAAGTCTGATGCAGGTTCGGTCAAAATTTTATTTTTTTTTAATATTATTTACTCACTTATAATTTGAAAATCATTTTTAGAAAACGTATAAAGATTTGCAAATCATTTTTAGAAAACGTATAAATATTGCGTACACCATACAATGCGCAATGCATTTTTTTGTCCTGTATTTTTTTATTGCTATTAATTTAAATTAGGAGTTTGTGATTGATTAGTTTATGTTCTATTTAATTTTTGTATTACATGTTAATCAATGTAGATTTAAATAAAGATAAACAATTGTACGATAAAAATTGTATCACTAAATCAATCAAAATTGTCGAAGTAATTGAATCCGCGCCATCTTGGAAACCGTCCAAGCGCTCTAACCGCTAAGCCATGCGACTTCTACAACCGGCTACGTCGAAATTTACAACTTATTTTTGTTGTAAGTAGTCGCTCGCTGTGTACAATTTTTTAGACGTTTTCTAAAGATATTTTTTAATAAAATATATAGGGACACTCAGTTCTTTTCCATTGCACCTGAAATCGAGACATTGCAGAGCAGGGCAATTTAAATGTAACCGTTTCCCCGAGTGGAGATTCTAGCCTACAATAATCGTGTATACGCGCTGTCCCTCCCACTGCGCCATGATGGCCTCGTATTTATTATAATTTACTTATCACGTTATTTTAGATAATGCTTACGACGGCCACATCGTTTTTGAAGACGAGATGGATGAAATCAAAAATAATTCAGCTGCTAGTGAAGCAACCGACAGCAACTCCGCAGAAGAACCTCCGGTAGAAGTTAATTTACAAAAAAATGTTTTAATTGATAGAATAAATCCTCCTAATAGTCCGAAAGGTCAAGAACAGGGTGCTGATGGAATAAGTCGTGATGTGTTTTAATTTAAAGCTACAGCAAATTTATGTTCAGTGAATTGTAACATTTACAATATAGAATATTGTCGAAGTGAAATTCAAAGCCGCATATACTGAAACTAATGTATTTGACATTCCAAAAATATTTTATGTGTAAGTAATTATTCAAAATCATTTATTTTTTTATATTGTTTGTTAAGGAATACACTTTAGAGCGTTATATTTTGTTAGTGTTTCTTTATCTATATATATATAAATATGGTAATAAAATAAATTTTGTACATAATAGATCTAAAATAGTATAAATTAAATATATGAGGAGGGAATTTTGTAGCGACACGCGGACACAGCACGTGAAATAAGTATAATAAATCTCTAATGTGTTTTGTTTTAATTTTTAATCTTTATAATTCTTTTGTGCTACAAAAAATTCCTTTGGTACCTTTGTGTATTTGTTATGTACATTTAATTCTAGAAAGTAAGGTTATTTTATTTGTTAAGGCTACAATTTTTTTATACTCCAATTATTTTTCACCAAGTTATTATATTATTTTATTAGTTGCACAAATTATTGCCTGTTTTTTAAAATTATTTTAACATATTAAGACTGAAGATAAAAAAATAATAGTCAATTTTATTCAAAATTAGAAGATACATGCTTCATTTAACACTGTACACTTGGTCTGTACCCTCCTTATTTTCCTTAATATTATCTGTTTTGAAACCTAAAATACTCAGAAGTAAAGCTAAATGATGCTTGTTAAGGCGAGCTATTTATATTTTAGAATCACATTAACAATTTTAAATAACAATATAAAATATAATTCATAAAATATTTATTCTTTGCACTTCTATATTATTGTTTAGGCCTGAGACAGATACAAACGGCATACGAAAATATTTTCTAAATTGATTCTAATAGTGATTACTTTAATTTATAATTAATAAATATTTAATTTGAAGTAAAACAATGAAATTCGTCACTCTTCGGTCACAAATCACTATTCGGTTTGTACGTACACAATACCGGACGTACCAATTAAGTTCTCGTATATTAAATATCTTGTCTCGAGAAAAATCATAATGGAAGGGAAGCTCTTAGTTTATAAAACAAGTACATGTTCTATTTAAATTATAATATTTTATATTTGTATGTATTTGTGAAAGCATACATGAAGAGTATAACATATTATAATGTACTATTATTTTTGGAATTTGTGGACGTATTTTAACACCTTTTATTATACCCTAACCCAATCTCAATTTGCTATTTCCTATGCCCTAAGAAGAGGCTGCCTTTTTTATGTATATGCCAGCGACCCACTTGCGGTTCATATGTTTTTAGGAATGACCTCTACGGAAATTAGAAGACGGGCTCGTGGTTGTATAAGAAACAATTTACCTAAATTTTTTTGGTTTGAATTTTCCACAAGTAAAATAAAAAAATCCCTCTGATTAATTCAGATGGCTTATTTTTAAAGATACGACAGCTACAGCCGTGATTGATATCTTAAATGAAAGGGCAATAGCTAGGTACATGCTCCTTAGAATGATTTGAATACCCAGGAATATTTTAGTGTTTTGTAATCGTCCTAAACAAAACACTAATAAATTTATTTTTATTTTCAAGCCTTTCCTGAGGCACAGATGTTTCATATTACTTTTATGATATGGGATAAAAATTAGACAATCGAAAATAGAACATGAAGAAATATTATTTACAGTAACGGAATCACTATTAGCGATTTATTATCATATTTTAGAGTTTATTAGAAAAATCTTAAATTTTTATGTTTTTTATTCTGTAGACAAGGCAAACGAGCATTAAAAAAATTAAATATACCTATCAAACTTCGTCTAAGACATGTATGACTCAAAATGTGTTAAAATGACTATCACCCCCTTTCGGCTTTGAACTATACCAAACATTCTGTATATTAATTTTCCTCATAAATCTTACATTTATAAAAACCAGATAAAAATCCGTTTCTAGAGATCCAAGCGTACACAATGGAGACAACTGTTTTCTACTATATAATAACAATGTAATGTAATGAGAAGTTTGATTTAGATCATTCAGATAATGCACCAAAACTGTATCTTTTTAAATTGATTGATATGCCATTTAGTAATGTATATCAAAGGAGTTTTGTGTTATTTACTGTTAATAACAAATATTTAGCGATTATTAAAGTAATTATATTGTAAATATATTTGCTTTGACATAATTTGATGTTATTTAGCGTATACGTTTCTTGTAAAACGTTTTTAAACCCTTATTTCACTTAAATAATATTACTTTTGAAGAAACACTAATATACAGATGGCGCGACGGTGTCCTTACTTTATGGATCGATGAAATATATATGAAATTCTAAATCTATTATATTATAATTTTTATAATATATACTTTTTTATGATATATAATAATTATATATAGTCCTTCTTTACATTGTTTTTATTTTTTAACAAATACATTACATAGTCAGATTGGAAAGAAATTGAAAATATATATATATATATATTTTTTTTTTTTTTGAAATGAAACTATTTTAAACGGATTAATCACGGATTAAAACACTTTACAGTACAGTCCGTGGTCACAGGTAGACTCAGTAGGTCAGTCTACCTGTGACCACGGACTACTGTAAAGTGTTCGAAACGTCGGGTTCTAAAAATGTATTTTCGAATACCGAAATTATAAGCGATTAATCTGTTTAAAATAGTTTCATTTCAAAATGTGTTATAATCGCGAAAATCAAAGAACTTATTATATATATATTCACTCATGGTATCTGTATTATGTCCGTACATTCGTAGTGATTTACATACCGTACGTACGGTGGTACTTAGTACGTACGGTACAAGACAATATACAGATTGTCGTGACAAAAAGGATATATCGCCTTGATCGTATTTTCTGGTGCTTCATTGGTCTAAACTAAATATAATGTAATAAAAAATAAAGATAACGGAAAAACGCAAGTGTAAACGTATATGAGTCATATACTCGTTTAAATGATTTGTACGAATCCAATGAAATATAATACTATTGAAATGGCAATTTAGATAAGGCATCGATATATCGTCATAAACAGAAAAAATATATTACGTTCTTTTAATCGTTAATTTTAGGGAGCACAATCTTTCAGTTAAGTGTTCAAGGACTGGTGCTGACGTAAGTTTTGTATATATTCTTAAGATAAACAACCGTCTGGGAAACCAGAGCGGTATAAGTAGACGAATTACAAGCAAGCGGTCATAAGTTATTCAGCAAGCTTGGCGAGGTGCAGTTTTTCTATTCTATAAATATATTTTCAGTAAGTGTTATTCTCGATTTATTCAATATACGTTATAGTCATAAGAGTTTCTTTATTAACCAGAAATAACTATACTTTATTTTGTTTAGATCGGTATTTAGTTATTGTGATTCTATTTTGTTAAACTGTCCATAAGAATATATCATTATTGTATATGATTGTCATGAGTTAATGTTGATTCAAAGTACCTAATTCTTGACTCAATTGTGTAACATCGTCTCTTGGAAACGGTATGATATTAATTAATAGTGATTATAGTTGATTAATTTTCTTTATTCCTTTTTTGCATGTTAATTGTACTTGGAATAATACAGGGATTTTCAAAGTAATCATTCGTCATCTATTATCAAATATTGGTAATTTCACGAAGCTGAGCTGATAACAGTTCAGTCGTTTACTTATAGCAAATCTGTTATTTATAATAATAATTTATTTTTTTTAATATATAAATATCATACTAAAGGCATATTGGTGAGATTTCTGCTTAAAACGATAGGATTTCATTAATCAAGTTAAAAATAAACTAATTAAACTGTTATTAAAAAAACATCCGCTTGACCAGTTTCATTGCTAACATAGAATAGGATTTAATAACTGTTTGAGAGAACCTGCATATTTTAAATTAAAATTAAATACTGATTTCCAGTTTAACATAATTTCTAATATAAAGCTAAAATGTACCTTAAACTAATGAGACTTGAATTGTTGGGACACCTGTATGTATAATACGAGTAAGATATACATAACAATAACTATTTTTTTTTAATTTTAGATATACTATAATAAATATTCAGATATGGGTGACAATCCTTGCGAGATCATTGCGGATGACACGGAAGAAGTAAACCAAAAAGTATCTGAGAACAATTCTTTGGAAGAATCTGCTAGCGAGAATGTATTCCAACCAACGAACGTGGTAATTGCACCATCTAATTGTCCAAACGGACAAACAAGGGGCACTGATGGGGTTTGTCGTGATGTTTTTTAATAGATTTAAAACATAGATGTCACATGTAATTAAGTAAAAATTCTGTATTACTATTTTTTAATAATAACTAAATGTATGCCTGAAACTGTGTATAAATAATAAATATGAATGAAATCGATTATATGTATTTTATTATAATAGTCATATATTCTAGAAAAAATAATTTAGGGAGATCAAGAAAATAAATAAATTATAGTTTTATAAGAATGGCATGGTTATGCCGGAGTGTCTGTTTGTAGTTTGTAGATGCTATTCTCTGAAAATACTGGCCGGAAACTATTTTTACGCAGCCATTAGCCACACAGGTTAAATATATGTACTTTTTTTATTTAATTATTTTTCTAAAAAAATATATATATATTGGTCTTAATTTATTTCTATAGTGGCTTAGGTCACTATCTAACTGATTCAATAGACACGTCGAACTATAAGAAATAAAACAATGCCGCTATAGCGTAAAAGGTAAATTCCGTTAAAACGTTATATGAATAATAAAAATCTACAAAACCTAAAATGAAAAATAAAACTCAAAAGCCCGGAATATCTCATGTAGAAGTCTGAGAGACAAGAAAATGTGCATATTTCATAAGCATATTTTATTGGCGTTTAATAATTAAATATCTTTAACATTTGTGAAACTAACATATCACCTCTAGGTGATGTAATGGATGAATGGTTCATGTTATATGTATTAACATAAGCCAGGAGTATCTATTTGTGATCAAATAGGTACAATTTGAGCCCTATTTTTAATCACAATGGGTGCTAAATGAAAACTCCTCACAATAAAATTGTGGGCACTATATGATTTATTTAAAATACCTAATCTAAGAGTTAATTCTTAATTATAAGTACATACATGCATTTGAAAAGCATTAGGAACAGCTTTGAAAGTTCCGTTTAAAACTGCTATGATTCATTCAGCATTTTCATAATCATGTGTTATGACTTTCGTATTAGGTTGCCTAATATTAGAAAGATGTGTGTTATTGACGCTTTGCGCCACATCTTGCAAAAATGTACAAAATAGCCGTCTGGCTTTTTGTAATTTGTTAATAATTTGTAATTACCTAGTGAGATTCACGTAAGGAGCGGCAGTTCTACTATACCACAGCGATTTTTACATTTAAACAGTCTTTAAACTTGATTGGTTGTGGGTTCAATTCGCACTCAGAGGAATGTTTATATTCAAATTATTTCTATTTTTCCGCTATAGTACTTAACGACCGTGGTGTTGAGTATCGCAATGTCTCGATTCCGGGCGGAACGGAGTGTCTTGACACTAGGTGCTCTCTGACTACCCTGCTATGCAGGAAAAGCGTAAAACGGTATAAACTTTCATTTCCCTTTTCTCGTAACATAAATCACGGCGTTTAGTCCTGCAAGTCTACATGTTTTGAATACGAGTAAAAGAGTGCTTGCTGATAATAAAAAAAATATTTCCTTGAGAGGGGATCGTTCCATGGATCGATCGCACATTCGTCACATGGAAAACCAAACAAAAAACTTTGAATACAAAGTGGATATAACCGATAATCTCCAAATATCACGTTACAACTTACAATCGTTTTCGGTTTTTCGAGATATAAAAAACCCTTTAAAATACATTGCAAACTAATTAATAAGATTAGAATAAATTTTCAGTCTAAATAATATAGTTAGTAAATTGCCCAGTCATATTTTTGTACATTTAAATATATGTATATTGGATATCTTCCTGCTATGAGGAAAATCACCATGGATGGGGCAAGCATGCAATTTTCCTTGTTATCCTAATTATTGTAAGTAATAAAAGACGCTACTGGGAGGACATGTATAAACATTGCTATCATGAATGAAAGAAAAAGCTTTGCCGAGACGCAGTAAATAATGAAAAGGATTTGATTAGTATTTGAATCCATAGTGGCGAAGTGGAACAGCAATCCGACTGGTTGCGGGTTCGACCCTCTCTCATGGGAACGGTTATATTTAAACTATTTCAATTGGTCTGACGATGAGTTCCGTCACTCAACACAGGCAATATCTCGAATTTGGGTGGAAAGTGGAGTGACTTGACACTAAGTTCTCTCTACCTAAGCGGGAAATGCGTGAAACGGAACTAATATTCGTCATCTAATTATATAAAACTCAAATACCTGATAAACATAATTCTATATAGCTAAAATATTGTTATATTATCATTGAAAATAAATATTATATCTTCCGGTAAAATTCTAGGGAACAGTATAGTCTAGCTGGGGAGTGTTCAATGACTAATAATGACGTAGGCTTTGCAAATGTTTTTTTTTTTAGATAAACAACGGTTTTGCCTTCCGATATAAGGAGTCGTTCTAAGGGAAACGGTCATAAGTATACCAGCGAGCTTGGCGCAACGTCGTTTACGATCTCCCTGTAAATTATAATAATTAGTAAGTGCCATTTACTTTTTTTAAAAACGTATTATAATAACAAATTTATGTATCTATTTTCGTGTCATGTTTCATATTTAAATAATCTTCAGAGGATTTAAAATTATTAAAATATCGAATAAATGGTGTATATATCAATATAATCAATTCGTCATATGTTATAAGAATAATCTTATCTTCAATATATTATATGGAACCTGTTTATGATTTTACTTCTATTGTGAATAAAAAACAAAAAGTATTTTCTTATACGTAAATAGGTTGCGAAGGAGAATTATGGAATTAATTTTATAAGTAAGGGAAATTACCTTTCCCCTAAGTTATATTGTCATTCATATTTTAAACTCGTACATGGTTTTTGTCGAAATTAATGAGCAATTATTGCATGCGTTCTCCATATGCATAAAGGAAGAAATTGTATTTATTTACAGAATGGCTTTAAAGCCAGTAATTTATCCATAAATTAATAATCAAGTGAGGTAAATCATATGTATGTACATCGACTTGCTGAATTGATAACAGTTTGTTTGTTTGTGGATTAGAGCATACCAGTACTATCAGAATTTTAAATATAAATATATTTTCTGATCATATTGAATTTCATGTATAAAGGATCTAACATTTTTTGCTTTAAGGCTTTTATTATATCATAATAAAATAAAATTTGGTTAATTTACCAATGAGATAACGTGGCACAGTAAAACAGAGCCTGTCTGTAAATGCGCTTAGTTGTAGGTTTGATTCCCACTTGATGAAATTATTATATTTATTTTATTTTCCTTTAAACGCTCTGGCAAGACTAAGCGCTGAATTTCATCAATTGTCTTACTCACTCAATAGGCATTCGGGCGGTAACTGAAGTGAACTGAACTTAACTTTTATGCGGTAAAACGAGAAAAGCTATAAAAAAAATGCTAACTTAATAACTTATCATATCTTATTTATTTTTGAGTCTAATTACGAACTTATTTAAAGTATTTTTGTCTACTCTACTCTTCAAACACATAACGTCATCGCTAGAGTCCTTGTAGCTATATATTTATGTTATATTGTAAAGTTTATTTATTATTATAGATGTCTTGAAACTACATGCTTGTTATATCATTTATTACAAGTAGCTTGTTGTAAAACACACATTAGTCATACACACTTAGGTATATAGTTTTTATTAGCACGATTTTATTGACTTTACCGGTGTCTGTCACTGAATATAAGAAAAATGTTCAATGCTATAACGAACCACTTTTTATCATCCAACTTGTTTGCTTGCAATTTGCGTGTTCTTTTACTTTGCTTTTTAAATTCTGTATGGAATTTTAATTCTATAGTATTTATAATAAGAGCATTAGGTCTATACTAGGTCTAGGTCTACTATATATAAAGAGGCCTTTGCTAATAAGAGCATAAGCAAAGTCCTCTTTTATATCTTATATATATAGAAAGGATTTTTATATCTTTATTCATAGTATAGGCTACTTCGGGCTGTATTAATAAAGTGCAAGGCTGAATTGAGCTACTCAACGACCAATTTACAAAATTGGTCGTTGAGTAGCTATTGAATAATGTCACAAGATTGCACTAACATAAGATATGTGTTGCAATACGTCATGGGTATAAAAAATGGAAAAAAAAAATGAACGACTTATGCAGAGTAAAAACCCGGATGCTATTAAGGCGTCTGTTAGATAATATCGCTTCAATAATCGTTTTTATGACCATTAGAGTAACAATGGGAAATCGGCCTTTAAATGTTTTTGCATTGAACAAGTTACAAAATCACAATAATGTTGAGGTTACTTATTGTTTGGTTATCTTACATTTGCTTATTGGCGAAAACTTGATTAAAGTATTTATATGAGTTCTTAGGTACAAGCCACTGAACTATTATTAATATTTAAAAACTTATAACTACCTGTACGGTATAAAAAATATAAATAAAAATCGATAACTTCTAATTTTGTCTTGAAATTTTTTTATAATACAGATTTATTCTGTACACAGACCTATTATAACAACTTCATGTTATGTGCTTCTTAGAACACATATCATAGCTGTTAATAGATTAAATACAATTTTTTTTTAACAATATATATTCAGTTTCTCACATCATCATAACATGTTTCTGAATTGAAATGAATGAAATGAAAATCGATTGTGGGTCAATTTTCACTCTGGGACAATATATTTTCATTTCACCATATTGTTGGTAGCTAAACTATTTTAGCTAAGCTTTTCAGATCCGATAAAAACTATCGCCATTAACAAAGTTGTATCTATTCTTTTAAAATAATTTTTAAAACGTTTTTATATCAACTAACCTTTGAATAGCCATTTGGATAATAAAGAAAAAATTTTTTTACAGTAAAGTAATACTAAATTTAAGTACACTTTAAATATAATCAAATATTTTAAAATTTAATTTAATATTTTTACAGAAAAATGGCTGAAAACGATCGTGTTATCTATCCTGATGAAGTGGACAATGTAAAAGCTAAGGCCAAAGAAGATGAAGCTACTAAAACCAACACCATAGAACAATTATCTAAGCCAGAAAGTTCGGATTCCTTATTAAGAAATGCGATTCAAGTGCCTGACAACTGTCCTCCCGGACAAAAAAGGGGCGCTGACGGTGTTTGTCGAGATGTTTTTTAATAATGATCTGAAGTTCGAATAAGGCGTTATATTTCTAAAATCATACAATTTGTCAGTTCTTAACAAACATTTATTGTGCAATAAGATTACGTGATAAGCTTTAATGAATTATTGTTTGTTATTTATTAAAAACAGTTGGCAAAACCGATAAAATTTTGCAATGACCAATTCATCATAATTTTTCATTTATTAATGGCAAAAAAATAACTATGGGTTCATTAGTTCTTAGCGTTACGAGTCATTGTTACATATGATATGTGAACTGTCTTTGAAATAAAAGAATGTTAGTGTACACTTACGTGCAAGAAGCGGCGGATCAAGATTAAGGTATGCATTCGTTTTGAAGCTAGCGACGCATGGAGAGCACAGTGGTATATCACTTTGTCACCCATTTTGAACTAACCTCTCTGCTTCCCTCAGAAACAGGAGGTTAAGTTTATTTACCTTTGTGGTCAATCGGAAAATACCTACTGCTCATTAATTTAGAGGTAGCTTGGAGAGGGCGAGTTAATATGTATGAATACCTATATTTATACCCGACGCCGTGAATTCTGAAAGACGGTAAAGACGTTCACATTTGGATAATTCGAATAAAACACTTTATCTTCTAATAATTAACGATCATTTACTTTAAAATATTCATATAATTACACAATAATGATCTAACTCTGTGATAATCGAAACATAGGGTCTAAGATAAAAAATTAAATACTTCTCGTCTATAACCCTGACATCATAAAACATTCTTGACATCCGCCTACGTAAATTATAAGTAACCGAGAGTTGCGTAAGTTTTAACAAATGGAGCATCACTATCGCAGGAATTCCTGAAATAAAAGAAAAAATATGTATTAGTGTTAATGTAAATTATGAATAATATGTGATTATAGTTTTAGATAATTATTAAGAGCTACAGTTTTAGCAACAGTTATAACGACTTAAAATTATAACTTTGGCAGCAATAAAAAATTTACATGTCATACAGTTTCTAAATTTAAGTGGTGGTCGTAATATTATAGTAAGAAATAGAAATAGATATAGAACTATTCTAAAATTAATGACAATGACAGCTCTATTTTTAGATTACAATATTATAATTTATCACCTGTGTACAGAGCTAGGAAGTATTTCCGATTGTGTAAGTGCCACTGTTGTTGTAGGTTCGATATTTTTTTCAGGAGTGTTTATGTTAAAAATATTAGTTCTACCAGAAAGTTCTGTTCCTCGTTTAAGACAACAAAGTATTTTTTTTTTACCTTTAATAAGCCTTTAAAATAGTATAATTGCGAGTATATTAATGATTTCTAACCAGGGTGCATCTCATTATAGAGGTGATTTATTTTTAAAGCGAAAATTTATGTTAATCTATGTTATCTACCTATATTTTTTTTTATTTTTCTACCCTTAAAAATGGGTGTGTCAGAATTTCCCAGCAGAATATCTCAAACTTTTTACGAACCATCGAAAACCTGATGCAATGTTATGTTTCTTCTACTAAATATTGCTGAAGTCAGTTTTTGGACTGCTTGCTAAGTATTTAAATTGTTTAGCTCTTAATTCTCCAAATTTTCCAGATTGTGTTTTTCGTACGGTTGTAAAATTTATTTCCGATTTCGAATTTGGCTTAGAGGTGCAAGGGTTAGATGCTCCGGGTTCGCAATATGCCCTTCCCCTTACAATTATTATCCCCAGTTATCATCTACTTGTTTTGATAGAAACTAACATAACTTTCCGGTAGACCTATTATTTTTAATTTTCTATCTCTCTCATTGGGTTGAAAAATATGGCAATATAACATTATGTAATTTTCAAAGATGGATGGAAAACGGAGTAATGTGTAGTACAAGGTCCTCTGTTATGATAATATAAAAGATAAAGTAATGTACAAATATTTAAAGAAAAGTCAAATTAACAACTTCCATATTAACAACTTTCAGTAGGTATAAGACTTAGTAATAAATTGTTAAAATGAGAACTCTATATAGGAATGATGAATTAGAACAGAGACCCATAGTAGATATTAATATTTATAACAAAATATATAATTTTGCATGAAGACTGTCACTTAATGTTACACTAGCTAGCTGGCTGTTTATTTAACCTTAAGTAATTTCAATTCAATTTTGATTTGTATTACTTTCAGAGAAAAAATGGAAAGACACGATATTTATATCAAAAAGGATAAAACAAAACAACACTTGTAAATGAAATCTTTTATACTCTAAAGATATATAAAATAATATGTTTAAAATAATCAAATATAATAAAAACGGTTAGTTGATGCTATAAATGAGATAAAAGTAAAATATTAAAAATAAATAAAACTAATAATAAAATAATAATAATTCGAAAACAACATAACTCTAGTTCCTGAATTGACGGTGTTTAATATGTAACTGTACAAGATCTTAATGAATATATTGTCATCAACGGTGATTATTTTAACCAATAAACCAAACCCTTTTTACTAAAGAGGTCGGCTCATGGTAACAATAATTTAGTTCTCATACCAACTGTCTATATACATGTAAAAAAAGTATCCACTCAACACCAAACGGTCCGAAAAAAAACATTGATTTAAACTGAATGGTTCTAACCATGTCATATACGCGATATATCTAATAACAAAGAGAAGTTACTAGATGTCTACTAGACCTATGTATCGTAGCGTTTTATTGTACTAAAATGAGGATCAAATGTCAAAATAAATATGATTGCGTCTCCATCTTGTCGCAATTGGAAAGTGTGTTACTGCTCACTGCAGTGCACACACGTTAGTAGTGAGTTTATTCTTTAATCAGGGTAATGTTTCCATTTAAAACATGTATATCCATGTTTCCAATCTGGTAAGATCGAATACAGCGTTGGATTTCCCCACCCGGTACACTATGCCTCTAAAATAGGCGCAAATTAGGGAGAGCTGAGTATTTTCTGATTGGGCTCTCACTGGCTATCTATTTAAATGCATGGTTCCGTGAAGTCAAATGACATGAAAATGTCTATCGAGAGCTAAATATAAGTCATGTTATTTGTGGTGACAGTTGTTTGTAGTTGGCGTTTTGTATATTCTCTTTATGATGTCAAAGTGTTTTGCCCAAAAGCATTTTATTTACAATACTAAACTCTTTATTTTCAAACAACTTTATCATTAATAACTCGGAAGCAAGTTATGAACTACTATAATATACTACTATTGTGTATAATATACTTAAGTGAAATAACTACACTACAAGTATTACTAACTACACCAAAATAAGTATACGCATACTAATATTTGCAGCGCAATACGAGTAGGTACTTACTCGTCCTCCCAGGGACAAATGTCGTTTCGCTGCTTTCGCTCACTGACTCCGCTTTTATTACGCTTAACAATATCTGATTCAGAAACTGACGACAGTTCGTCTCTATGAGCAACTTTTTTAATGGCTTCAGATTCGGACGCCTTGGAATCTCCGGAGACTCGCGTCGGCATCGAAGGCACTTTGTCTACTTCGTCGTCGACGATGTCTTCGCAAACTGCCAGCGGCGCCACGGCGCCCTCACTTTCCGACCGACTCGTCTCCTCCTTTTTCTTCTCCTCGATGCTTTTAGTCGAAGTAATGCTAATGTCTCTCGTGACTGAGGACTCACGTGACGAGAGACGTACAGACACACATTCACCCTCGGATGATCTCGCTTGTTCCTCTCTCAATATCACATAGGATTCATCCTTTGATTTTGATTCTTTAGGCGCCTCCTTTGATTTCGTATGTAACATAACTTCTGCAGACGTAATGGGCATTTCGGTGGAACTGCGCTTTTCGATTTTTATAACTTCAGTCGTTGCATCGAAATGATCCACGATCATTGCGCAACGCTCACTAAACGGTATCGCCGGTTCGGTAGGGGTTGCGTCCGCTGAAGCAAACACGGATGAGGGTTCGTCAGAGTGAGCGATAGACCTTCGATCTTCAGGCGATGCTGTTCGGGAAGGCGAGTCAGCTGACTCATCATCGGGTGCCGAGCTGACACTTATAGTGGGTGTAGGGTGATGAGGCAGCGGTGCGGCATGTACGGGTGGCGCCGGAGTCGGCATGATACGTATTTGTCTAGGAGAGTGGGGAGGCGAGGAGAGAGGTGCGAGGTGTCGCGGTTCCACGGCGGAGAGGCGGCGCAGAGGAGGCGGCGCGCCTCGCAAACCGCCGTCTAGCGTGCTCTGTTGCGGAAGACGACGAGTCCTCTCGGCCGTGGCCACGGCGGCGCTCACGTCTGAGGACGAGCTGCCAGAGTCAGCGGTGGAGTCTTGCCGACGTCTAGCTGCATATGAGCTCTCACGGGAAGCATTTTCCCACGGCAGAACGTCTGCCGTATCATCGTCGAGAGGATCCCTAAATGAATAATGTAAACAAAATTAATAGCAATTAAAATAATATAAGAAGGCAAAATATTAATAAATATTAAATATAGCAGTGCAATAATTGAACGGATTTTCTTACATTATATTAAAAATATAAAATAAAACTATTTAAGAGTGCTCACCTAAACGGTATATCGCACAAGTTGGATTGGCTGTGACTGTGCGGTGGCGGGTCGGGCACACGCGGCTGCGCTGCGCACACCGCCAGCTCGTGCGCGGAGCCGGACAACGAGCGGTCAGAACCTCGCCGCCGAGCCAGTGGGCCACCGCCAGACGTGGAACCGGGTTTCTTTTTTACTTGACCACCGAAATTGAAAAACCTATGGGATAACATCGTATTAATGATTACATAGGTGTTAAGTTTCTTAGAATACGTCATACAATAATTAAGTACAAATAAAAATAAATGTTTACAAAAATAAGAACAATGTTGACACTGGTAATGGCAGTAAGAAACTTACTTCGCTTTTTTCTGATAAACATTCCGTCCTTCAGCCAAGAGTCTTTGGAAGTGATCAGAACGAACAAAACGTGGGTAGCAGTCCTTTTTAAGCAGCAAGCCGTACACGTGTTCAGCGGCATGGTCCAGCGCGAACCGGGACCCGCTGCGAATGCCTTCAACTGCCCGTTCTGCGGTCGCGCCGTCGATATTAATCTCACAAGGCGCGCCGGGCTTCAGGAATTCCCTAATAACAAAGGTTTTTCCAAGTTTTTTAACTACAAAACTATCTAAAATATTCATTTTATATTATAATATTTCAACAGAATTAATTACATAAATTGTAAACGTAATCAATAAATGAGATAAAACATAAAAATCTATATATTATGAAGCAGTTAGTATATATATTTATATAGATCATTTTGGTGGTTTACAAAAAAAAGAAAAAAATTTAGAAAGTTAATTTTGGTTACAAAAAAGCAAAATTTGTATTGTGTTATGTTTCCTCTATTCATATTAAAAAAAACAACTTTTCTTTTTCAACATTTGACATTTCCACTTACTCGAAAATTTCTTCAAGTTTCCTAGGTATTTGTTTGATACTACTCCGCCGCAAATCCATCACCGCCAACCAGAAACGAATGTTCTCGTGTGAATATTCTTTTCGTAGGAAGCTGGTGAATTCTTGAAGGCCGGTCGGATCTGATACTAATTCCTCTATAGACAGAGCCCAGCGCTGGACACGCTTGTCACTAGGCACCTCCACACTGAAACAGGCAAAATCTTTAATGTACTCATTTCTTAACGCACCAAGCTTTTTTAATTCATTAATTTCTTATTTTAATATTGACATTTATTCTTTTAAACATCAAATTTGAAGTGTCATGTTGATTATAGTCAATAGGACGAAGTTCTGAAAAGTCTACAATTTAATAATGATGTTTACGTATGAATAAAAAATTCTATCTAAAAATTTTATTGAAAAATATATGAAGATTCTTGTGGATAAAAAATATGATGCAGCAACATATCCCGCACCCGCGGTTATATAATGTTTCGAAAACGAAATGCACTATTTAAAATAGCTTAGAAATTTACATTGGACTATTAATCTGCCAAAAGAAAGTGTCGTCACTGATCCATGGATTTGATGGCTGCGGTGGAGTAAGCCAGGTATCGTACGGTGCGAAAGTTTCTGAATAGGCCATGAGGGCCTCGAGGGCAATTGAAGTCTTCACTCTCGTACGATCCAGGCTAGCTCTCAAATGCTCGATCTGTAATAAATTGTATAGTTTATTATTATTGTTTACTATTTTAATTAAATTTATATTAGAGCAGGATTTCAAAAAAATACATTTACCAAAACTTCTTTTCAAAAAGAAAAAAAAACATATATATATAAATGGTCTTCGCCGACCCGCCGGGTGCTTTTTTGTACAATAGTATTAGCCAGAATCATGATTATATAATAACTAGCGACCCGCTCGCTGCTTCGTATTTTCGGTGGCCTTTACATAAAACAATGAAATTCCTAGGAAAACTACAAAATGGAAGAAAAAACCCTATGTTCAGATAGCTCCTCGAGTATCTCTATATAAAATATCATCACAATCGGTTCAGTGAGTCGGCCACTTGCTTGGTTGCGTTTGCTGACGGCACAGTTAGACAAAAAGATGTACTTTCGCATACTTTTTGCATTTCGGTTACTTCCATTTTCTACCTACTGACCCAAAATTATGATTAATTTCTATATAGTGGTATTTTTTAGTCTCCAACATCAGACGATTGTAATTTATTTCAGCTTCACGCTTTTCTCTTTTGGTAAAAAGGACCAAGTGACACGCCGTTCTTAGCATTCCACCCGAATTCGAGACGTTGTATATTAAAATCCGAAACTTATCTTTCTTGGGCTCAACGCCCTTTGTCATACTGGAGAGAAAAAATAAAATAATACAAATATATCCATGAGAATCGATCCCACAACCGTCGCGTTTATTGTCCAACGTATCTCTGCAAAGTTTAATAATTTGTATGTCTTAACAAAAACTTATTGAAATGAACTGTCGCCATACTAAACTTCTTCTTGTGTGTTGTTAATGGTACATATGCTCCTTGAGGATTTTGCTTCTTGTTATGATCACATTATTATAATGGGTGATCTAAAGACATGCGTTTTAAAATAAGAGTCAAGATCTAAAAGAATGCAATCCTTAATGAACTCCTTTAAATTATCTATTCATACTTACTCAGAAACATACTTTACTCTAAATTCTGACCCATCTTTAATAGATATTATTGTGGCTTCCAAGCCGGAGAACGTTCGCTTACACGTGCAAATATTAGCTGAATCTAATAAAATTTTATGCGTAAATTTTTTAATTTATCGTTAATTGGCTTGGGCCACCCCGCATATCTGTGAGCCTTTTGTTTTTCGGAAAATGACAGATGAATACGTTAGGAAATATATCGTATGTACTAAAGCTGTGGGAAGTGACATGATTTGTAGTGATGTGCTGATTCTGACAATTTTAAACTTCTCTTTTAAGTTTACATCTTTTCTACAGCTTAGAATAAGCACATGTCCTCTCGTTACCAAAGCATCGCATGCATTCCTATTTCCACTTCCTATCATTTTTCAGTTCCTCGAGAAGATTGCATTTATACAGCTTTCCAGCTACCGTTCGACAACAATCTGTTAAGTCTGGTTTCCGACCATCACACAGCACTAGTTCATTAAGGTGACAGGACATTCACCACGCTATGGTAAATTAAAAATATACTCTTCCTATGCTACTGGACTTAGTAGTTACTAGTAGTAGTAACTCTGTGAATTTTTATGTGTTACTTGGTTTTCTTACTTTCTTTAACATATCTCCAGTTTCTTCTCAATACCCTATCTTGGGGGCGCAAGCAGAAAATTTGCATTGTTCATACTGGGTGGATTTAGTAGTAGGTGTACTCTCCGCTTTACTTTTTTCGATTTTTATAAATGAGATAATTAAATTATCAAACGTTAGCATTTTTCTCTGCACTTGCTAAAACTACTCTTTCCACTTTCTCATTCTGTTACTACGTATATTCGATTACGCGAACGTTTGCTATCCTGATGTTATCAAGGAAATCCTCGACAAATTTGATAGACTTCAGAATCTGTGCATCAGATTTATTTCTTACGTAAATTCGACCATGTCTCCGACTTGCGGCGACTACTAAATTCGCTCGCTTGTGCCGTAATATGCATGCATGCACCCTCATAACCCTGTTCAATATTTTAATATCTTCCTCTCCTTCTTATTTAAGAGAGCGTTTTCACTTGGCTACTCCCAAGTATACAGTCACAACTTACTTTCTGTTTTATTATTGTAGAGATAGATCAATATTAATTCGACTGAAACACAGCAGATACGTAAATTTGTGATATTTAAGACCACCCATCTTCGGTTCTAGAGAATCAGAAAAAGAGAACATAACATATTCCATTTCTTTAGTTATATACTTTCGAATTTAAGGTACAAACTATTGGCACTTAATATTTTTGCGAATTCATTTATACTATTTTATTTATATAATCGAATTTAAATAATTTCCAAATAAAAGAAACAAAAACTTGACACTAAAAAGACTTGTAGTATATTTTGTTTGCGTCTTTTCTTTAATATTTCCTGTAAAAATTCATTCAACATGCTCCATGTTTGAAGCATACTCATACATCCGACGGCAACTCTTGTAAACAGGCACCTAAATGACGCTCTCTTAATCTCTTTTGTAAGTCGTGTTAATTTTGAGTAATTTTTTTAAGAATATTGTTGAGAATATAGCTTACTGTAATGGTTTGTGTACTCATTTATCAACGTAAAAAATTGTAAATTTCCTACAGTAAAATATCCCTTCCAGTGGAGTTTGAATCCACTACTGTTAAATTCAGTCAACCAAATGACAACTGTGCAGAAGAATATACTAATATTTGATTATAAATATAATTTCTTTGTAGTTATGTAAGGATCAGAATATCGAAGGAAAGTAAAAAGAAGCAACTTATACGTCACTCTGCCTTTTCACTTTCTTTGTGTGCAGTAATTTGGCACCCCCATATACTACATTAAGTCTGTCATTACAGATAGAAACAAAAACCAACCTAGATCTTTTTTTTTATTCTCTCGCCTTATGATCCAGTTATTAGTTTCATCGACAATTACGACAATCGACTATTACGTACCTTTCTAATATCAGAGAAGGAACTCTTAAGCATTTCATAGATGCCCATCGGTTTGCAGGGGAGAGGAGCTCGGAGCAGTGCCTGGGACTTGCGACCCAAGAATAGGTCTTATAAAATGCGCATTTTCGCTCACATCCACTGCCCGAGCTTCTCTCTCTCTCTCCGGTTATACATTTAACACTTATTTGCGAATATATATATATATATATATATATATATATATATATATATACTTTACACATACTTCTCGAGTAATTTGTTGTATAGATCTTTTCTTTGGGCGCGGGTGTCGCGCGCGTACGGGCACCGGACACGGCTCCAGCGCGCTGACCGAGCCGGGCGGCGGACGTGCGACACGCCAGTACGCCCGCTCTTGACTGTCGCTTACTATTTTGTCACCTTTCTTACGCTCTTTTGCTAATCGAACCTAAAAAAATTACAGCAATATAAAAATATTTAAGCTATCAGATTACAAATTTTATTTACAAAGGCATACATTTATCTTATAGGTATCTTATATACATACTTTCCCTTCCTTTTACATATATATACCTTACTTCACATAAAAAGCAAATTGTATTTAAATTTAAAAAAAGATTCGTGAACGCGTTAGTACGAGTTGCTTTAGCAACGTGTATGTCACTTTATACAAAAGTGTACGGAAATGTATGTAAAGTTTATTTTATAAATTAAATATATTTCTAATGCATTATTGAGAAGAAATATCGGCATTTTGCACTTATACTATTAAAATTTACTAAATTTCTCTACTGTTCGCGGTATTTTTTGCGTAAAATAATAGTTTTACCAACAATGTGGACGGAGGTATACTCGACATAGAAATGCGAAAAACCAATACAATAGTACCTTATGTACTATAAATATTTTAAATTGATAAAATAAATATAACGCATACGATACATGGTAATGTATTTAGCGTGTCAACGGGTTACTGGTATGCTTAAATGAACATAAAATATAACAAAAGGCAGACTTAGCTTATTGCCCATTACACACCTGCTCTTCCGCCTGCATGGTTATGAAGTCCCACTTAGCAGCCAGGTTCTTTTTCAGGTTAGTTAGAGCCTCTTGCTCGTACTCTTCCAGGCCATGACGCTGCTTGTTTCGTAGCGTACGTTTCACGAGATATATGGCATACTCGACGTTGTCGGGGCCGAGCGTGGGCGCGCTCGACCCCGCCCCGGCGACTCGCGGCCCTTGCCACGGCCAATAGTATGGAGTCTGTTTGTTTTTGATCATTTTAACAAATTACGTATATTGGTGAGATTTTGTCTCTATTTTAGATTTAAATATTAAATATATTTTCGTATAAACTAAAAAGAATATATAATACAAAGAAGCTCTTCATCATCATTTTTGTAATATTATATTAATTTATGTTAATGGTTACAAGTAGTGACCCACCTTGACTTACATTACAGTACTTATTATATCTGAGAGATCCTGATGTTTTATTTAAAATACGGCTTATGTAATTCTATCGTAAGGTGACTCTTTATAGAATTTTTTTTAAAATATATTAAGCACATGTTGCCTTTATCTATTATAAAAAACAAATATTTTCGCTTAATTCATACTAATTAGATTATGAATATTAATATGTATTGAAAGAGAATCTTGACACTTTTTCCCATATAGCAGAGTAGGAAAAAAAAACTAGTGTCAAGACACTCCGTACTTCGCACGCCCGAAATTAAAGTTTAAATCTATAATAATCACGTCTTAAATCTCAATGATTCTCAATCATCATTATATTTTATATTCTGACATTTGAATTCAAATATTATTAATGATTTTCTTAAAATCCAAGTTATTAAAATAAAAACGACAATAAATTGAATCAATAGGGTGTAATAGTTCGACATGCAAATATAAAGTGAAAACATAAAAAACATTTAAAAGATAAATAAAGATAGATCGTGCAGTTCTAAACGTCGTCATTTATACTCACTTGAAATCTATAAAGAGAAGAATCATCCTTTAACACAAGGTTTTTTAAATCGTTCACAGGAAAGAAGTAACCATATTGGCAGAGTTGGTTGGCTAAATTTATTGCTTCAACTGAAAAGAAATATAAATATTTATTATAGACTACAAATGTGTACAATATACATACACTATATTCTACATATCATATGTACTCGTATGTAGGTGCAAAACATTGATCTTAATTTGTTTCAAGCGTTCACACGAGTAATAACTCTCGAGGGGTGTAAACTGCGGAGTGCAAAGTTTTAGTCACATTTCAGTACATATGACAGGGACCTTCGTTATTCGTCCTTGCTATGTACGACAAGGACATTTATTACGAAACTTGATTTTAAATTAATATTCAATTTAAAGAATTCATTCAATAAAAACAAAGCTTTGACGGAGATTCTTTTAGAAGTGTAGTGCCAAATGCATAGTGCATAGGCGATTGCATTCAAAAGAATAATTCATATATGCAGTATCTTACACATGGGTAATCTGTGTGTTTATTACATTTCATTATTAAGCTGTAAGCTTTTTCTTTTGTGATTTCACCGACTCCCTGGTACAGGGGGAAACATCTACATGTCAAAGTGATTAGAGAATATAGATAAGAAGGAACTACTATGAAAAATGAGTATAATTACAATACGATTAGGATGATATATGGAATAAAAAATAAAAGTTACAGGAAAGTCAGAATACGCACCGTTACTAGCCTCATCTAGATTAAATCGATCCATGAGCCACTCGACAAGATCGTACCCTGAAACGCATATAATTTTTACATACATTTTCTTCTCGTGTCTTATTCCAATATTATATAAAATAATAACACAAAAGTGTTAAGAATCATAAATATATATATTTTTATATATCCATGTTACATTGTTTTAAATATTATATTACGTAGTTAATGCCATCGTAGATTCGATTCCCACTCGATGGAATGATCAGTATTTAATTATTTTTATTTCTCCTCTCTGGTGAACAAGAAAAAGCACAGCGACCCTTGACGTCCGCCATAGGTCTCAGGTGGAATGTGGAGAACGGAGTGTCTTGACATTAGGTTCTCACTGCTATGCGGAGAAAATCGTGAAGCTAAAAAATATGATTAGGCAATAATATATAAATGCATTTTTTGTAAAGCTTCACGGATTTTTCCTCAAAGCAGGAATCTCTCACTAACTTAACCTGGTGTCAATACACTTCGTTCTCCGCTTTCCGCTAGAATATGATACACTGCGTGTTGAGTGATGTGTAATATTACTCAGTTTTAATGTAGTAAATAAATGTATATACATTATTGTATAGATGATAAAAAATATATTTGTTAGTTCAATTTAGAGAGAAAATTTATAGAAAACACTAAACGATTTCGTTTAGGTCAATTGACCTAAGTACTTTTAAGTTGTAATGGCCTTTTAAATTAACCTTTAGTACGAAAAAAAATTGAAAAATATATACATAAATTTGTCAAAACCAACGTCGTATAAATTCCATAATGAAGAAAAAAGTTGCGTTGAGACAATTTTTATCATCTGTTTTTGTTTCATTACATAAAATCTAAACATCTATGTTATAATACTCTAATATATTAGCTAAGAGCGAGTCTCATTGAAAGCAATCAATGCAATCATCCATAACAAATCACGAGAGCCACGGTGAACGTCCTATGCAGAATGTAGATATGTTGAGTTCACTATTGATTTTGCAATTAGACCCCGCAGACATTGTTGAGACTTGCGCTAAGGATAGTAAACGTCGCTACGTTAGCTAGAATTACATCACGCCACATATCAATTTCTAGCCATAATTAAATGTATATCTTCCACAATTATTGATTAAGGTCATCGTGGTAGAGTAAGACAGCGGCTGACGCGATTGGTTCTGGGTTCGATTACCATTCGGTGTAATTATTATTATTATTTTTCATTCATTCGCTCTGGTGAACCAGACCGAGCGCTGCGTTTAGCTCCGCCACTCAAGACGCAATGTCTCAGAAAGTAGAGAACAGAGTGTCTTGACACTAGGTACTCTCTGACTACCCCACTAGCCTATCTATGTTCATGCATTAATTTTTGTACTCGTACAAAATTCATGAAATCACACATTTTAAATTTCGAAGTTAAATAAAGCTCTGGTTGCGCGATGTATGTAAGCTGCTAAATGAGTAACGGTACAGATTTTAATGCACATATACTTGACTGTGAAATGTATAGAATTCTGTACCTCCTGTATTTAGTAGAGTAGGCAGAAAAATACAAGTGACAAGTTCATATTTATGGTGTACACTTTTTTAGGTACAAGCGCGCATAGCGTCGAAACACTCAATCTCGTATACCGTCCTGGTCCTAAAGTATTTTTTTTTTCATATTAAATTTTATATTCTTACCCATAAAAGCAGAAGGTATAATGCTAAGAAACAGTTTTTGACTCCGAACTGGAACGCCGCTCTCTGGATCTTGCATTTCTTTTATTAAACTTTCCATCTGAAAAGAAAAATCTATTGTTTTATCATATTTAAAATACTATTCGTCATACTCGAATAATATATAAATATGTCTGGTATTCGTAATCTGATTAATCGCGAAGATTCGTTTATCTGTGACCACTGACTATACTGTACAGTGTTTGGAACGTCTTGTTTTCTATAATATATTTTTTAATAAGAATGAAAGAAATATTCATAAACATCAGTAGCATTTAAAATACACTTTCTAGGTTTTTATTTACACAAAATTCAACTCTAATTACATGAGATAAAACATTTATTAGAATAATTACATATGCATTTTATTGCATAACTTTACTCAAACATTAACAATAGAAGGATGCTGTGACGTCATTGCTCAGATACTTTACGAGTTCCGCGCGTTGTGTACTTTTGCCATGAAGAGGGCCAAGCTGAAGGCTGACTCTTATGATCAAGAGAGGCTCTTGAATCAATAAGAGTTTCGACAATAGCGAGGACAATGATGCATAGCGTTCTTTCTATAAATACATCGAGAGCCCTCGCTTGTGATCTTAGAGACTAAAAAGTTGCAATAAAAAAATGTAGATACTTTTGTCATGACGTCAGAAATAAACTTAAACAAAATTTATATATTTCCTATGGCTACTATAATAAAATTTTCTCATTTGCAAAACAGGTAAACTAGTATAACTTCTATTTAATTAAAAAAGAACAAGTAGAACACTATAATTGAAGTTATATATCGTTATACGTGTTGTATGTGTAGATATTTCTTTTTAAGACTTATAAAGTACTAATTATGTTTTAAAATAAATTTTATGCATAAAAATTTGAACGTAGCGGGACTCGAACCTGCGGCTCTTGGAAACCGTCCAAGGGCTCTGATCGCTGAGCAATACGTTCTACGTCCGGCTATACGAAATTCTAATATAATAATTCTTAGTTCCGATACGTTCCATTTTTTGGACGTTTTCTAAAAATGTTTTTCATAAATTTCATGTACTTCTTTATAAAACTCATAATCCTCGTTCTTTATTATTTTTTTCAGCTTGCTTTTTAATAAGAGACAATCAGAGAGAACCTAGTGTCCAGAAACTCCGTTCTCCACTTCATCATCTAACTATTTAATTTAATAAGTTTACTACATATTAGACGCATATATCATATTTTCTGTCATTTTTTTTATTTTAAATGAATTAATATTTTCAAATTTATATATATTAAAAAAATATTTTTTATATCTTTTAAACTGTTATTCAAACACTTAAGATATGATTCTAAAAAATGTGTTTTGTTTAGCTTCACTATTTTTATCCCGCATCTACTCCCGCAGAGCAAGGTAATCAAAATAAAATAGGGTCATGACACTCAGTTCTCCACATTTCTCCCAAAGTGGAGACATTGTGTGTTAGGTTGCGGAACTCAACGTAATGCTTTGTCTCATGTACCAGAGCGGAGTAATGAAAATATAATCATTTCCCTAAGTGGGAATCGAACTCACATCCTATCGCGTTTACAGTCAGATGCTGTCTGGCCTCTTTTTTTGCATCGTTCTTTATAGGATAACATTTCTAACATAGTAAAAAATATACATATATTGTCCTACCTATTAAAAACTAGCCACTATCTAAATTCCAAGTAAATAATAAATAATTTACAAACATATAAATTAAGAGTATGTGAAGTGAAACTATTTTTAAACGGATTGTATTCGAAAATACAGGAGAGTCTACCTGTGACCTCGGACTAAAATATATAAATGTAATAATGGTTTCTAAAATGTATTTTCGCGATTAATTTGGTTAAAAATAGTTTCATTTCAAATTGTGTAGTAATTGTGAAAATCAAGGAGTGAAAATTAAGAGGTATATGGATTTTTTAATTTTTATATTGATATGTACGGACCCTACACGTACGTCGCAATAATATATATATATATATTATTGCGCACACAATATTTTATATATATATATATCGAGTGCGCAATAGCCTAGTACGAAACGCTGATAGAAAATAAGAGGATCAATAGGAACGCGCAGAAGGAAAAGCAGCTGACTCATAGCGGTCCACGATGTTCGTATTGTGAAAACTAACATCATACCTATATAATTTCACACATTTCTATACAATTTCTAGTTAATTTATAAATAAAATATTATATTATTTTCGTTATTTATTTTCAATTTTTTTGTATGTATGAGAAAAGAAAACATTTTTCATTAACAGCTGAAAATGTTTATATTTCAAATACAAAGTATTTATATACTAACAATAAAATAATATTAAAGCTCTAATCTAATATATTCTGATTTAATATATAGAAAGGGTTTCAGGTGTAAATTGTACGTGTAGACCGCGTTGATTTGTCCAAGGGGAGGCGAAGGCGGTGACGTCACGCGCGATCAATAGCACGATTGCAAGCAAGAACTTCATTACAATAATACTGAAGATTGCTGAAAATCCAATGGCCATCGTAATTCAATGTAACAGCGTCTGATTGTTATCGCAGTGGTTGCGAGTTCGACATCCACTCGCGGGAATGATAAGACAACGTGAGGCGTTGAGTTTCGCCAATTAACTCAGAATATTTCGAATTAGGGCGGAAAGCGGACCACCAAATGTGTTTTGTTACTTCGTTTCTCTGTTTACCCTGCTGAAAAATGTAAGGTACGTGTATGGCTAAATGTAAGGGCACTGCGCGAATAATCAATATCCAGCAGAGTTCCCGGGATACAATATACTCATAAGTGTATTGTTCTCTTTGTACCGCTGTTGTCCCGAGCGACACAACAAAAGGAGTAGTGGCTTACAATAGCAATAGCAATAAAGGTATACTAATAAAATATCACATAAGGAATAATTAACCAAAACGGTCTCGCTGTGTTTTCATAAATTAAGACAAATCTTCATAATTAGATTTTGTGCACTTCTGACGGCTTTTAGCACTTGCTTTTAAAGGAGTAATAGAACAGTAAAGACAATCTTTTACTGTTGTACATATGTACATGCATTATTTTTTAAATCAATGCGTATTTTATGTGGCACAAATTCTTGCATATAAGTACAGTAAATGTACATTTTTTATAACTGTGCTTTTATACCAAGTCATAAGTCGCTTTATTCTCCACGACCCAACTAATATTTAGAGATTGCATGCAGAGTGGCAATATATAACATTTATCCAGAACAAGTAAAGGTCTATATCTTAAAAATATAAGATAACTCAAGTGGGATTTGTGATAACTCTACCGTATAAATTAGGTTTTTGTTAATTTCATAATAATGTACTGATTAAGCATATTTTCATAATAATGTTACAAGTGAAACATGTAAATTATTTGAAAGTAAGTGCTTGTCTTGAAACAACAATGCTTTCACTTTTGTAATCAGGCTCTCATACGTCATGCATCATTGAAACATATCGACAATTTAATTACGAGCAGCAGTTACATTTCTTATTTTTTAATATTATTATTTTATACTTCTAAAACAATCAATTCGAGAACATTCTTCTCATTTAATGATTGTGCAACTGTGGTACCATAAGAGTACAGATGTAAAGGCTATATGAACTTTATGGTAAAAACCATAAAACCGCAAAGATTCATTTAATAATAATGTTAGAAACTATTTAAAATTATTTAAAAAAAAGTATGTTACAATACAAAAACTAAAAGTTATTTTAATAAAATTGTAAAAAGCTGAAATGACGAAGAATCGAAAAACTAATCGAAATCGAAAAGAATCTAATCTTAAGCTCAATCTTACTTTACTAAAAATCACGACGCAGTTATGATGAACTAAATTAGTCAGAGGAATCACGTTGATTGTAACTTCATACATATATATATGTATTGTATCACCTGTTTATATTATGTACTTTTATTATTTAAATTGTTTTCAACCCTGACATATGGGGATGATACTGTCGTGCAAGTGTCTTTAGAAAATTAGTAATATTTGGCATAATATAGGACTTTGATCTGTTGAGATTTGTGAAAAATAATTTCACATCAAATTATTTTAAAGTGGATTAAATTAGAATATGAATATACAGCCAGGTTTGGAGTCAATACACGCAATTAAGATGGCTGAACAAACTATTTACATTTTTAGGCGTCTTTATTCGTTCGATTTATATAAATCTATATATGTGTTTCCTTATTTCCATTTATTTTAAAATTCAAACTAGTTGATTTAAACTTTAAAAAAATAAATTCTAAATATGTCTTTTTCAATTTCTAGTGTGGGAATAACACTTTTTAAAAAAATGGTAACAAAATATATATTTAATAAATAGCATTCTCTCTTTACCATACGATTGTTCGTAGAATAATCTTGGGTAGCAGAAATTTGTAAAAATCTCTCTTACAGAGAAGCTAACAACAAATATAAGTTGTAATAAGCGTATGGGGCGAATTTCAACGTAGCTGGATGTAGAACGCATGGCTTAGCGGTCAGAGCGCTTGAACGGTTTTCAAGATGCGCGGGTTCAAATCCCGCTGCGTTAAAATTTTTATACATTTTTTAAATATGTCTTTTCAATTTCCTTAGTGTGGGAATAACACTTTAAAAAAATGTTAACAAAATATATAAATCCCTTAATACAGTAATTACAATATAAGTAATAATTAATGATACAAATTACATATACATATAAATACACATACGCAGTAGCAACCAGATTAACCAGACTGTGTTGTCGTTAGACATTCGGAAAAACTATATTCATTTATACAGGCAAATTAATGTAGGAAAAATTTTTTTTATCACATTACTGTGTTTGTTTAAAAATATACTTTTTTTAGAAGAATCATGATTATTTATGTATTTGTATATTCACATGTCTTGTTACTATTCCACGGTATTTTTATAGTCTGTAAGTCAATCAAACTCACTCGTCTCGATGTACGAGGTCCATGTTAGAGTCTCCACTGTATTAATTCGAGGTGTCCTACGTAGACTGATACAATAATAAAATGTATGTTTTTATATAGAAATGATAAAAATTTACTGAAAGTATAATCATTTTCTTTTAATAATAATAAAATCTTTTCAATCTCAGCTATAAGAATCTTCAAATGGTTTTCCTTTTAAGTTGTGTATTTGCACTATTTTCAGTGTTCATATTACAAGTAGATATTTTAGAAGTTGACAGGTAAAAAAAATAATTTTACCTTGTCGAAGGCCAGGGGTCTGTGCCTCGGCACGTCCGCGAGTTCCATGTTGTCGAGGGGGCGGGGCGGGGGGAGCGGGCGCGGGGGCAGCGCGCGCGCCGCTAGCCGACCTCCATGGGCGTCTGCCGCAGGGGCCGCATGCCGCTCGCGCCCGCGCTGCGCCCCCGACACCTGAAACACTCGGCTGTTAGTAAGTTTCTAAGATTTCAAGTTCGTTAACAAATGATAATGCTAATTACGCTTTATTATTGGTTAATAAGTATAATTATTGTTTTGCAAATTATTAATCGGCATAAGTATTGATTGTGCTGTCTATGTTTTATTTTTGTTTTGATCTACTAATTTTAGTAAATGTAGTGTAAATGCATTTCTCGCCCACCTTATAATATACATATATAATTTGAATAACACGATTTATAAAAGCAAAACAGTAGTATGGAAGCACAGACAACCCGTATAGATAGATTATAATCTTTACAGTTGGTATAACTGGTATTAATGAATTTCTAAAAATACATTGTCTAATATTATAAGTTATGAAATTTGAACCTATTTAAAACGTTAATAAATCACGAAACATTCTAAGTATCTATAATTTATCACTTCACTATCAATTATTCCATTCCATTGACTCGGAACTATCTGCATAATCAATAAAATACAATCGATCAAAGTCTACGGATATCGTCTAAGTACAACAGTTCATGAGAAGTATCTGCAATGCGAAGAGATATAGTGAGTCAGATTAATCTACAATAAATATATATATATATATATATATATATATACACTTAGTCTTGCCATAAATATTGTTACAAAGAAAAACAACTCTTTTTATTGTACGTAACATTTATTACTATTTCAGTGTGTTAGTTTCATTCATATTGATTTATATTAATAAAACCATTAAAAATATATAAAGCTTATACGAAGTGGTCGAAACGTTGAGAGCCAGTTATCAATAGCAGCACGCACGCTTTTTATGTAAAAATTATTTACTGCCGATCGTATGGATTGTTTTAGGGCCTCCATATTATCATGGCGTTTAGAGCAGGCCTTACTCTCTAAAACTGACCATAAATCATAATCCAGTGCATTACGGTCAGGACTAGACGACGAAGATGATGATGAACGCTCGTTTCTAACCAAGATGGGTTGGGTGGGTTGAGCTTTATGACCCGGCGCCGAGTCTGATAATGGCCACGTTGTACTCTGTTGACTAATTGGGAAGCTTCTTTAGAGCTTTCAGCATAAATTTGGTTATGCTGTTTGTTAAAATATTGCTCAATTGTAAAAGTCCTAAGTCATTTTATAAAATACGCGACATTGTTCTAGGTACTATTTTCATCTCCCGAGATAAAATGTTTTGCTTTCTGATAGGATTTCTTCGAATTATTTCCCTTACTGCTTTGATCGCCTTTTTCGTACGAGCACTACGCGGACGGCCAGATCTGTTTCTGTCACATAAAGACGAGGTTTCATTGTATCTATTAATAGTCCGGTACATAAACATTTGACTAATACCAAGCGTATGGAGGATTTAAAAAAATATTATATTTGGCACCATACCTACTTTATGTAACGCAATCACTACAATTCGGTTCTATTTATCACCCCACTCTTTCATAATACAAAATTTTTTGCAATATATTGGCGCGAAAATAAGAAAACCCAATGAATAATCATATAAAAATGACAGATTCCACATACAAAAGTAAAATTTTGTTTAATTTTAATTATAACAGTATTTATGGCCAGACAAAGTTTACACGACACAATTTTTTCTCCTCATGGGAGGCACGATATTTCAATTATTTCTTTTTCTCTTTTCTATTAGGACAAAGCGTGACTTTGTTGTTGATAAGGTACACCACACAATGTCTCAAATTCGGACGGAAAATAAAGTACGGAGTGTATTGACACTAGATTCTCTACCCTGCTATGCGGAAAAAATAGTTTAGGTTAGTGTTAAAATGGAGTACGTATTTATTCTCGTGATTATTTTGCTAAAGTCTTATACCATTTTGTAATCTGGATTGATTGCATTAATATTTAAAACATTTCTGTCTATAGATATAGTGAAGAAAAAGTAAATATCTTTTAGAATTTTAGAAATTATAGTTATTTTGAAAGAACATTTTTTTGTGCAACACCTAAAAAAACGACATATCTTTATTTACTTAATATTGAGCAGACATATTAAGGCCTTTCTGGTCGGAATATTGTTGCATTTCGGGACACGTTATATTAATCATGTATCCTTGAATGTTTTTAATAAAAAAAACATACCATTAAACCATATGAGAACTACCATTCGCCCTCTCATTTACATAACAAATAAAATACTATATTACGAATCAATTACGTACATCATTTTCATATCGTGTTCAATCGTTTAAAATGTATAGACTCCTATTATTGGAATCGTTCGAGCACTATTGAAGCAAATCCGAGTAGCTAATAAGCCACTTAAATAAATAATGCAACAGAAACAATCTAACTTTCTCATTAAACACGACAAGCACTCGACTAAAATACCTTGAACGATTGACGCGATGGGAACATTAAAATGCATAAGAGCCACATTAGCTCATTAACTGTTCTACAAGATGAATTGTAAATTACATAGAGAATGCACGATCGTTATGAAGTGTAGTTTCAATAGAATCTAGAGTGGTAGCCGCTTCATATAGACTACCCGTAGTGCTTCCAGTAAAAAGTAGTAATTGAAATCTGAAATGTGTAATTTTTTGATGATAATGATAATTCAATATTAAATTTTCATCTTAATACCGTATGCGTGATACTAAAAATGATAAAAAAAAATAGTTAATACACAAAAATAATTAGCTTCTTAAAGTATTTTTTCATTGTTTTGGATATACATATTGTATCGTTATCGGATTTGGTCTAACGTGTAAATGTTCAAGCAAATCGGAAGGTAACAAGTGGATGGGTCAGAATAGTATTGGAACTCGCAAGATAGGTGAAGCTAACAAAATTATATAATTATTTTATTATTTCTCATATTATCTCATAATCATAGAGGATATTTATTTCATAGTATATACAAATTATTTTAATATTTATAAGAAGTATGTATAATTAAAAATAACGATAAGCTTATTATTAGCTTAGACTTAGGTCTGAATTATTTATGAATGTGGGCAGAAAAATAAATTTTATATTGATTGAAACAAAATATAAACGATATGTACACTGTGACTGTTTATTTATTTTTAATTGTTATAAGGGAATAATTTATTTAAAATAAATAATAGAAAAATATTATTTTATTATAAAACCATAAATCATTTTTTTTTAGTTTTTAACGCGATGCTAATATGGAAACTGAGTTGTTAATGTTTTAGTTGAAAAATTTAAAACATAGCGTTGAAATCGAATAACATTATAATTCAATTATTAGATCCATTATACCGAGCTAGAATAAAGTAACTTAGTTAAATATCTTTTTCCCCTTTAAGTGATTTAAAATTGGACTATCGATGGGCAATATTGTATCTGATAGCACTAGTGTGCAACGCCCAAGGTTTGTTTGCATGATCAGAAAACAGAAGAAATCAATCACTCTTTTCTCTCTCTTGCGAACTAAGTTAGCTAGAAGAAAAATTCTCACGAACCGAATAGTCCTTTCGATATATGTAATAGTTGATATTAAAAAGTAAAATGTATCATTAAAATATTTAAAACTAGCGATCTGCTCGCGACTTCGCCTGCGTACACTACACGACAACACTAATCCGCTTTTTCGCCCGCCGTCGTTGTCAATTAAATCAGAAACTTTGCTTAAATTTATCATTTAAATAGTTGTAACTTTTTTGTTTATTAACCGATAAAAATGAAATAAGTACTAATTGTTAAGGGAAGCTTACCACAGTACAATAGTGCAAACTAAACTTATCGGTTAAGCTGTTTGTGACATTAGCGTGCACAAGCGCACGGTTCTTTTATATTGATAAATTATGTTTTATTTTACTTTCATATATTTTTTTCATGTACAGACAGCGATCAGTTATATTTTTATTATATATATATATATATATATATATATACTATGTTATATTCTGGAACTGCAAAACCTTGTCAGTTCTACGTTATAAATATGCAAAAATTTCCTGCCCTATTTCATAACATTGCTTTCTTGGGTATTAAAATTTATCACCACATACAGAATAAAGGCTACCTATATGCCCTTTTCGTCAATTAAAATATGAATCAAGCCTGTGGTACAAGTGTATATAAATATACTAGTTTCATTTTGCTTTTACGAGTGCATAATATATTAATGAGATTTTCCAAACAGACATTTGTAGTTGAAATTACAGTGCATTGTGCAACTTATTACTGTATCCGGTTCAAATAGTCCATTCTGTTAAATTTAACGAATATTTTTGTATGTACAATAAAATAGATGTTAGTCTGTAAATTAAATTCCTAACAATTGTTATAAATATAACAAGTTTTTATTTGAGGCGAAGTACAACGGCGTCTTACTGTAAACACGATTGGTCGTGTGTTCGTTTCCCAATCGGGGTAGTGATTGTATTCAAAATATTTTCCATTTCTCCGCTCTGGTACCTAAGATAAAGCGCGGCATTGAGTTCCGCCACCACGCAACACGCAATATTTCGGACGGAAAATGGAGAACGGAGTGTTTTGATGCTAGGTTCTCTGACTCACCTAATTGAGTGAAAAAAGCGCGAAGCTGCAAGTTTACATTTTTGAAGAAAATCACATATCGCTTTTATTGTTTTATAATTTATCAATATTACAGAAATTTATGTATTAGTTAAGTATCGTTTTTAACCGTATGAATTGTATGTTTATGTAAGAATTATATTCGGTTTTTTTTGTTAAGTGTGACTTTATGACATTTGGCATAGTCTGGACAACCGAGTGTCTGTTTATGATAACGAAAATATCTAGTTCTGCAAACTCAAGACGCAATATTTCGACAAAGACTGAAAAATAGGCTTCCTGTGATACCATTTAAGAAACAATTTACGAAGCTGTGTAAGCATCAAATATAATAGAATATAGATATTATCATCTGCCATGCAGTCTGCACTAGTCACCTATTTAAATTATTTTGAAAATATATGGACACTGGTAACCCATACGAGTTCATATCGTCCACAAATTTTGTTTCAAATAACATAATCGATATAAATTCATTGGGGCTCCAACCAAAACCTATCACGATGCATTAAACACTCAACGGTGTTTGCAAACTGAGCGAATACCACGTTTTATTACTAGTTTATTTATGCAGTAAATCCAATGTTTATAAGTGGATCTTGTTCAGATAGGTTTCACGAGTGCTCGGAAACTATCAATCGACGCGCGACTGTTCCGTACGGACGCTTTGATATACCAATGGTTAGAAAGTGAATGGAAATAAAAATAATCTTTTTTAGATAAAAGAGCAATGATATCGTCAGTTTCACAGATTTCTGTGTTAGAACTTACTTTGTGAACGAAAATATTTTTATATTTATTTATACATTTTTATTGTATATAAAATGCGTGTAAAACAACCTAGTACAAAAATAAAATATTCTATTAGGGTAGGGTATTTTAATTCTTTTTAAATGAACCATTACTTTACGATAATGTATAACATTCACGCTTACTTAAATAATTCACGTCGTGTTCGCCTTGGAAGTTAATAACTTGAATTATATATATACATATAAAATATGTATATTTTCCATATAAGTGCAATTGAATGTAGGTAATTGATATTTCATTTTTATTTTCGTCTTGACACAGCAAGTAGTCAGAGAGAATCTAGTGTCAAGACTCCATTTTCCACTATTCGCCCTATTTCGATACATTGCGTGTAGAGTGGGGGATCTGAACAACCCGCTTTGTCTTGTTGACCAGAGCGGAGAAATAATTAAATTATCATTTCACAGAGTGAAAATCGAATCCACAACCAATCGCGAATACAGTCACATAATGTCCCACTGCGCCACGATGGCCTCAATGTTGATATTTAGTTGCTGTCATAATATTGTAAAATATGAAAAGGTGTTACAAAGTCGGTTGTTCTAAGACTCGTAGAAAGTGATGAAAACAAACGTTATGCTATTTACTTCTACCAAGAAACGAAGTAATGTCTACATACTGCCAATATTTTAAATTTTCGGCTGTAATATTTGTCACAGTCCTATTTCTAACGAGCTAAAAATCAAACCGATTTCACTTCATATTTCTATCAATATATTATTGATATTTCAAGGCCTGTTTGAAATAATAACCTACAAATAAAGAAAACAGACGGCTCTAATGACATTGCCAAATTGACTTTTCATTCACATGTGCCAAACGTCAAGTTGAAATAATACATTATAAATATTTCAAAGTTCCTTTATTTTCTGAACGAAAGAATCAATATTAAATAAAAAAATATATTTTTAATTAGAATTGAAACAGCTACCTCATGTTCTGCGCGGAACCCAAAATATTGATCATACTCACTATGAATTTATTATTGCACTTATACAGACAGATTTTACGAGCGAATGAATGTTTCGGAAAAGTAATAAACATTATACAGTCAATACAGCTGAGTGGTCGGAAGCAATCAATCGACAACTTCTATGCAACGAGAAAGTGAATGTGAAGCAAAACGCTTTGTCAGCATTTAATTCTGATGTTTTGACACAAATAAATGTATTTTATGCCATATTTGTGTCATGAATAATGTCATTTTTGTCTATTCAAAAAAACAATTACATAAAAATCTATTTTTTTTTTAAGAAATTACAGAAATATTGCGCCTAGGAAAATAGCCACCTCTAGCCGTTTTATCCGAACATATTGGATAAACATACACATTCCTCACATTGGGAACTGAAACTGCAATATTATACCATACAATGAGACAAATCTCAACACAAAAACTTATCAATTTATTAAAAAATACGATTTAAAAACCTAAGACGTTTTCAACATTCTTAAAGATTTGTCGCTCCTTTAAATGTCATAAACATTACATACGACCATTAATATTATGTCAAATTAAATTAAAAATAACTCGAAAGAAAGAGAAAGAATATTGCTTAGTGTATTTAAAAACATTAGTATAATAGTGACCAATTTCAATGTTTAGTAGTTTTTAACATTTACAAATACCTTGATGAGCCATGCTGATGAATTGACAAATTCATCTACCGATGACATTTGTATCCTGTAAATAGAAACGGAACGAATAAGAGATAGTGCTTCGAGATGTAGTATATTGTATGAGAATCGAATAAAATAATTGTATTCGAACTGTTTGTATTTTGTGTACATCGATACTACGCGTATTACTAACCTCCATTAACTAATCACAGCATTGATTCTGCTATGCCCATATGACTAGTCCAGACTACCCGTACACTATTCACCGAACACTATTATATTACAATGTAAAAAATAGCCCAGGCCGCTTAATTTACCTGACTAACGACAGTCGCACACCATTTCCTATTATCATCTGATAAAAGATAAGAAAACGCTTAAAATCTCTTTTTACGTGTCGTAAATTTAAGAATCATAAGGGAATTTTGGGGGCTTAAGCACCTTTAGATAATTGAGATAAGTGGACTCTAGCTGAGGCACCCGAGAGGATAATGACAGCGGCCTTATTAGCGTGTCTCATATATTAACAACTAAGCTCGAGCTACTTACATTTCATATTATTGCATGTGTACTAATTCAGTTATTTGTGTTTTTCATTTTTATTATTACATTGTGTTGCGGTTTAAAATAGAAATATTAGGTGACAATTTCTAAGTACCTTTTCATGTTTATATAAATGTTTATATTTTTCAAATCATCAAAATTAATTTGAGTTCTGCTTATGAACGTAGTCTCCGTTATTGAC
Source organism: Podotricha telesiphe (assembly GCA_038994665.1). Taxonomy (NCBI): domain Eukaryota; kingdom Metazoa; phylum Arthropoda; class Insecta; order Lepidoptera; family Nymphalidae; genus Podotricha; species Podotricha telesiphe. Next base: position 314,980 of record JAOYRR010000156.1, read on the forward strand.
AGTGTATATCTACATCTAGAGATATTAACTTTTATCTCATGATATTAAATGTTCTGACATGTAACTTCAGTGCAATAAGCATGAACCATCTTTCAATGTGTTTTAAGTATGAAAATATAAAAAAATATGTTTACGAACCCTATAAAATATTTTATATAATATTCTGTGCGGTAGTCAGTGGTACTTGTTGTTAATAACACGTTAAAAAATGTAAAAAAGCTATAAAGCCATATATAACTTATCCGGTAAAAATGGTTTACAGTTACTAGAAGTCGTGTAAAGCCTACATGTTTTAATCTTGTAAGGATGGATTTCATTTACATTAAATAAATTCTCATATATAAACTGTGTCACATAAAAAGACATATTTAGAAAACGTATAGAAATTAGAACGCATCGGGATTTGAACCCGCGCCTTTTGAAAACCGTTCAAGCGCTCTGACCGCTAAGCACGCATATGTTTCACATATCCTCTCACATCAACAATGAACAATTGCGTAGAAGTGAGTAATTAAAAATATTAAAACCTAATAATAAAAACATGAAAATTCAATAAATATTTAATTAAATAATGTACTTTTGCCGTCATCCACTTTTTTATAGATTTATAAATATCTATATATAATATACAAGCCAGCGATTTCGTGCTTGGGAGGGCACGTTATGTAGTCACAGCCAGTAGTCGATTTGAACAGTCGATATCGTAGTCTATATAATTCTTATAGTTGTTCCTAACCACAAGGTTACGGGAGATATTTGTGGTCGCTACAAGGTCTTCTAGGTTCAATGGCAGTTGTTTATTTACTAATAGCTGCAATGAGCTACTCAATACTAGACTGAATAACAAAAAACTTATATAGTAAGGGGAAAGAAGAATAAAATTAATACAGGTAATGGAATTATTACATATCGACATCCAACTATATTTTATATTGAAAATTATATACAACTTATTCACTGAAAAACAGCACTGTGCTAATATAAAGACACTCTGCAACTGTTAAATTTACAAATAGTATTTACGCAAATCTGAACTCTCACGTACTTTGTCTATATGCCAGGAATTCAATAAGTTGTATTCTGTCTTGAATTATTAATGCAATATGCGGAGATAGTAGAATGCTTCAACATCTGATATGAATTATAAGGGTTTTTTTGTAATAATGGATGCAAATGCATTGTACATGCATTTTAAAACTGAAATTAAAATAACAAAATTTTACGACACTTTTAATTTAACTTATTTTCATCTTTAAAAGCCTGCCCAGAAGCAACACACCAATGATGCTGCAGCCAACGTGATCCCTTTAACTTGTTTAGTTGCCGAAACCTACGATTTAAGAAAGCACGAAGTGATAGAAAACAAAGACAAACATTGGCACGAGCGTATAGTCTACTATCCGATGAGAATTACTTTGAAGTGGACAAAATGGATTTTCTTCAATAAATAAAGAATTTTGGAAAAACATACAACTTACGATACTTTTTTAAGACTTCGTAAGATATTGCCATTTTCATTTTAGTATTATTTTATATGAAATATATATTTATACTTGCAGAGATAGAAGGAAACCAATGAGAACTTTATCTCTTTCTGGGATCGTTCTTTCATGTCTGAAGTGGTCATGGTGATATGAGATCTTTCTATACAACACGTTAATGTCCAATACACGAAAATAGAGATTACACTTTCTAACTAAGTACTAATAAATTATATATTTAAAAAATAAATTAGCTAGTCTTACACTGGTATTTGTATGAATGTTTGTTATACTTTTTAGAGATATTTGTCGATCTCTAAATAATAATACTATAACGCTAATATAGGTTTGTAGTTTGTAGTCGCTCGTATTCTTGTTCATTTATTTCTTATTAAAAATTGTTATATATTATATTTGTAATATTATTTAGCAACAACCATTTAATTCATTTATATGTCACATACCAGATAAAAACATATAAAGAAAAAATGTTAATAAATAAAGTACATGATTTTACTTACTGGGCGATGCCTTATTCTAAGCATAATCGTGTCTAATATAGTTTTTATATATTTTTGTAGTCACACTGACACAGAAAAACTAAAATTTGTACTAAATGCAATTTTTAATCCTTCAACATTTAAAGCCCGTAACGTTTAAATTTATAATGGGAGAGGGGACAGTAAATAACAGGATTTAATAATTGAAGGCCATATTCCATATGTTACATATACTATAAGTTTCTATTTACTATACTAACCACGCAACCTGGGTTCGCTCGAAGGTTGCAGTAGTATGTTTCCTCACGATATGAACAGTTAGCCATATCAAAAATTCATAATGTATGAAATTTAATTATTTTTAGAATTAAATTAGCCTGGAAAATAGCCTGTTTTGCAATATCATGTGAAAACTGATTTAGCTGTTCGTTGTTTGCTTTTTAATTTATTTTTCATTGTAATATATTAAAGATATGTAATATATTATAGCTATATAAGCTTAATAAATATATTCTAAAATTGATTTAAAGCCTTTTTGCCACCCCAGGAAGTATTGGGGAAGTGTGAAATAAAAAAAAACTATTAATTTAATTTAGATATTCAGAGAGCCGAAGCGATTTGAAGCGAACTAAAATTTTATATATATTGGATAATGTATGATCCGCTAAACGCTAGATAAAAATTGAGAGCTCTGTGTTTTGAATTGAGAAGCGTATCTAACTTTAATGTAAATAATGCGCAGGAGCAATTGTTTTTATTGATTAGATCATCGATTAACATAATCAATAGGACTATGTGCATTCGAATCCACACGCAAGTATTTATTACTTATATGGTTACGAATCAACGTCTCATAAGAAAACAAAGAAATAAATACAATTTCAGTGTTTCATCGTTATTATTGTCACGACTTGCGACATATCGTATCGATTGAGAACTATACAGCGACGTGTCCCATGTTTTTCCTATGCCCTGTACATATACAGTACGCTCTAGATGACTGAATTTGGTAATTAATAAATACTCTGTTTAAGAATGTATTAAATGAACCTCTACGATGTCAACATAAATACAAAAAATATTACCCACCTTTATTTAATTTACAATTTTTAAAGTGTTATTCGCACACTAAGGAAATTGAAAAAGACATTAAAAAAATTGAACGCAGCAGGACTTGAACCCGCGCCTCTTGAAAACCGTTCAAGCGCTCTGACCGCTAAGCCATGCGTAAGCCATGGTTTTCAAGAGGCGCGGGTTCAAATCCCGCTGCGTTCAAATTTTTATACGTTTTCTAAAATATGTCTTTTTATCACCTATATTACCAACATATTACCGTTATAAATTGTGGTCAATTGTTAAAACCGTGTACCAGAAAGAAAATAATATATTATGTACATACAAATACGTTGGCATAAGGCAGTTGGCTGTGGCAATAGTTCTTATGGCCCATTTAGACGCATCCTGTAAAGCGTTATATCGTCTAGATATGGTCGCATTACCTTAATAAAAAGCCAATTAGCATCCATCAGCACTTGACCTCCATTTAAGATGTAGCTGTCAAACTCGTATTTAGAAACATGACTGCTCAAGCGTCGTTGCACTCTATTGCTATTAACGTATCTTTCATTGTTTATATTTGTAATGCGGAAAATGTGTTCATACATTACAATGGTGTGCTCGTATTTACATATTGTAAATAATGTTTAATGATAGTATGTGAGTGTTATCACATTTTGATTGTGATAAAATATACTGTTATATGTTTGAGTTAAATTTATTACATCTTCTCATAATTGAATTAATTTTCTTTAGTTTTGAGATAGGCGGTAAGTGGAGAGCCGAGTGACTTGTGAGATAACTATTCTTACCCCTATAATAATGCATGAAAAAGACAAAATAAGAGCTAAATTAAATTAAATTAGACTTTATAATGTAGTTTTTAATTAAAATACACTCGTAATAACAAAAGCTCCACTATAATTATTATTAATGAAAAAAGAACCTGACCAAATCAGGGGGAAGGGGATGTAATATTAAGAAGTTTTAAGTAAGCCTTTATTCAAAAGCGTCGTGAGTAGAGAAATCGCCCGAGGGAGTGTCGGGGCGCATGTCCGAAGTGGAAACTGAGACGTTCAGGTCCTTTTGTTGTGGCTCGATGGTTCCCACTGCATTATTGAGTTGCTCTTTTTACTTTTCTTTGCATTGTTTAATTTCTGTTGCATTTTTAGTTTTTACTGAACAAAATTTTCTTGTTTCGTTATACTGTAATATGGCGATTTTACGATGTTGCATAATAAATACTGATATGTGTCATTATTTTTATTCGAATTTAAACATTTTTTCAAAATAATGTTTAAATTCTTCATTAGTATTTACTTTAATTTTAATTATATTCAATTATATAATATTTAATATATTCATTGGGGAAGGCCATGTCCAGCAGTAGGCATTATATGGTTTAGAAACGACAACATAATATTTGATATTAAAATAAAAGATGTAATTTATTAAAAAAATATTTGATCCATTGGTTTTATTTAAAAAAAAAATATAATTAATAAATCTAGGAGTTTCATATATTTATTACTAATTTTTAATAAATGTCCAATGTCGTTCTATCGCGTGTCGTCGTTTGACCTCAAGTAAAAGGTCAAATTTAAGGTTGGGATATCCTTTAATAATAACCAAGAATACTAAAACTATTGAAAAGGGCTATAAAAATAATAAAATATAGAAAAGTTTAATTTAAAAGCGTTTTCATTTATTCTAATATTAATTCAACTATAAGTTACTACTGGCACTAGAGCAAAAACTTAGGTTCGTCTAAACGTCCATTATGTAACAACTTCTACGACGTCGTCAAGAACTAGTTAGCTATAAAAGGAAAATAGAACTGTTTATTTATTCCATTGAATTAACAAAGCGGCAGCGGCTTATTTTTCAAGAAAATATATAAATCTAATGAACTAACCAATAGAACATGAGAGCAGTCGAGAGTGGAACACACGGTGATTACTATCACTGGAGCCGTCGATGAGCAGCTACGGCACAGACACGGCGGCAACGTCCCGCGATTCGCGCGGTTCACGGCCGATACGTGCTACATAGGGAGGGAACGGGCGAGGGATGGTCAGGAAGGACTCGGATACGTACCTAGTAGCACGTGGGCGTGGGGCGAGGGTGAAGTCGTCGCGCGGGCGGCGGGTGCGGTCGCTCGTGCGGTCAGCGGTCGCGCGGCGCGGCCATGGCGCGCGGCAGGCGGCGGCGACTCGCGCACTGCCGGCCCGGCCGCCGCCGACGCCCGCGCGCACGCGCCCTTCCGCCGCCTGCCGCCCGCCGCCCGCCGTCCTCCGCCCGCCCAGCGAGCGGATTGATCAGTTTCTCGATTACGATGAAATTTATTATTCGCGGATCTATTATCGACGTGCTACCACGGACGGTTTCGCGGATGCACACTCACTATGGACTCTGTGTGTATTTGCTTTTAAGTAACCCCCCAGAACTGAGCAGAACCTGCAGTATAACCTTCAAGTCATAACCTACAGTATATACTAGCGGAACAATAAAACGTAAAACAATGCGTATGTAACGTACAATAATTGTCTCTACGAAGACCCTATATAGATAGTTTCTTACGGCCAAATGTCTCTACTTATTTATCCTTGACTAGGTAGTATTGATTTCTTTGTTGCCTTATTTATTCACTTCAAGTTCAGTCCCATCGTTGTGATAAGGTATATTAAATACATGAATCATATCTTACTTAGTCGTACTTTCTCATTTACGGGTATGCTTTGTGGGGTAGACGACAAAGAGAGACATCGTACCGAGCGTCGCTATCCATTTGGATTAATTAAATGCATTCATAGAGTTACGGTTTGCAAACAGCTCTCGAAATACGTAGCTGTTATAGCATTCAATATACGGTTCATATTTATACACAATATTTTTGTATAACCATCCTGTAACTCTCATTTTTATATGACAATAGATTTATTCTTACGATTTTTAATTATCCTTCCGCTCTAGAAAATTTATACAACTTTCAGGTCAATGAATACAGTGGCATTTTATTTTAAAAGTTGCTAATATAATCAATACTTATTTTGGTATAGCTCTAATTCTCTTGGAAATCAATCTCCATATTACGATATATTTATAAATCATCGTTAATATTTCTTTGCGTATGTTTCGAAATGCACTTTTAAGTATACGCCTATTAGTTTTTTAATTTTTATTGATCAGACTGTTTTTAATTCAACGTTAGATAATTTTATGCGACTTGTCTAATTTATATAACCACTCATTTTTGTCAAATTAGTTCGCATCACTTAAAACGAATCAATGGTAGGTTTATTTCATGCAATAAGACTATCATAATGATGTGTATACTACATCATACTTATTGGGGCCATACAAAGCGTCTGACTGGAAACTGGTTGTGGGTTCGATACCCACTAAGGGGGAATGATTGTATTTCAATAATTTTCATTATCCCACGGTTTCACTACTATGGATATGGTTCCACCACTCAACACACAATGTCTTGAATTCTGGCGGAAAGTGGATAACGGAGTCTGTTGACACTAAGTTCTATTTGCTTACAATGCCTCCAATACCTCATAGGTATATGATAACCGACATATATAAGGTAAATTTATTCGTAATTTGCTCTTAAAATTTAATTTACATGCTCTAATTGCCAGTAGTTTAAACTTCATAAACTTTAAGCACGTCAATAAACATTTATAAATAACTTGTATGGTATGCGGCCTTTAGGTAGATTCTTTGAAAATCAGTACAATTTTTTTAAGTAACACATATCATGAAAAAGGAAATTGGCTATCAACTTAATATATCAACATAATAAGTTCTTTGATTTTTGCGATTATTACACATTTTGAAATGAAACTCGGGTTCTAAAAATGTATTTTCGAATACCAAAATTATTCGTGATTAATCCGGTTAAAATAGTTTCATTTCAAAATTAATATATCAATATATAATACTTATCCACACAAATCTAGAAAAAGAGAAAGAGCTACAAAATTGCCTATTATTGTTGTCTTTAAACATAAGTTTAAGAAAATATATCTATATATGAATAAAAAAGGAAAAGCTTTTGTATCAAACTACTTTAAGAAAGTTAACCGGACGGAAGGTTATGAAATTTGGCATAGTTACAGTTTATATGACATAGACATTTGTATACAATTTCAATCGCTTTACTAAGGCAACGTGTATTGTATGCATCAATGGGGCTACATATTAGTTTGAATAAAAACATTAAATAATTTCAACAAAGACAGCTTTTTGCTGTGTATTTTATAAAAATGTCCAGCAATATCCAGCATTTATAAAAATGATTGCCAGCCAATGTAATAACGTAGCTGGATGTAGAACGCATGGCTTAGCGGTCAGAGCGCTTGAACAGTTTTCAAGAGGCGCGGGTTCAAATCCCGCTGCGTTCAAATTTTTAAACGTTTTCTAAATATGTTTCCTTTAAATGTGCCAAATTATTTAGATGTTCCGTTTCAGCGACTAACTTAATGTCGTCCATATATAGCAAATAGTTAAACATCTTTAGCTCAGTTTTGTGAGTAAAATTATTTTTATAGCTTAGTTTACATCCAGCTTGAGTCGAGTTAACGCAAGACCATAAAGGACTTCATCATCTTGGTATATACCACGTTCTATATTGATTAGTTCAGTTTCTATAGCATAACCTGAATTTGTCAATCTTAATTATTTTGTCCAATGACTCATAGTATTCTTTAAAAAAAATTGGATTATTGGATGTATTTTATAGATGTGGAACAGAATCGTAAGCTTTGTTGTAGTCCAATATACATAGCTAGTAAAAATGACTTTCTTACTTGTGCCTCTTTTGAAATTACGGAATCTACTATGAACTCTTTACTACATTGGCTAAACCTTTTACAACCTCTTCGTTTTTCTACCAGAATCTTGTTATGTATTAAATATTTATAAATTGTTTCTGTAATGCAAGACGTAATTATTTTGTATATTGACTACAGACAGTTATGGGTCTGTATTTTGAGTGATAATCAAGACTTTTGAATTCTCTTATATACTATTGTATTCCAGCTTTAATATATTCAGGCATATCATGCGCATTTAGAATAAAGTGATTTATATGCTTAAGAAAATATAAATGTGTATGTGTATATTATTATCAATATTTTCATCTTATATACTTATACTGTATGTAGAAATAAATATATTAATTTTCTAATTCACTTCAAAGGTCGTCCCATATATGAAGAAGGCTGGTATTAATTATGTGTCAGAGTCAAATTTAAAGCGGATTTGTATATATATACTATATAGTTTATAAGTATGTAGTTTGTCCTTGATATATGGCTGCTAAAACAAAAACAATGGCTTAAAAACAATACTAAAATAAAATATTAGTCATACACATATACTATGTGCTTTTGTTGTACGTTTATTTTATGTGTTTTCCTAAATGTTAACATTTTTAAATAATCATTTTACGTCTGTAAGTATGAGATTTGAGGTAATATTTTAAACGAAACCATGACAATGGTGTAGTAAAACGGGCACGGCACGCGATACCACCGTTTCGCCTTTCGTCGACTACACGCTTTCGAACCTTATCATACTATCGTATCGGGAGCGTAGGCGATTATCTACCACGATAGATCACCAAGCCTTAGTAGAAAGTATCTCAGTAATCACTAATAGATAAAAGTAATTTAGTAGAATTACATTAAGCGTTAGTTCCAATACTTCTGTAAATAAATCAAAAACTTAAGTAATTAAGATTTAATACAGTTACGAGTAGTAACGATATACAAGTTAATTATATTTGTCTAGTTGTTTCATTTTTTAATTTTTCTTTAAAATATGGGAGGGAGGATGATTTTTGATGACGTTTGCGTTTGTATAATTTCAATGAAATATTATAAATAAATAAATATATTTAAAATCGTCAGAGAGCATTTGAGTTGCTTGATGAAAGTGAAAGCATTGGATTGAGACCCTTCCCGAGGATCATTTTATATAATTTATAATATAGGTTATTCTTCGGTTAAAGCTACCGCCATCCTGACACTAATAGATATATTTTCAGCATTAATAAATATTAGAAAACAGATCGATTTACTTTTAAGCTATCTTTGTTTAACCCACCACAAATATGTCAAAATAAACAAATAAGTTAAAAAAAATTCAAAGCTACATACTAAACATTATTTTATTACTGTCCTGACCGGTCCTGGAAAGAATATCAGGTTCATTTTAAATAAAAACAGTTATATATTTTATTCGAATAGATGAATAGATACAGGTTGAGAGCTAGTAAAAATGGAGATAAATATAGAGACACTTAGCTCTCTATGTAACTTATAAGCCTTAGCTTTAAGTAATGAAATTGTTAAGAAAAAAAATGTAAATTATAAAAAAGGAACAATATTTTTAAAAAAGGCACAGATCATACATCCGTAGCGAGCTAATAAAATGTATATTAAAATTAACCTAAGAGAAGGGTATAAAAAAGGGAAACTTTCACCGTGCCATTTATGAATATAATTTAGACAAATATTAAATATGTTTTACGATGAAAATAAAACTGATGAATTATTTAATTAAATTTCATTGAAATACACGTGTATAACTTTCCATCATTTAAATTATATATTAGAGTTTAAATATGTATGTATTTTGTATATATGTCGGCGGCCAGTCGTTTACTTAGCCAGATAACGATGCGGCTGGGCATTTCATAAAACGACGGCACATGATCTAACTATCTCAGATCAGTCATATCATGCAACGCTTGACGTGCACGATATCGTTTGTGTAGGGTGTCCAAAGTTTTGGCATACAGTAACTATTACACACAACATTGACACGAAATCGTTACGTTATTTCTTAAAATTATAAATCCCAACTTCTCTCGCCACAACCTCTTGAATTTATTGAAACTTAAGGAATTGAATTTGAATTTATTGAAATTTAAGAAGAAAAACCCAAGTTACATGTTGGCGTCACTTATGATTATCTTCTAAGAGACATGTAAATGTGGAATAGGTTAAGTTAGAAACATTTTCCGCCAGTGGTTCATGGCATCACGCGTTTCGCACGACACAAGTCCTCACGGGGCATAGATGCTTCAGGAGGTACCTGTGTTGGATCACTGGAAGGGAGCCCGACGTCCGCTGCCACCACTGCGATGACTGCCTCGAGGAGACGGCCAGCACACACTGGAAGTGTGTCCAGCCTGGGCGTCTCCACGCCTCGCACTGCGGCAGGGCGGCATTAGATCGCTGCCTTCCACCCTAGCTCGGTCAGCCTTGCTGGCTCCCACCACCGAGGTTCACGGAAAGTTTCCCGGGGTTTCACGGGGTTCCCGTGGCCTCAGCTGGTGCCGAGAACAGGTTTCCTCACGTTAAAAAAAGATAGAAAAGAAAGAAAGAACTATTTTTAATTTTTACTAATAAAGTTCGTAAATTGTAAGTTTAACTTGTTAACACTTAATATTTTACGGGTTAATTTATATAGGGGATTTACAGGTATATTTTTTTAAACGAACCCAGTTGGTAAACACTTGATTGGAAGACTTCAACTTCAGGTAGCTTGATGGAGTTACCAAAGACCTTAAGACGCGCGCGACGACAGCGCCACTATCAGCACAAAATGTAACATATCACGATCAGCCCAGTGCTTAGCTGAGAATATCGACAATTACTTTGTTCTCATCAATCCGCCCGACCATGCCCTAGGAACATCGTGAAAATAATGAAGTGCCGTCGTTTTACGAAATGCTTATGTGCATCGTGATAAGGCCAAATCGGCCGCAGACATATATAAGTGGCAAAACTCAACGCCACGCTTTGTCGTGCCAAAGCGAGAAAATAAATGAAACTCCCCCCAAATAATCATTAATAATTCCCTCTAATTGGGGTCTAATTCACAACGACAAGTCATTGAACCCACGACGGCCTTCGATGTGAATTCAGGCAATAATGGTGCTTACAGTAGTGTGCTAGAGATCTGTTTGGTCGATACCATCAAGTCGTTTGCCTCACGCTGCAATGCTGTAACACGATTTATATTTCACTAGTTATCACATGCGATGTTACCTAAAGCTGTATTCACACAATACTTTTTATCATGATATCAATACGCTTCAAAACAATTATGTTTTTTTGTCGAAATATGTAATTACATAATAATACTTAATATATGCTAAACTTGCTAGACGCCATATCTTGCCAAACGATTGTTTGTAGATAATCTTAAGGTAGCAGAAATTTTATATAAAAATATCTCTACAGAGATGCTAACAACAAATGTAATTTGTAATAAGCGTATAAGAATTTCGACGGAGCCCCGTGTAGAACGCATGGCTTAGCGGTCAGAGCGCTTGAACGGTTTCCAAGAGGCGCAGGTTCAAATCCCGCTAAGTTTAAGTTTTTTACGTTTACGTACGTACGTAATACGTTTTCTCAATATATGTTTCTCAATTACCTAATTGTGTGAATGACACTACTTGCAAAAGTACAAAATTCATATTAAAATTGGATAGCATATATTGCAACGTACTAATAAGTTGTCCTAAGTTAGCGAATATAATGTCACAAAAAAAGTGTTAATAAAACTCTCACACGAAATCTTCGGGTAGCAGAACCTTATAAAAATGCTTTGGCAAAAAAACTAAATATACAAAAGCGCGATATAAACGTACCTATTATAAAATAAGCTTGACTGTTTGATCAGACTCTAAGAGCTAGCGATATATCCTGCAAGGAGCGTAGTTAGTACCTTATTAATGATTCATTTTTCGTATGTATTTTTGCCTATATATATATATATATATATATATTGAATGGTGAAGGGAACATCTGGATACGAAATGTATGTAGGTTACTGTCACAAAATTGTTGCGTGTTATCTGTTTTAGGATAAAACATTTATTTAATTCCTTAAATAATCAGTTAATCTAAAAAATTATACTATGAAGCAGACTCTACATAGTTTCATTCCGTTTTTACGATGTAATTAGTTTGTCTCATTTTTCAGTTATCTTTCGAAAAACGACAAACGTTTAGAGGTTTTATAAAGTATTTGTATGGTTAAACGGAATATAATTTTTATAAACGCACCGCTTATAAAATATTATATGGAGATTTTATACTACACATTTCTGTTACGCAAATAACATCTCTTAATATAAGACATATTTAGAAAACGTATAAAAATTTAAACGCAGCGCGATTTAAACCCGCGCCTCTTGAAAAGCGTTCAATAAAAACTTTTTCAATTTCCCTAGTGTGCGAATAACACTTTAAAAAAAAATGTAAAAAAATATATCTCTTAATATATTTTTGCCTTCACGCCGTTGAAAATTAGCAAAAAGATTTTCTCTGAATCGGAGATAAGTATGTCGAGCTGGGAAGTTCAATGTTACATCTAATTCAATAGTGGAAGAAAATGCCGATTTGCAATTAGTTTATTATACTACATTGTGGCTATATATACATGAAGGTCGATCATCGGCTAACACACTTTGTATAGCTGTTAAATCCCATGACTCCATCCACCATCCAGGAGTTGAAATTTTATTGTAAGTGGAATATAATCTTAGTTTTAAATACAGATTATCTCTGTAGGATATGTGTATTATACTCAGTTCTGAGTTATACTTAGTTCTGAGTTATACTTAGTTCTGAGTTATACTTAGTTCTGAGTTATACTTAGTTCTGAGTTATACTTAGTTCTGAGTTATACTTAGTTCTGAGTTATACTCAGTTCTAAGTATGCTTATACTCAGTGCAAGCATTCTATATTCGAGCATGCCAGATTACAACATGCTAGATCAAGCAGATTCAAGCCTGCCAGATTCATTTGATGTGTTAACTATACTCTCAGTTCTGAGTATGTTTATACTCAGTGCAAGCATGCATGCCAGGCATTGCCATTTATTTATATAACTATTGCAGGTTTCCTTAACAACCGGGCATAAGGGATATATAATGACCACCAATAATTTATTAATTGTATTTATGAAAAAATAAACTATTTTAAAAACCAATGACAAAACTTTTGATCTCTTAAAAAATATATATTTAGAAAACGTATAAAAATTTGAACCCGCGCCTCTTGAAAACCGTTCAAGCGCTCTGGCCGCTAAGCCATGCGTTCTACATCCAGCTATGTCGAAATTCTTATACGCTTATTACAACTTATATTTGTTGTTAGCATCTCTGTAGAGATTTTTACAAATTTCCGCTACCCAAAGATTATACTACGAGCAATCGTTTAGTAAAAGAGAAAGCTATTTATTAAATATATGATGTTCAACATTTTTTTTAGTGTTATTCGCACACTTCTGTTAACAGTTCATATATAGTACATAATAAGTATAATAGTTCTTTGTTATAATTTAGAATTTCCCACATTAAATAAAGCGCGAGTTTACAATGACAACTTTGTATCTTATTTGTTAAACCTAATTTCCCTAACCAACTTATCAAATTTATCGCTAATGCGTGCCGATATGAGTTACAGCCACGGCTGTTTACAATTCATCTATGTAAAGACATTTCTCGTTATTACACTGTTGCTATAATGTGTGTGTAAAATTTTAGTGAACCTTTTTATTTGCATGTGTAGTTTAGTAGTCACGGATCATTGTTTTTGCGTGCGAGTCTGACAGTGTGTGAGTCTGACAAAGTGTGCAAGTCTGACGTCTAAAGAGTCCCCCCGCAAAAAATGGCAGACAGTTTTATATCGGAAAAGACCACTATGGCCATTCCCCTCAATTTGATCATAATAAATATAGAATGTAGAAAAATAAAAACGCAATTATGAAAACATTTATTATATTTAAACAGATATAAGAAAAGAAAATATGCAAAAAAAACATAATTAAATTCGTAATAATATCAAAATTGAAATATAACAATCATAATATGAGGAATGCTAAGAAAACTTCCACCAATAACATTATGGATAAAAAACTTAAATCTAATTAAGTGTTAATATTTCGATAATACACTTAAATATAACGACGAAGAAAGAGGAGTTGCCATAATAAAAACATACATTAATTATATAAGTTTGATGTAACATTTTAGTTATAAGCTTATTTCATATTGTGTAAGCTTTATTTTTTTATATATAAAATATAATATCACATGTTTTATTATAATACAATTTTAGATGGCAACATATATTTTCACAAGAATACTTTAGATGGGATAGACATATGTAAAAAAATATATGTTAAACTTGTTACTGATCAGTAGATTACTATGCCCTAACAATTAAAAAGGCATTTACTTGGTGTGTGTGTGTTTACAGTTATGTAAATTAGCGTGATTTGTCAGATTTAATGAACTTGTCCAAATCTGCGTCACTGGCTGGATCTACTTGAGAGAGTTGACGGAAACTTTCATCATCAACAAAGCAAATTTCATGGTCATCAGGATCTGCCAGGATGATGACCCTGACTGTGGCTTTGCCAGGAGTGTCCAGAGAGATAAGAGGTGTCAGTATTTTTCCTTTGGTTTCCTGAATCTTCTGATCAATTATGGGTTGTTGGTCAAATGGACAAGAAAACGCAATACGGCCATAGGCCTTTGCATGGTTAACTGGTTCTCCTGTAACAATTAATGGTATAATTTAGAATTTCCCACATAAAAGAATTTAATATTAACAAGTTTGTATTTCAACAAAGCGCGAGTTTCGCCACTCAACACGCAATATCTCGATTTCGGGCAGAAAGTGGAGTGTCTTGATACTAGGTTCACTCTGACTTGCCTGCTATGCGGGAAAAAATGCTCTGCGCGCAGGAAGTGTCCTGCCCAATTTTGCGACAATCTGTGCTAACTGGCAGAACTGAACCCCACACTTTTTTATTACCAGACTAAAAAGAAGTATAGTGTTCACAGTTGTACTACACTATGCCACAATGGTTACACCAATATTGTTTTGAAATAATATAATTGTCTATTTGGAAAAAAAAAACATTAAGCATCTTGATGATATAAGTAATTATTAGTCACACATTTTTGATGTCATAGCTAGACTTACCAATATCAACTAATTCAAGTTTTGCTTGATCCTCGCTGAATCCAAGAAGCACAGATTTATTACTTTTTTCGTAAATTTTTAAAGACAACAAGCCATTCCAATAAGCAATAGATTTTGAGAGACTTGAACTCGCTAAAGACACTTTCACAACTGGATCTGCAAATCAATATAATATGAAAAATTTATATAAACTCATAGTTATAAATTTGATAATTATGAATTAGTCAAATATTATTGTTAAAGCTGTTTAAGGACATAGAATTCAGTGTTTTAAATTAGAAAGTGCTTTTCCTATATATAATGCTATACAATTTCTAAAGCTATTATTAACAACGAACTTCTAGCAAATTCTCCACAATTTATTGCACAACAATAAAAATCAAAATGGCCACATTTGTGCAATGAATTATGAAGGTTACAAAATTCTAATAGCCACATAAATGTACCTAACAAGGAAAAGGCTGCTAGGTTACAACAAATATACAAATATGCAATACTAATTACAAGAATGGTAGATTATAATCCAATCTAATCCTATTTTATAATATTAATGATGTTTTTATCTGATTCAATAGTTTATTATGATTTTGCCAAATCTTTTGCAATTAAATATATATATCAATGACACATATCATTTGTTTCATTAAATATTATTATTATTATACTATCCCACTAATATTATAAACACGAAAGTTTGTGAGGATGTTTGTTACTCTTTCACGTAAAAACTACTGATTGGATTTTAATGAAACTTTACAATAATATAGCTTATACATCAGAATAACACAGGCTACAAGTTATAAAGACATTGTGTGAATTGACCAAAATGTTCAAGCCATTAAAGCCAAAATAGTGAACCATTGTAGTCAATAAATTGATATTATGGTATATATATGCTAAATCGCGCATGTATACACGCTACATATACAGAATATTATTTTTGCTATTTTTGTGTCTGTCTGTCTGTTTGTTCCCGCTAATCTATAGAATGGCTACACCGCTTTCACTGGCAAATAGCTGATGTAAGATCTCCACACAGACCAAGTCGCAGGCACAGCTAGTTTATTATAAAGTATTGCTTAAGATTCTGACTTTTCAAACAATTTACATATAGCAAAGGTGACTTTTAAGAGATTTTTTTTTATCTTATGCATGTATATGTTAGAACTTTAAAGATAAATGTCTTTACAAAATTAAACAAGAAATGTGAAATTAATAAATACACAAAATTTAATGGAAGGCTCATGTTTTTTATTGACAAGCTTCAAATAATATATTATTTAACAAACAAAAGTAGTATCACATTTATCTTAGTTTTTTTACTCGTATGAGTAAATAAACAGATTTTCACTGTCAAATGTAATGTGTAACACATTTACATAACATAACATACAGTCACATGATCTAAAATATGATAAAATTTTCTGTCTTTAAAGATAAAAGAACACATATCAATAGGAAAAATGAGACTAATATTAGTTTTCTGGTGTTTGATATTAAAAACATTCTCTAACAGTGACTCATAAAGTATCATGATTCACTAAAGAATGACATCTAATTTTACTAACAAAAGTAAAGCCAAAACTACAAAATGCCACTAAAATGAATATATTTGATTTGTACTCTGATACTGATTTATTGAGTAACAGTTTTCTATATTAGGTTTATGATGTATATTTATTTTATAATTGATTATAAAAAGATTATTATAAATTGGAGTAAGAGAATTTTTGCTAATGATTAAAGTGTATTTTATCTTACCCTTATCCACAGGCTGGGGTTTGTCAATAATATAAAATTTGTATCCACCAGGTGCCTCTATATACTTCAATCCATTTTGTTCCTTGACTGTTAGTTTGTAACACTTTCCTTCGTTTTAAACTCTCACTTGATTGTATTGTAAGGCCGAGGAAGTCATTTCCTTGTTCATAATATGTAATTCCATAGTTATAAGTTAGTTCCACAACAAAATGTGTATCTTCTGGACCACTAACCAATCATGAATGTACACTCAACGGTTAGCATAAGGTCTGAAATATTTTACATACTTATACTATTATACCCAATTGATTATGTATATTTATAGTATTACAGTATATATATATAAAAAATACTAAAATAGCTTACCCATTACAAGCAGCCTCACACCCTTCACTAAATTCTTCATGACGTAAAACCTACAAAGAAAAATGTTACTAAAAAAAATATGTAATAATAAATTAATTATTTAGTTAAGCGAGCGTCCACCTATTAGTTCTAGAAAATTACTAGATCTCAGATGTAATCAGTATTCAGTGGCCTTAAAAAACTCCAGTTGTACCGACCTTTTAAGTTTCGTGTTTAATGCAATAACTAAAATGACAAAATTTTAAGAATGTCACGTTAAAAGTGTTTATAGCGAAATATAAAATTTACTCACCTTCATACCAAGGATTTCCCTGTAGAATTTAGCTGTAAGTGTCCTATCAGCTACTTTAAAAACGAAGTGCAATGCGCGTCCGTTAATCATTTTTGCTAAATGTTTACTATTTCTGGACACCAATCAAAGCTATTTAATGAATGAACTATATTGGTGAATTTTTTTAAGCAATACTGTTTAAATTGGAAGTCACTCACAAAGCTACACCTATATTGACCATTTTGAATGTAAACGTCAATTCACAGTTGTCATTTGTCAAATGAAAACACAGTATTGAGACAGCATAGCATAGATAAGCATACCCACGGATCCACACTAAATCTTTGTTGAAACATTTGTCTATATCACGTATGTTTAGCAATATATGATAATAAAAACGAATCGTTCCTTAGATATTGCTTTATCTTTGTCATATAATGTTCACAATAAGGACTAAATCTGAGTAATATAATAGAAAATATCTATAACACAAGCAAAATTTCATGATAAAGATAAGATTAAAAATGATAACGAATATTGAGATTGCATTCAAATGTTAAGAGCCTTTAAGTATCAATGTCGTTTTATATTACATTTACTTATTTTATATATATAAATGTTATTAATTTGAAATATATTAATTTATCATTACCACCTTTTATAGGTTTAAAGTAGTCCTTTTATACTTTATTTTAGATACCAACAATTACGTACAGATTTCTAATGTATAGATAGTGGATAATAAATAAAATTTATGTTTGTTGCTTATTTTAGCGTAATCGCCGTTAATAAATATAGTAGAGTAGAAAAGGATAAAATCTTATTGACATAGTCAATAAAAGTTCATTAAAAAGGAATACATACGGCACAAAGTAAATCATTTGATTTTAAAATACATTTGAAACATTTTTTTAATTATAATTCTCAGGGTTACCGTACAAGATAAATTTAAAAATGATATAATACTTTTATCACGCGAGCATCATGTGTCGCCTAGACCTAGAGACATGCAAGTGTAGATTGTAATATTTTAAATATAAGTAGATTAGATAATATCTATTGCAGATATGCGACCGACTGTTTGCTAAAGGATTTAGTATATGTTAAACAAAATTATAATCACTACACTATGTCGTGGTAAACCTCTTAACATGCAATTTTATATTTTTATTTTAGTTGGAACTATTTAGAATCAAAACATATTTCTATGTTTTTGCTTTTTTAAACGACTAATTTCGTCTTCGTCTAATGCAGCCAAGATTCTAGATTATTACCAATATTTGTATTTTTTTTAAACTCCAATAGTTCTGTCTGGATTGGACATTACTTTTATTTTTGTTAGGTATTCTCTTGAATCCTTGTTCACGCGTTTATACGAGCGACCACAATTACCGTAGCATTGCAAAATTTATTATATTTCGTCTTCTAACAGGTAATAAGTCAAATCTTTTTATAAAATCAATCGTGACATATCATCGCGGGACATCTGACTGCAAAGACGATAATCATGGATCCACCGCTCGGAGGAATGATCATATGTCAACTATTTATATTTCCCTGCTCTGACAAGATAAAGCGCAATATTTATTTCTGCCCATCAGCACGCAATGTCTCCAATTAGGGCAGAGAGCGAAAAACAAAATGTCTACACACTCTCAGTGGTTCTCTAGTACTCTCCTGCTATTTTTGTAAAAAATGTTAAGCTGTACTAATCAAAAAGATTACTTTAAGTAACATAATTATTATTTAATAAAAAAAAACTTATATATTTATTAGTATAGTAAGTTTCTAATAATTTTATAAATATGTAACTCAATACATGATATTACTTTTTCCCACTTTATTCCCTCATAGATTGACATATGAAGTTTAAATTGAGGAACAGCGTGGTAGAGCCATATCTTTTAGTTTTGATAAAATTGTAAAGAATGCAGTTCGATTTTTTAAGAGGCATAAATTATAATCATTGGAGTCTCGAGAGATAATCATTCAGCTTTAAAGTATTCTTTGTATTTTTAGTCTATAGTTGTATTTTTTTAAATATGTATTTGTTTAATCTTACCATATTCTATACTATTGAGAATAAGGTAAATATGATGTCACACAGAAATTAGGAAAAAGACGGATAGGAAAAATGTCAAAGGAGGAATGTGGGTAGTTTCACCTGTTTAATAGGAAATCAAATCCACAAATTAATTCATTCACATAAAAACTACATATAATTTCATACAGAAATACGATTAAATATATTATCTCTTACATCTAAACTACAATCATAATTTTGTGGTAATATTTTTTTTTACATTTTCCCATAATATGCAATAAATAGTAATCTTATATAAATCGTACACAGATAAGTACTACGATCTCTATTGTTTCTGCTAGTCTGTAAATATTATATCTCATAATCTCATATGATTAAATTTATCAGGTATACCGTTATTCGGGATATGATTGTCAAAGCCATTGTTCGTCTAAGATTCCTCTCCGTTATAATTATAGTAATTTTATTACAAAAATAGCAAGGATAAGGGTATTAAGTACAGTACTAGGTCGCTTACCTCCATCTCATATATAAACTAATATTCATTATACAAATATTATAGTAACAAATTGATCAATGTATAGTAACAATTTTAAATCCATGACTAGAATCAAATCTATGTTAACAAAGCGTCAGTACGCGTCAAATAAAACATAAATAACTTTACATTTACAGCAAAGTTAATTATATAGTCAAAATATGGAAGGTATGTTTTATTTATATACTATATATGTATATTCCTTGTAAAAATTAATAAATAATATACATACAGTATGTAATTCTAAATTAAAATTGTAATAAAAGTATATGTCAATTTTGTAGGCTCTCTGAAGATATATAAATATATTCTTTTTAAATAACATTATGAGAACATTAAATATTAGGTACACTCAGATTAAAATTGTAAATAATTGTTTAATATATACTTACATTCACATACATACATCAATGAAGTAGACAAGTTAATATTGAATACATTGATATTAGTTATGTAATATAAACTTTTTAAATAACATTGTAGCATTAAGCAAAAGTAATTCGACTCTACAAGTTGAGAATTAGTATGCAAGACGTAAATTGCAATTTTTAATGCCACAGACAAATTATAGTATAACTTGAGCTGTTCACGAAGACAAAATAGTAATATTTAAAATATACTTAATTCTCAGCTTGGATTGAATAAACATTTCTAAACCATAGTATGATTAATGTAAATTTCTAACCAGAGTCGGCTCTAGCGTTAGTGTTGCTTGTAAATAAATCATAATAAAATAAGATAGTTAAATGCAAAGCGCTGTGTATATTCTATTTTCAATGTGCAAACAGTTTCCACTAGAGCCGGCACTAATTTTGTTTTATTAAGTAACAAGGTCATGTTGACGTAAGCTAGGTAATTCAGTTGGGTTTCTCCTTGTCATTGGCTTCTTTGTCTTTTTCCTTTTCTTTATCTTTTTTCTCCTGTAGTTGTTGCAGATGCGCCGGTAAAGCCTTCAATATTGCATGCACCTGCAATGTTTTTTTAATGATTATTTTAATAATAACTATATTATATGATTCGCGGCGTTGGGCTCCATCAATCAACATGCAATATCTAGAATTCGGGCAAAAAGTGAAGACCGGAGTGTCTTGACACTAGCTACTTGCCTTAAAATAATATGAAGCTGGGTATGAATAAATATATTATGTAAGTGAATAAATTGTTTATTTACACACAAACTATAACAACAACAATAGAGTACGTGATTGATAAAAAATAATTAATTATCGGTGTAGACAATGTTTATAGGATATTAACTCCTTACCTCTTCTGCGACAGCCATGAGAACGAATTCAAACTGCTGTTTAGTGGCGACAGTGCGGGGACGCTGGTCTCGGATGTGCTCGAGAGTCGCCGCGATGTCAATCTCCTTAGCGCCTTTGGCCATGCGGTTTAGGACCATGTCTATTAAGCAGTACGTGCCGGTGCGACCAGCTCCGTCACTAGAATTATAACACAAATATTAGGTACATTTATATGATAAATATAATAATACTGTAAATAAATACTATTAATAAGAAGCTACTATAAACGATTCAGCTGGAGAAACTGGAAAAATAACTTTTGAAGATTTATTCATGTAATTTATAAATATAATTAAATAACTTTAAAAAAGAAAGACTTAGAGTTGTTTTTTCATTATCCTAATCCTAGCAAGGACATTCATTAAGTATCATGAATATTATTATATTGTACTGTCATCTGGTCTGTGTTCCGGACGCATGTCCAAATTTTGAAGAAGTTTACCAAAATACTTGTTATAGCTATATTAAAATAGGAAACAGTGTTAAAATAAGAATTTTTACCAACGTTGCGCGTAGCAATTATTTTGCATAGATTGATAGACAGACGAAAATAAAGAAATATCTACTGAAATGAAATAACTTCATGAATCTTGTGTCACGGTGTTTGGCAATGCGTACTTACCTGCAATGCACTACGATTGGGCAAGATCGTCCGCGGTAAGACTTGTTCACCTTCCTGAGAATATAAAATATATGAAAAAAATAGTTAAATAGTTATTTTTATTTATCATTTACATGTAAAGAAATGAAAGAATAATGTAACGAAGTATAATATTATTTTAAATTCGACTTTATGCTATTTTGAGAGAATTTATCTTCGTATGAGATTGAGGTTAAACTTTTCTCAGGACATATAACATGAATACTTGTAGATTGAAGTAGAATCAAACAGATATTATTGATAATAATTATTATTATCTGTAATATTTCTGTATTTTATTAAGAAAAATGTAAAAAGTATAGGTGCAAAAAGTTTATCAACAAATTGTAACATAATATAAAACAATATACACAGAAAAATACCTTCTAAACTCAAGCAGTGCCTTAGTTGACGACGGTACTCCATTCTCAGGCCAGGAGAGGAAGTGGAATTGCGTGACAGTACGAGTTTCGCCGGTGCGCTGGTTCTTTAGGTAAAAGCTTCGGACAAGATAATCATCGCACCAGATATGCTCGCTTACGAGATGCACCTAAAAATAACATTTTATTCGGAGAGACGAATCTTCTTTGTATTCCATGGATTCACCGTGGAATGGAGTGGAGTACTAAGGTTAAATCATATTAAAAAAATATAAATTTATGTTACAATGCTCGCTATTTACATAGAATCTCTAAAGTCACATTTAATGTAATTTCCCAAAGGCTTGTTATAATTTAAATTGTTTCTTAAATATAAACGCTAGGACACTGATTAAATAAAGTATGCTTCCAAAATATTAATTTGTTTAATATACGCGTAAATTATAAAAATAGCATAAAAATTTTAATATATATATTTAAGGTTTATATTGTCAATTCTGTTAGAATAAAGATTCTAGCCTTTACTTTAATATTAAAACAATATAGTAAACCTACTAATAAACAAATATACTGACATTTTACTCGATATAAGCAGAATTATTACATTAAATAGGCCATAGTGGCGCAGTGGAGACTGCGCGACACGTCTGACTAATCCCAAGGTTGTGGATTCGATTGACACTCGAAGGAATAGACAATATTTATAATCTTTCTCTGTACCCTCTAAAGTCTAAGACAAAGGATTAAGTTCCACAGCACAATATGCGATGCAGTAAAATTAAACGGACGGAAAGCATAGTGAACAGAGTATCCTGAAATTAGGCTATGCTAGAAAAAAATGGATATATATAAATACCTCATAAATGTGGTAAAGTTCAGATCCCTCTTCAGGCCAGTATCGATGGCACAGCTGCTGTCCGTTCTCCGTGAGTCGAGTGAGCATCACCATGACGACGCTGCCTTGTTCCCACACCATTTGCCAGAAGTCTGGTGCGGTATGAGCGAGTGGTGCAGCCGCGGCTATGTATGCGGGATTACGCGGGTCGTGGTCAGTCTGAAAGAAATAAAGATTAAATATTTTTTTACATTTTTTAAAGTGTTAATCGCACACTTAGGAAATTGAAAAAAGACGCCGAAAAATTTGAACGCCGCGGGAGTTGAACCCGCGCCTCTTCAATACGGTTCCCGTTGAAATTTTTATACGTTTTCCAAATATCTGTCTGTCTTTTTTCATTAAGATTAATTTGATAACATTTTAAATCCCATCAAATAAACCTTATCATTATAAAAAAAGAAAAAAGTGTTTCCTAAATTTATAGTGTGTTCACCGGTGTTGTTTTATCCTTGGTTATATATTTTTTTTAAATATAACAATTCGTGTCTTCATTTCAAGTAGTAATAGCAAGAAAAAAATAATTATAGAATATAAGTTTACGTTATTACACGAGTTGGTATTATGATTGGTAAACAAAAATGTTTATATTCAAGGTTCTGTATAATATAAACATATGATGTTAAGATTCTTTTAAAGTTCCACTCACTATAGTCGAAGCATTGATATAATCAGATCCAAGATGGTTAGACAGGGAGTTCAGCGTCACTCGAGAGTGGTCATACGGGAGTATATCAGCATATCGATTCTTGCCAGTGTTATCTTGCTTTAATGCAGCGGTAGTAGCGCAAGGTTCCGCTTCATACGCACAGAGAGCTCGCCATTCCTGCTCCAAGCGATCTTTATTGCGTAGATGATCCTCCATATATGCCTGAATAATATTTTTTATTATATCGGTATTTATTTTATATTATAAAATAGAATATTATAAAAATCTAAATTATTTAAAAACTCACAAGAACCATGTGTCCAGTTGAAATGTCCATGTTAGTTAAGGCCGGTTCTTCACTCCTATAAAAAAAAATTGGTGGAGATTATATTTAAATTAACGTACATAAGAAAATTCTCTTATTATTTATGTTGTCCGTAAGGTGATAATTAAAATGTAATACACACATATATATATATATTTATTTATATATATATATATATATATATATATCTTACCAAGATGAAGTACTAGAGCGAGTTGAAGGTGAATTGCCTTCCGGTTCTCGAGAAAGGGACGTGATTCTTTGCGGTGGCTCCGCGGGGTGAGGGGCTGCGGCACTTGTTTGCTGACCTGACCACTTGCCAGACATACGAGCTCGACACAGTTCCTTATGACAAATAACAGATACATTATATCTATTTACACCACTTATATATTTTACTATTTACAAAAAAACATTGGCTTTCGCAATTCTGTCGAATATACAGTACAACAAAAATTATAAATAGTGTGTATATTTATTGAAATATTAAAAAAAGTAGGTCAAAACTAATTGTTTGTTTATACTGTGGTCACATTATGTAATCATCACACCTGGTAATCTCTGGTTGCTTCAGCGTCTATTTCAGCAGCAGAAGCTAGTCCTTGCGTCTTTCTTTTGGAACTCATGTCACGCTTCAGTAGCACGGCGAATACAACAGCACCTATTATGAGTACCGACAAGCTGCCTACAAGGGCTAACAATACTGGTAGTTGTAGCCCAAAATATTGTGCTTCTTGGACGTCAATATGATGAATCACCGTGTGCTTGGTCTGTAAAAAAAATTATAAAATAATAAACAAGCATTTAAAAGTCGGCTATTATTTATTTTATATTAACTGAATAGTTATTATAGTATTCTATGCCTTAAGGTTGGCTGGAAGAAATCGCTACTTTAGCGATAAGGTCGCCTATTGTGCACGTTACTAGTATTCTTGTACTTTGGTTTTTCAATACTCATGTTTTTTTATTCATTTTACTTATTTTCCTTACCTATTTGTGGATGTACAATAATTTGTTTTTTTTTTAATAATTATTATATATTATAAAAAATATTCATACTCTATCACCAATTCCAATAGATTTTATTTGAGCGCCTGTTTCTTTCCACACTTTGTCCTTTATAGCATCTGCAATAAAGATTTAAGATTAAGCACCATATTTTACATTCTTATCAGGTTATAATAATTAACTTATTATTGTAAATTTATCTACCAATTTGACGACCAACTTCCGCAGCATCGTAGCCTTTGTTATTTTTCTCGACTTTGAACGTAACCTCACTGGGGTCTACCCTGTAAATAGATTCAATTTAACAATTATATCTGTAGTTTTTATGTCACTTAAAATAATTCATGGCAATATTAAATAAGTAAAGATTACCGAGGATTTGT
>JAOYRR010000157.1:0-92776 GCA_038994665.1 Podotricha telesiphe
AAAACAACGCCAGCGCCCACAAAGCCTCCCGCCAGCACAATCGACTCATTACATCTGTAACAAAAGAAATATATATTACATGTGCCTATACGCCATATTCAATACAATAACGGAAAAAATTTTAAAAAAATTTTGAAACTAAAATTATACAATATCTATTCGTAGAAATGCTTATAGTTAAATTAATTGAATTAGTGACCCATAATGCAACGTTTCCAAACTGGACGGAATACGGAGAATGGAGTGTCTTAGTACTGGGTGCTTCACATTATTTCCCGCATATGAGCGTAGTCAGAGAGAACCTAGTGTCAAGACACTCCATTTTTCAATTTCCGCCCAAAATTGAGACAATGCATATTGAGTGACAGAACTAAACGCCTTGTCTTGTCAAACAGGGCCGGGACTGAAAATAATTTCAAAATAAATCATGCCTCCGAATGGGGATCGAATCCACAGCCAATCATAGCTGTCATACTGCACCACGCACCATTCTATCTACTCTTCTTAATACGAAAATGAATAAAAATATATCAGGGACTCCAAACTCGATCGATGAGTAACCACAAAACAATTCAAATAGACAATAATATTTATAGATAAGTGACAAGAAAGCTGTAATTTTTCTATTAAAGTATTATTATAACTATGTAGCTCCCTCCAATTACATCTAAGAGGTCTATATACGCATTGTATAATTGCATGGCATAAAGTTAATGCCTCAGACCTGAGAAGAATCGGCACAACTACTCAGCGGGACTTCTATTTCTTTTTTTCCAAAACAATAATTTATAGTTTTATTAGTGATAATGATAGCTTTGAAATAGACTGGAGCGAGCATTTTATTCCAAAGGTGTGTTATAATTTATAAAATCGGTAATTAGGTAATAACTTTTAACACACAAACTTCCTTTCATAACTTTTTTAAATTGTAATACAGAGCATATTCGGACGTTTACTAAGATCTGATAGTAAAGGCGTACACATTGTCCCATAAAATAATTACGGGTTCTATGCAATCGAATTACAGACGCAATAAAATATTATTAGCATTTAGCACTACCTTTTGCATTTTTTAAATCTCATATCAACATAGTTAATAGGCAACACCTTATAGGATTGAATAGATGAGTAAAAAGATTTTTATTGCTTCTACGTCGTTCATATGTATGTATGTAACATATAAATGTACGTATATAGTGTAAAAACACCCAATACATATAGTTCCACATAACTAAAAAAAAAAAAAAATTATAAAAATAAAATTATTTCCTAGTTATCCTGGTAGTCCTAGACGGAGCCTAATGTCAGTCAATATCAGGTATATGAGAATATTGGTATCAGATACGTGCAAATTTTAAACAAATCGGATAACAAGAAAAGACACGTGATGCTATTACTATTCCGGTACTACGATAATTTGCCTTCGCAATTCGAAAATTGCGCATTTTTCCTGCTTTGTGAACCTTAGGCATTCTAAATGTCACGATGTGGCCCATATTACAGCTGCAAACCTAGGTGTAAAGTATTAAGTGAGTGTTTAGAATGGTACATTGCTATATTCGCGGATATTCAAGAATTCTAAAATGAGATAGATAAAGTTATAAGCATAATAATAAAAGTATGTATAAAGATAAATTTTAAAAGTTAAGCGCACAGCTATTAAGTTGATGGATTCCGTATCTATGCTTTTAATGTCCCATATCAATATTATAAAAGTATCTGTATAGAATTCCGCAATTTAACAATACGACTTGATAAAATGTTCATATATCACATAATGTATCAGTTGACTTTAAAATGTAATTAAAAAATCGATATAAGTACAGTATGAAAGTCAACATCGATATTGTTTTAGAAAATATAATTATTAGTGATCGAAGATGAAATTACCTAAATCTATATAACTAATATTGAATCTTTTAATTAGTTAAATAAAGCTCAAAAGATTCTCGATATAATAAAGAATCTAAGTTAGCAGCGTCTATTTATAGCTTTTGCCGGGGTGGTAATAGAGCTTACACCCAGCAATAAATTCTATTTATATTCGAGGATTGATAATAAATTAACTTGCAAATGGAATGTACTTTATAAAATTCAATTTTTAAACGATGAAATATCTTTTATTATAATGCAGAATCAAGTAAATCTATAATTTGCTATGTTCAGCTCTGACGTATGTAGGCGTTCATGCCCTTTAGGTACCAGTAGCACAACCCACGCAAGTGTTTGGCCTAAAACATTTTTAATCTTGTTCTGTACTTTAAATAATCATTAAATATTGTAATTGTCGACAAAATCTATTTCCTATTAATATAAGAGTTTATTTTACAGTTTATAAACTAATAAATAAATTTTACGTTTCATATAACATACAATATATTAATGACGTTTAAAGAAGAAACAAAGAAACAAATACAATAAAAAACAAAGAATTTATTTAAAGTTGTGCAAGAAAAACATATTATATCACATAGGCGTTGACAAACAAATAATAAAATTTGATCAATGCTACCTATAGACATTTTAATGTAGAGAGCGTTGAAAAACCATTTTGATAAGGTGTGTTTGAAGAAAACGACTTAGTCAGACGAGAAGAGGTTAACGATATTGGTAATACTCACCGTTTAGTGTCGCAAATCAGTCCGGAACATTTCTATGTGAAAATATCTCACTTAAATTCGCTTTGGGCACTGAGACGCGGGTGTCGGAGCGGGCTTCGCGGAAGGATGCGAAGCCGCCAGCTGTATGCGAAGCAGACCTGCGCACACTGCTCTATCGATCTTGCGCCCGTCCATTCACACGATGCCACTTTACCGCCTACATAAGCGATACTATCCAACTACATGTTATACTTCAATCATCATTAGATAACGCGATATTAGCACCAGCTCTCAAAGCTTCTACAATCCAACCACTTTATGACATCAAATTGTTTCCTTTAGTGAGAAAATCTACTTAGACATGTTATATTTCACAAGCTTTCGTAAAGCTTCCCGTCTCCTATGTATTTCAGGCAAAATTACTATAATACAGTAATATAAGCGCTTGTTAGCTTGGTCGAGTCAGTAATGGCGTTAAATACTCAAGCCAGTATTTTGCCAGTTATTATGGAACAACGCTTCGCATGCTAATGACGCTGTAGCGATAACGACCGAAGTCGATATTTTCATGTTCTCAACATACCTATTATTTACTCTATCAACAGTGAAATTAATAATGTTTTTAAGTACTCATTTTGCTTTAAATATATACTACGAGCTTTCATGGGCTTTCACAAATGCTTTAGTTTACATCACTACACGATTATATTAACGTTCTAATGTTTTTTAATTTTAATTATAATATATAAGTTTATCTTACATCAAATGATAGACCAATTTAAAAATGTTTAATTAACTAATTGAACTTTACATATATTTAGCATGTAGCTATGATGACTGATGTAAAGGTTAAAAAAATTCAGAAAATCCTAGCTAGACGGGTCGTAAAGGTTAAAAAAAATCTGAATTTCAGAATCAGATTGTTAGATAATATCATAAATTTTACTTATTATTTTGTTATATATTCAAAACTATTTCATTTAAGTATTACGGTAAATAGTCTTAATAGCTATCGAAAAAAAAAACAAAATATTTAAAACTGAGAACTTAAATAAAACTGTTAATTTACTTAAGATGATCCAGTTCGTATATTCTCACAAGGTAATATACCCCATATTAGCCATATCTGAATTTGCACTAGGTCATATTTATTTCAATCACACTATAAAAAGTTATTCGAATTAAAAAGATAATTGACACTTAATATAATTAATAGACGTCGTCGTTATACATTTTATTTTTGTAATATAAAGTGCTTGTTAACTTCTGCAAAAAGGCAGAAGCACGTTATATTTATAATAAACCTCCTGGTTTACGTACGCCGTTCTACAGAACACATGGATTGGCGGTCTGAATATATGTTTTTAATTTCCTAAGTGTGGAAATAACACTTTGAAAATAAAAAATGTTAGAAATAAATATTACAGATTTATATTGTAGAACTTGTACATTGCACAGCTGCATATTAGCATGGGTGCGGGTTAGTATATAAAGCGCTATACCCTTGTATAAAGCGCTAAGTTCGATTTCTATCTACCTACGCTTCTTGCATCGTAGCTTTCCTTATACAGACTCGTGGGAGGATTCTATTTTTAAAACTATTTCAAATTTTAATTTTTTTAATTCAATGACGCATTAATTCAATGTTTATTAAATTTATGAAATTTATAAAATGTATGATAAAAATTGTATTTTGTGGTCTAAGAAATGTTTATAATATAATTTTAGAAATAAATTCAACTTATAAGGATACAACCAAAAAGGAAATACCTATGTGTTTTCAAAATTTTGATTTTATATTGTGAATATAATCATATCAGATAATTTTCAGATGGCTGATTATACCTACATATAAAATTATTTCATTCGGCTTCAAAATTATAACTTTATTTTTAGCTAAACTATAGTAATTTATAAATTTCTAGTACGTTACATAAATTAATAACAAGGCGAACTTATTCAGTTGGTTACAAGAAATTTCTTAGAAACTCGCTTAAAAGGATGAGTGTTTCTGACTTCCACAGGCTTGTTTCTGATAAGTCTATATTAATATTGCGAGGACAAATACATTAAAACACGCTATTTTTGCTTTATTGCAAAACACCAGAAGAAATATTAACATAAGTACATTTAAAAGTGTATTGTCAAGCTAATATATGAAATTGAAGCTCAAGTGAACAAGTGACGTTCAAAAATATTCATGGCATAATTTAAGAATGCATAGCGGACGGTGGTAAAAAACATGAGTTATTATAAAAAAGTAGTCCGCTAAAAAGAATTTATTTCGTAACCATAAATAGTTATTGCCATTAATATATTTATGCCATAATTTAATTTAAGTATTTAACCAAACGTAACCAAATTTCAGTATCCTTGATCCTTGAAGTGGTTAGAGCATTGTATTAATAGACCTGTTCCATAATCAGTTGAAGCCAAATTGAATAATTAACCTCCAGTGTCAAAATCCTATTAAAATCTACTTATTATTATTTTTTTGAATAAATTTTAGACTATTTTTAACAAAAATATATTTTCTTCTTGTTATGTATGTTGTATTCTTAAGTTCGACAATATTTATTTTCAAAGGAGGAATACCACTTTGTACATCATATTACAGAGATAAATTACTTTTATATCTTAAATAAACATGAGTTTCCCGAAACGATCACTTCTACCATAATTTTTCAGTTTATTATCTCAGCGTGAGCTTTAAGTGCTGAAGTTATGTTTTATGGAACACGGTTTTCTAATATTTAAGAATAATGTGAACTTTTTTCGTCAATAATGCTTATAATATTAAAACACTTACTTATAACACGCAATATGTCAAATTTAAAGTATTTTGAGACAAGGCTCTCTCTGCTATACTGGTGAATGCGTGAAGCTACTTTTGTATATATATTATAAAATTATTTATATACTTAACGCATGTGAGAATAAAGAATCTTGTGAGCTGAATGTTTACAATGAACCGAAAGTTTACAATGGTGACTTCGAGAGCCCCATTAAGCGTTAAGACCTATATATTCAACAAGTATGTTAAAGTATATATATATATAATTCACCATGCAGAATTCAAGAAACGACTGTAAATAAATAAATATTGGAATGGATTGTTGGAAGCTGAATGTGTTGACTGCTGGTTTCTCTCCGCCTACTTCGCTATGCAGTAAAAGCTTGAAGCTGTATAAAAAAAAATATCAATTGATTTTTATTTTTTGTTTGCTTTTATATATTATTTTTATATATTATTATTTTGATAAATACAAAATTATACACTGTAGCTACATATTTTATTTCAATTTAGATTAATCCAATTTAGTTTACGATTCAACAAGTTACCTAATTTACAAAAACTTGACTCTTAGAACCCTAAGTTTTTAATACTAAAATTGCAAAAAAAGAAATAATTAATACAAAAAGAAACAATATTTCAAAAACGTACGGCCCGTTTGTCCGTAGTTAGTTAAGAAAATATTTAATAAATATATAATTAATTTTCCTTCTATTTTCTGTAGCTAGTTCTCCAAACAATTATAATTATTTATATTTACAAACAAATAATATTAACTACGAAAGATACGTCTAATGTAATTAGATAATAATTAATATCTTTTTTAATTATTATCTAATAACGGGCAGCATTTTTATTTAATTTAAATTATTTGTAGAGAAAGAATTAAATTGCGTAGACCGTAAAGCTACGCGAAAGAATGTCTATGACTTTATGACTAGACTTAAGCATTTTATGATTAAACCTGTTATTAAAATATTATTATAATATTCATTTGAAAATGTACTCTAGAATTATTTAATTAATAATAAAACGAAATAATTATAAAATGTATCAAAATATCGACCTACCTGAAAATATATCTATCTGAATGTAAGATTAAAGAAAAATTGTTTATAGTTTTGTTTAGATTGTTTATGACAATTAGTCATAAATAAAATAAAATTGAATAATTAAACATTTTTCATACATATATATATATATATATATATATACACATATCTTAATATTGAATATCCTACTATTTTTACAGGACTTAACAAGAAGTTACACTATATTTGTGTACGTATGTGTGTAGAACAGGTCGATCGATGTGATATGCACCTTTTGCTAGGTCTAGTCTACGTGTAAGCTTTATACATCGTTTGTCCTCATTGTTTGAATTACTAGCAATACGGTTTATGTTTAAGAATAAACTATACATAATCCTTTGTTTACCTAAGAATTGTAAAAAATATATTTATTCTCAAAATATTGTTAGGAAAAATACAAGGACGATTAATCCTTCAAAATAATTAAATAAAATGTGAAGGGCGAAACCAAATTATTTCCTTATTCTTGACTATATTTTGGCAAATTGTCACTTCATCTTGAATATACTAATATTATTTATGTATTAATTCTAATTAAGTTTCCTTCATGGCGCACTCGGGCACGCGATGGTTGCAGGTTCGAACTCCACTAGAGAAATTTCTTATCTGATCGGGTAAAATGAGTGCAGCTTTGTGCTCCATCACTCGACACGTCACAATACACAAATGTGAAAAAGGGAGTGCTTAAGTACTAAACGATCTTTCGAACCTACCGTAACAAATCTCATTATTAATAACTAGAATTATAATATAATTACTATACTAGCAACAATATCGGGTTCCTGATATGAAAATATCATCGGATGCTGGACATTGGAGTAAAACAGGGGGCAAGAAGTCACTCAAAATGGAGTTACAAGATTTTCTAACATTAGATAGATATATAGATACAGACGAAACTAATATTTTTTTTAAAACAGCATGTAATTTTTACATTGTACTTATTATTATTTTTTTTATTACTCTAAAGCCAGAAATATAAACTAATAGTGTTGTCACTTACACATTCCACTCACGCTTTAGCCTACTAAGTGTATTATGCATCAAATGCGTAAAGCAAATCTGAACAAAATTAATAAGTAATAAGATAAGATCAACATTCTTTAATCTGCGCAAATAATAAGCTTTAATGTAAATTTTCCACATTAAGCTATAAATTATATTGTAGTTAATCAGTAATTCATTTTTTCATTATTCATAAAAATATAGAATAAGATTTCGAGAGTAGGCACACTTTTTGATGATAACAAAAATCCTTGAACTTAGAAAACCATGAAAGTTGGTAATAAAAAAGTAAGTTACATTTAAATGTCTTTATTACAATAGCAAATAATTAAGATACAAATGGATATTCAATTAAAACTGTACATCACATGCAACTTTTAAGATACATAGAGTACGAGAATATGTTTCTTTTATATAGAATTACAAGACTATTTAAATTGGACCAACCATAGGTACAATATTAAGTTATATACAATTTAAAGTTTTGAAAAGTTTACATATATTTTAACTGATCAACACAACTACCAATCTTAGTAATGATCCTTAACAAACTTATTAACTTATTTCTGTCTATATGAACTTAGTTATAGTAGGATTCGAAATAACGCCGTGCTTTGTATTATCAGTGCGGAGAAATGAAAATAATTTAAATATAATCAACCCCGATCGGGTTTCGAACCAACAACCAATTAGGTTTACAGCGGCCGCTGTCGACTGCGCCACGAGGGCTTCTGATACGAGACAAATGTGGTTATAAAATAAAGTTGAAGATGAAAATTGTGTCGCCGGAATAATAATCTGTATTCCATGTTAAAATAAATAAATATAAACAATCTTATGAATGTATCTTATTATTTCATACATAATTAGACAAAGTTACATTCCAAAGAGAGAAAAGAGATATATAATAAAATACAAATAGTTATATTTTTTTCTAAAGTGTTAACCACACACTTAGGAAATACATATTTTTAGAAAATTTAACATTTTCTAAAAATATGTTTTTTTAAATAATTATATGAAGCCATCGTGTAGCTGAGTAACACCGCGAAGGCTGTGCGTTCGTTTCCCACTCGCGGGAATGGTTATATTTAATTTATTTTCCTTTTTTCCGCTCTGGTGGTAGAAGACAAAGCGCGCCGTTGGGTTCCGCCACTCAACACAAAGTCTCGGATTCAGGTGGAAAGTGGAGAACGCAGTCTTGACATTAGTGTCAAGACACTGCTTTCTCCACAGAGTATTTAGGTACTCTCTGCTTGTCTCTGCTAAGCGGGAAAAATCGTAAAGCTAAATAATAATATGATTATGACAGAAATATATGTAGAACAAGCCGAACTCAAGACTAGTAATTTAGCAGTTAAAGGCACTTGTCACTATCCCGTAATGCTCGCAAAATAACTTGAACTCGATATAATAAATACATAATATACATATATGTAGCATCCAGTTTTATTTATTAAAGCCATCGTGGCGCAGTGGGGCGCAGCGTCTGACTGTAAACGTGATTGGTTGTGGGTTCGATTCCCACTCGGGAAAATGATTATATTTAAAATATTTTCGTTTATCCGCTTTGATAACGTTCGCGCTTATATAATAATTAAAACGTTCTTATATAGTAATTATAATGTAAGCGCTTAAAATATTTTTATTAATTCTCAAAACTATTAACGACTCCAGTTTAATTGATGCTGAAATCGTAATAATCCAAATTATATTAAGTTCGGTAGGCAATTATAAAAAACAAAAATACATATTTCTAAATTAAAATTACAAACAGTTAAATTTGTACTCACAATTTACTTTTTTTAATTGTAGACAAAAACTCTTAACATATTATTCGTACTTTTCTCTTATACAGCCGGGTGGCCAACTTGCGGCTTTTTGAAGGTGCCTTTCTATTTTTGTTTTATATTAAATTCAAATAATAAATTATAATTTAATACCTTTTTGCATACCTTTTAAATATAGGTATAGGATAGCGAAAAAAAAACTTTTGGAAAATGGCTCGGACTGTCAAGGTTGGTAACCTCATACAGTTTCAAATTGTAGTATAACGATACTGAATATTGGCAAGTTTATAAATAAAGAAAGTATTTATGAATTTGCATATATTTTGTCTAACAACTAGTTGGAATGAGATTTCATTTTTACAGTATTTTTTTTATACAAAAAAAATTGGAATTAGCTCTTTAATATCAGCTTCATGCTTTTTCCCGCATAACCTAGTTTCAAGACACTCCGTTTTCTACTTTCTGCGACCAAATTTTGTCTTTGTCTTGGGCACCAGGCTTTGTCCACGGCGCTTTGTCTTGGGTACCAGAGCGGAGGAATAAAAAAAACATTTTAAATATAATAATTTCCCAGGGTTTGAATCGGACACACAACCACACGTGTATACAGTACGACGATGTTCCACCGCGCCACGATAGCCTAAAATAACAATTTAAATAGAATTAAAAAAGTGAATTCTACAATTATTTTTTTATAAATTCTTGATTAATATCATTACAGTATACATAACTCTAAATGACTACATCAATATTTAATTAGTCACAGAATTATAAAAAAAATAACAGCGAAAATAACTTATATGTTACAAATGTAAAAAGATTCAATTTACTTATAAAATATATCTTTGAAGTTGTCACAAAACTTAAGACAATATATCATATATTAGTTTAGTTTCGAGAATATTATTAATGAAAATAAAGAGACGATGAAATTATGAATGAAAAAAAAAACTAATTTTATAATTTTTACTGTAATTTACTTAATGGCTGTCTGTATATTAATGTTTTACTAAAACTATTACTATTTCTAACAGGTACTTAACGGTGAGGCACCATGATGAAATGAATTTCAACTTTACACATATACAATTATGTTAAATGGCTTTAAAGAATAGCTATTTATTTGTGTTAGTTAGTGTGAAATTAATCTAAAATCGGTTATGCGTAGATAGTAACATTTTTTAAGAACAAATGAAAAGTTTTAAATAAAACTTTCCTTATTGTGATGGTATGTCGTTTTTTATTCTAATATAAATCTTTAGAGATAGTCAAAAGATTTAAATATTATATTCATATTAAATTAAAGTAATAAAATTGTTAATACAAAAATAATATTCCAGAAAAACTAAATAGTAGAAACTAAATCATTTATTTATTCATATTTTTTAAACTGACTCTGGTTCATATGAAGTATATATAATCAAATATGACTCATCATTAAATATAATTACATTATTTCATGACAAACTTTATTTTAATGTAAATGTCATATATAAAAAAATATACACAATATATTTTAATTCCTATAGCAAAATAATCACAAATCCAATTTGTTCATTAAAAAAAATCACCCACTAATTGTATTAGTAGTAATTTAGTTGAAGTAGTAGTAATGTGCGTACAATATTTTAATAAATTTTTAAATTAAATCATTTACATATTAACTTTAGTTATTACAATTTTATTTATCAAAATTTCAACATGTTAAGTTTCGATGACAAAAAAATTTAAAATGAATATTTTTCAACAAGAGAGTTGCCCAAATTGTACATTGTTTTTTAGATATAAGTATTATTATATAGATATACATTATTATTTAGATATTCTTTATTTAGAAAAAAAAGTATCGTTTGTATTATATAAACAATTAGCGACCCGCTTGCGGCTTCGCCTGCCTAAACCACACAACCAACTTATTTAGTTTTTTCGCCTGTCCGCATTCTTGCTTAAATCACACACTTAGCTTAAATTTATAATTTAAATGGTTCCAACTTTTTTATTTATTTACCGATTGAAATTAAATAAACACAAAATGTTAAGGGGTATTTACCAAAATACAAGTTAAAACAACATTTAAATCGGTTAAGCGGCTTATGAGATAAGCACAAACGCACCGATAATGAGAAAAGAAAATTAAAAAACATTGTTTTGGGTTCTATTATATTGTTAAACACCCCCAAATAATATTTTGTTTTTATATATCGTTCATGTACAGACAGCGATCAGTAACATTTTTATTTTGTACAGATTTTGATACAAATATGCTTCAAAAATAATAAAAAAATACTTCATATGCACTATAAATTATAATAAATAAGAAAGTTAAATAAGAAAATTAATGCAATATAAATGAGATCTCATTAATATTGAAAAAAATTGCATATGGAATTCTACTTATTAACCTATTCACGCCTGGTACGGATAAATAAATATTAATAATAATATTATTTAGTGTACACCAATGAGAAAATACATTACACCAAATAATAAATATTTCAAAAAGATGTCAAGAGGCCACATTATTCCTAGATCTCATTCTGACCAACTTAAACCATAGAATGAAAATGGCTGTGTGTATGAAGTATGAGCAATTATATTATGTAGAGATGTGTGCGACTATGGGTGTTGGTCATGGATTTAAATCCCATTTAGGAAAATATATATTAATAATATAAATGATAAACCAATTTAGATAAAGAATCAGTTCTCCCAGCTCACATGCAAAGTTTCTAAAAGCTTAAGAACGGAATAACTTTGAAACTGCGTCAGAGAGGTGTGTCAACTTGTAGGAGATAGTAATAGTCTTAATTATACGAAGGAAAATTAATTTTAAGTATTATTATGATGGCCTTTGCATACAAATGTTTTATTGGTAATATTGTTATTGTTATAATGTTTTGTACATACCAGTGCCCCTATTATATATATATCACAAATTAACAAACTGTTTTGAAAAAACTTTAAATTTAAGTATTTTTCCTATTAATTTCATTGGTTTTTTAAGAATTAGAAAAAGCATAATCCATGCGCTAATTCTATAAGAAATGTTAATCTCTCTGAGATTTTTGTGTTACTTTTTTTACACCTCGTTAAATACGAGTTTGAGATATATAAAAAATTGAACAGATATATATTTACAACTCACTTTTACTCTCTATTATATATTAATATTGATAAGTAAAATATCATTAAATTTATTACAAGCTGGCAAGGATGTTAGGAGGAGGCCCAGGATGGCTCAGGGCTGGGGGCGGAAGGGGCGGGGGGGCGCGGGGCGGTGCGGGCGGTGCGGGCGCGGCGGCTCACGTACACCTCGTCGTAGAGGCACGAGTACTGCTCGATCTCGCTGTATACGTTCCCCGCCGCTTCTTCGCTCACTTCGTCATACGCGACTCCCCCGTAATCAACATTTTGGTACTTCAATGCGGAATAGTTCTTGGAATTCTCCACTGAATCGCTGAAATTCTCCAATTTCTCTCCTCGAACTTCGGCTTGTACATGTTCTTTTCGTAGTCGTTATTGCTTTGGCTGCCCGACGGCGTCGAAAACTTCGCGTAGTAATCCTTAGTTTCCAGTAGAAACTGTTGCTGGTTGGGATTCATATCGAAGTTGCTGTAGAGAGGGAGGAAATTCGTTGAAATTTTCAGTTGCACTGTAATTCGACGCGGACGGCACTTCTTGTGTATTCACGTATTGAGTATTGGCATAAATACCTCGTGAATGTTTTTCGTTCTGAGAGATTCAACGATTCCGGATATTCACATCATCTAAGGACATATCTGCTAATGTCCTGAGAGATTCGTTTATAGATTCTGTCTGTATGTTCGTGCGAGCGTTGTTCAAGTACGCACTGCTCGCCAGAGAAGGACCATATGTTTCACTTGAATTATTTAAAGTCGTAGTGTTGTATATGGCTTGCGTAGTAGCTACCGCATTATTATATAATTGAGATTGGTATAGATTATCGTCTAATTGTATACTATAGTTTGGTTTCTGAGATTCCGTCCTCGGCCAGAACTGTGACGTGTCGAAGGGGTCGGAACTTGCTTGTGAGGTAACATTTAGGCCGTCTAGGGATTTAGCGCCGTAAAGATTTGGTGAACTTTGAACGTTTTGCGACTCTGTACAGTATGTTGGCAGACTTTCTATGCTTTGTTGACCCCAGTCTGTATCGTGATCTGAAATTAAATTGTGAAATATCAAATAATATTTCATATGGACATCTTAATCACGTTCGTTTCGAGACATTGCGTGTTGGGTGACGGAACTCAACGCTGCGATTTCTCTGGCACCAGAGCGAAGAAATTATATATAATAATATATATAATCCTCCGAGAGGGATCGAACCCCCCTCCTCAATCGATCGATGGTACATGAATTATATTTAAAATACTGTTGTTTCCTTTGTTTGACGAAACACAGAGCAGTATTAGGTTCAGTTAACAAAAAACGCTTTCTAACTTAACGCTATCTATAAATATATTGATTACTAGCGACCCGTTCGCGGCTTTGCTTGAGCTAAACTACACGACTAATCTATTTAGATTTTCCCACGTCCGCGTTGTCACTTAAATTACAAACTTTACTTAAATGTATTATTTAAATAGATTCACCTTGTTTATTTATGAACCAACTGAAATTAAATAAACTCTAAATTTTAAGGGAAGCTTACCACAGTACAATAGTCAAAACTGCAATAAAATCAGTTAAGCCGTTTCTGAGATTAGCGTGCACAAACGCACAGACGAACGGAAAAAAAATTAAATCATTAATTTGGGTTCTATTATATTGATAAATACCATCAATAATATTTTTTTCATATATCTTCCTTATACAGACAGTATCAGTTAAATTGTTATTACATGTATAGATAATACTTACTTATTTCAGGTACATCAATAGGAGCATCCAAAATTGATATATTGTTTGGATTTGTTTGTTTCTTGGACGGCGAGGTTGTCGTCAGTGGCGGGAGATCCAGATCGATTAGTAAATCTTCTTTTACTGCTTAAAAAATATATATTTATAGTAATCTACCACTTTAATGTAGGAACTATAAAGAAATAATTAAATTATTTAATAATATATAAAATTAAAGTTAAAAAGTTTTTATGAAATATACGTAGACGCGTAATCTTCAGCCGCCTTATCACCGCCACTGTCAATGTCACCTTATACAAGAAGTGTATGTCAAATGCATGGTAGTGTGCTTATAAAGCAAGACAAAAACTTTAAAACGAGAATTCATATCGGAGGTACGCGCGAAAACCTGTGCGCAGGAGGCGTTCAATCAGTCTTACCGTCATATGGTGTTTTATCCCCACATTAAGCAAATCATATTTAAACGGTAATTTAAATGTCTGATCATATTTGTTGCAGTAAATGACAAGAAATCGAAATTCCTCAATATTATATAGAGCAGCTAGTTATTTTTCGACTTTGGGTGGTTCTTATCAGGAAATGTCGACAAATAATCAGCTTTTAGATATATTTTTTGTCGAGTAATAAAAATTTATATTGAAAGCTTTATTGATTATTTTTTTCGCCATATCGAGGCTGGTCCTAAAATTCTCCTAATGTGTATTGAACCCTGAATAGTATACATTTATGTACAACATAATCATTTAACATGAATAGTATAAGCCTAGTATTTGTTTGCTTTCACATTATGCAATATGGAATTAAAATTATGGTAATTTTCAAACGTGTTTTAAATAAAATTGAAAATTAAAATGTAGGGTAAATTATTTAATACAAGGTTGAGGTACAAAAAATTATAATTCCTAGGCTATAAAGTCTTGCTATGTCTCAGTGCGATTGTTACGCCCCTACACGGATATATATATATATGGATATGTTTATATCCATCACTACTTGACAAAATTACTCACTTAAAAAATAAATAAATTTCATTACTATTACATAATAATTCCGTAAAAAAATCAGTTCGAGAACGCGTCTCCAACTGCTGGATCATACCAGCAAATTGCTGTGACCCGGAGAAAAGTTTAATTGTAACCCTTTTTTGTCTCATAAGAATATTAACAGATACAATATACGTCGACTTCGTAAACACTGCCAACGTAAATATATGCAAGCCAAATATTTATTCACTAAAACCAACGTTTGGTGCCAGCATTGGTAGTGAGCGAGTGAGTGCGTGATGGAGGTGGTTGGTTTTTCGCCATTTTTTTTATATTTAAGTGGTTCACAATTAACACAATAAAAATAATGAATAAATACTTCCTTTGTTTACTAGACATTGGCCCTCAAGTATTCAAGATTGCTGATCGACACCAGAGCACAATAAAAAAAGAATACCTAAATAGAGAAATAATTAAAATAAAGACAGTACTTATTATTTAAGTAAAAAGAGAAGATAATAATATAAGAAAAAGGAAGTTTCTAGATAACATAACTAATGAACAAAAGAGAAATAAATAAATAAATAAATACTGGTACAGTTTGTAGGATCAAAAATACATGCTAGGCCAGGCTATAATGAAAATCAGTCATATATAATTGAAAAAAGGACTAAACTTTCATGTACGCTCGTTTCAATATGAACATTTGTAAAAAGAGTTAACGCTCCAAATATCCTTGAATCCTTGGATGTAGCCTATGGAAATATATTTATCTATGTCAGTGTGATCTTGAAAAACCAGCGGTAACAAATTATATTCAACACCTGATAACTATAAATAATTATTAGACGTAGCATCTTTAAATCAATTTATGAGTTCATCGTCAAATTCGTCAGAACGAAAGAACGAAACCTTAATAATATTTAAGAATCACATGTTACGGGACGAACAAAGAAAACTTGCATTCTAATCTTACTTCTCCTGGGACATTCCTCTAAATTATAATGCCTATTCAAAAAACAAATATCTTTTACAGAAATTACTTAATTAGTAATAATTATTAATTATTTCATTACTTTTGTTTCTTATGAACAAATAATCAAGATCATTCCTAAACCTTTACTTGAAAAGATAATTACTATTTAGATTTTCTTAAAAAGTGATTTTATGTTTATTTAATTTTGTTGATTTAAATTGTGTTCATTCAAATTTTCCACATTTAAATTTCTTATTATGCTTTTATTACTTTTTATTTAAGTGCTAGTAACTATTACTTCTCAAAAGTTTTATATACAACTGCCTATGTTTCATAATTTAAGCCTAATTTGAAAAGTGTAGATACAACTTTATTTATATAGTTAGCTATGATAGCAATGTAATGAAAAGGTAAAATAGAAATATATTTGTATATTTATTGCTTAAAATATATCGTTCTCAACTCTTTAGTAAACATCATTACTACAAATTTAAAACATTTTTAAATAAATTAGTACGTAAATACAATTGAGACATACATAAATACAACCTTCGTGGTTTTGAATTATGTGACATGTAAAAGCAGATCAGACGATGGTATAAACGGAAAATTATAATTAAAATAGTAGTTAGTTGCCGAAAATTATTTTAAACGTATAAATAAACGTAAAATAAAAGATTATTTTTATTTTCTGCTCTATTATTCTTTTAAAATATTATATGCGATAGTGATAAAAAAAGACCGCCATTGCACATTGAGATCGGTATCTAATTATATATATATAAATTGTATAAATGTGTCTATGTGTGTGTGTGCGTGGAATTATTGTTATATATATTGTTATTTTTTTTTTAATAGCTCACCATGATTCAAGCTCTTCGAATAATTATCCCGCGTGGACCTCGCCGCTCTATCCAGTAGAGTTCTGTCATTTATCAATTTGTTATAGTTGAAGTGTTTACTGGCGCTGTTCCCGGTGCGCGTCGTCGACGGCTGCGTCGACTCTATGGTGCGACGCTTCCTTAGTACCACTTCTGAATCGTCGACTACCACGTTATTTGGTTGGTTTGCTGCTATAACTAATAAAATGTAAAACCAAAATTAAACATTAACAATAAGAATGTATGACCTAATTGGCTAGAGCGCTTCAACCAACGGTAGCCAAGAGGCGTTCGTATTGTACTACATAACATTTTTTAAACGTTTTACTATAATATTTTTTATATTATAAGTGTAATGAATAACATTACAAATATATAACATATTAAACATTCATTAGTGAAGAGAAAATCAAAATCAAAAATATATATTGATATAATAATATTGTAAACATGTTTTCCAGCTTCACGCATTAACCGCATAGCAGGGGCAGAGAGAGACTGTACTAGGTACTAGGTGTCTCAAGACACTCCGTTCTCCACTTTCCGTCTGAATCACAGACATATTTTGTTGAGTTGCGGATTTCCACGCCGCGGCTCGTGTTATCGCCGGAGCGGAGAAATGAAAATAATTTAAATATCATCTAGGGGGAATCTATAAAAATATTTCTTATAATAAAACCCACAACCTCTCTAAATTTAATTATATCGATGATATTTGTTATATACTTTTCACTAACTAGTTAGACAGAGTAACTAAAAATCATTTTTATCTAAAAAGGGAGTAGTACAAATTTAACAATAAGTTTTCTCTCTACATAAACCCTAGCCAATGAAAGATATTCATAACAAAAATAAACACATAAATATTTTATTATTTCACTTTGTCTTGTTGTCTTGTTC
The DNA here is from genome assembly GCA_038994665.1 of Podotricha telesiphe. Lineage (NCBI taxonomy): Eukaryota > Metazoa > Arthropoda > Insecta > Lepidoptera > Nymphalidae > Podotricha > Podotricha telesiphe. The sequence goes on from JAOYRR010000157.1 coordinate 17,902, forward strand.
ACTAGAGCAGAAAAATGAAAATAATTAAATTACGATAATTTCATCGAGTAGGAATCGAACCCACAACCAATCGTGTTCACTTGCAGTCAGACGCGAACTGACCCACTGTGCCACGACGACATCCATTGTAATACTATCTTTACATTATATATATATAATAGAAAACTATTATATTCACATAACTAATACAATATTATAGTATAAATACAAAATGAAGCAATATATGTATTTGTATAGCAGTATGAGTTCATCAAGCATATGTTAATAAACATTCATTTCACGTAAAGCTTAGAACATCAACACATGAAACGTAACTTCTAGTAGAGTATAAAATACAATACATAATATACATCATTAGGTGTATAATATAATTACTGTATGTATTATATTCTTAAATAAACACTTAGAACATTTTAAAAAAATCAGTATATAATAATATATATATAATAAATGATCAGCTACATTTGCTACGGCTTCTGGATTTTAATACGTTTCGAATTATAAAATAAAAAAAATAATAAGACCATCGTGGTGCAGTGGAAGGGTCTGACTTGAACGTGACAGTTGTGAGTTAATATCAAACTTACGAAAATTATTATATTTTAATATTATTTCCCCGCTCTGTACTAAGACAGACGGTGAAAAACGTCATATTCAAATTGATAAAAAAAAAAACAATTTAACTTTATAGTAACTAAAATTTGATGGGCGAAAATAAGTAGTGTTTTGAATGCTAATACTATATTTATTATAACTTACAGTAAGAATATTATAAAGATTTATAGACACATAAATATTAATAATATAAATACATATATATATATATATATATATATATATATATATATATTTTTTTTTTTTTTTTTTTTTTTTTTTTTTTTTTTTTTTTTTTTTTTTTTTTTTTTTTTTTTTTTTTTTTTTTTTTTTTTTTTTTTTTTTTTTTTTTTTTTATATATAACAATAATTGAAAGTAACAAATGTACGACATACAACGCATAAAACAGTCAGCAACTACGTGGCGGTTAAATCATTTAGTCATAGATTAGCAATTTTCAATGCTAGCCATCGCTACGTATTATTTAACAGTTACAACTTAACTACCTGATGAAGATGTATAGATCTCTCTCTATGGAGATTTGTCTTATTAATCTATTTTAAATAACGTTTATATAGAGCATTTATTAATTTACACCTACTAGCTTTTCCCTCGCGACTTTGTGTGTGTTATCTTATAATATTGTTTTAAATATCAGTTTCATGGAAGCACCACAAAAATATATATTCACCCACTTAGAATTGCGAATTCTATAACAAACTAACTTAACGTAAAATCTAAATAAATTTTGTTAACAGTGTATAGTTTTGACCTAAAGACAATTTTAAGTTACGTTATTTCATCAACAAAAACACCCATACAAGTGGGTCAACCCGCTTACTGTCGGAATGGCTACCATTTTAATATTTTTTTTATATCTATAATCTTAAAAAATTCCAATGCAAATTAAATAAAAAAAAATGACTATTTTTTCTAACGTATTTCAAAAACCACTATTTTTTTTAATTTGTCCTATTACTTAAGAATTTTGAACTTTAAAGAATTTTGACATTTTGAACAATTTTTAAATGAATTTTAAATGTTATTATATCACCACTTTTAATATATATTACGATTTATAAATAGTCTAAACTTAATAAAAATAGTAATGAATGAATGAATGAAAAATATTAATAGTATACAACATCATTATATAAATAAGGCAAATGCAGACTTTATACGAAAATTATGAGAATGTATATGAAATTTAGCCTATAACATATATACTGAGCAAAAATACAGACGCCAAGATAGGTGTTTATATTTTAGTATCAATTGCCATACATGTCGCTAAGTTCACGCGTATTACACGCGTCGTAGCCAAGGGCTACAAGTAATTCAATACTCATTTTACGTTTCGACATTAGCTGTCATGGACAAACTATTCCTATTGTTTCCGTTGTAATTGTATAAAACTCACATCAGTTTAAAATGTTATTCACACACTTAGAAAATTGAAAAACATATTTAAAAAACATAAAAATAAAAAAAAAAATGATTTCTAAATATACTTATTTGCATTAGTATATAGCATTTCATTATAATTAGGTAATACGAACATAACTGGTTAATACGATTAAATGTATCTATCTATATTCATAAAGGCTAACTTCTTACCTTTCGGCGACATCTTCGCAGCGGCAGCTTGAACATTTTTACTTTTAACTGCCGTCACAAGTGTACTGTAAAACAAAATGACATTATAGTAGTACTCACAATATCGAAATTTTATTAACCAATATTAATTTGTATGCCTAGAATCTTAATTATAATTTTGATACTTCAACTTTAAATCTCGTACAAATAAACAAAAAAGGCTACCTAGGAAAGAGTCCAACTTCCAAACTCCTTTGATTCTGTCCTTTCCACCAGTGCAATTCTGGACGCTTGTCGATCAGGACAATGGCGTCTCCAGCCTCTATTGTCATCTGACCTTGTTTCCTATAGCTATCAAACAACATATCTATTGTAATTTTTATTCAATACATGCAATTGGTAGGTGGAATAAAAAAAAATAATTTGAAAAAACTAAATTATGTAGATACTCCACTTTCCGTCCGTTCACTGACATCGGGCGAAACCTAAACCTAAAGCCAGTAAGCTTATCAATGTATAGAATATTATAATTTTCGGGTAAATATAAATTTAAGTAAAGACTTAAACTTATCTCGAAATCTTATCTATTTCATCTCTATTATATTTAAAAATTGCAGAATTATCTGTTTGGACGAGGATGAGTGGCAGAAAAATCTTTTGAGTACTTTTTCCTAAACTACAAATGCTAGTGGCATTGCTAATAATTCCACTTTCTCAACACTCAGATAATATGATAATTACTTATGCAATACATACCTAAGACTAGCAATTGCGGTTTCGAACTTATTCATCTCCATATACCGTTGTATGCCCGCAAATGTGGGCCTCTCCTTTGGGTTCAGCTCCCAGCACTGTATCATTAGCATATAAACGTCTGGCGGACACGCGTTGGGCGCAGACAGCCGTTGACCTTCCCGCATTATTAGCCGAAGGATCTCTGAACCGTTTAAACCTCAAAACAAATACCAATTTAACAATATATAGCTCAAATAAACGAAGCTGACAGAGTAGGAAAGACAATATTTGTTAAATGTAGTTCAGTTCGTATATAAACGTGATTTATTAATACTAAATTTGTAGTTCAAAAAGATTACATAAATAATTGAAATTGTTATTTTAATTAACTTCGAAACAGAATTTATTTAAAATTATTGTTATATAATTTAATTTCACTTGTGCACATTTTTTCTATATAAAAATAAAAAATAACACTTAAGCAGAGATAATCTAACATTATACTCCATTCTTAGCTTTCCACCTGAAATAAGGACCTAGTGTGACATAGAGAAATGAAAATTATTTAAATATAAATATAAAAAATTACAGTTCTATACATTTTGTGAAAAGTTTGTCTATTTCCTAAATCTGTAAATAACACTTTAAAATGTTAAAAAGGTTAACCAAAAATTTGTAATTCTATATACTTTATTCTATTACTCAAAACAATTAATTAGTAGACATATATTTTTTAGTACTCTGCATCAATTACCGCGCTAAAAACGTTTTTAATTACTAAAAAATATTTTCATAAATATCATTAAAAATATCGTTATAGCTACTTCAAATATCATATCATTCATATTATTAAGTGAATAGAAAGATGGCGTGTTCACAATTTGTTCTTTAACACGCACAAGTGATTCGTAATTTAAGTACTTCTGATTTGAAAAAGTCTTAAAAAATGTATATATATATATATATATATATTAGATGTAAGCTAGTGTAAAAATATTCGCTATCTTAGCTCAGTTGAGGCGTACCGGGCCAAGATAATGGAAGCTTGAGGTGCAGGTTTCAAATGTCATTTAGCGACATTTATAATTAAAATTGTCTTCTATCTGGACAAAGATTGTGTGGCGTTAGGTTCGTATTATATTTCGCATTTTCGTTTAAATTATATTTCGCAAAAGTATGAATGTATAGTACCAACACCTTATCACGAAGTGGGCGAAGCAATGTTTACTCAAATGGAGGTATAACAAGGGCGCAAAAAAGGAAATGAAGTTTTAAAGTAAATAATATAGATTACACGCGAACGCGATTATCGAGGTTTCGATCTCCACTCGGTTTAATAATTATATTTTAATTATGTTAATTTCTCTGATTGGGTAAGAAAAAGCCCGGAGGTGGAGTTCCACCGTTCAACAAACAATGTCTCGAATTCGGGTGTCAAGAATGAGGTGTCATGGCACTAGTTTTTTTTTGCTACTAGGGTACTATGCTAAATAATGCGTGATATTAAAAAAAATTTACTACTACTTACTTTATTACAAAAAACTTACTTACTTACTTATTACTACTGAAATTATAGTAGAAATTCCAAAAAGTTTTTATAAAGTTCATTGTTATGCTGCATAATAGGTGTGGGAATTCAGCAAAATATAGGTGGCATTGTAAGATAGTATGAAACTTTATTCTTAAGTGAGAGTTTTGAATGGTGCTATAATTATGTTTAGTAAAGTGTCTATAAAAATCAAATTTATATATAGGAGTATATGATATTTATAAAGGTATGTTTACAGATTACCTACAATAAAACTCACTAACACATATATTTGACTAAACAGACATCCAAAAAATATTTAAAATATTATCTCGCTATAATTATGGTTAGTAAAGTATCTATAAAAATCAAATTTATATATTATAAAGGTATATGATATTTATAAAGGTATGTTTACAGATTACCTACAATAAAACTCACTAACCAGATAATATTTAAAATATTAACAGATTCGTTTTAGTTGAAATCAAACCTGCATCCATTTTTTTGTTTAATTAGACAATCAAGCTATGTCACAATAGTGTTTAGTTAACATAATGGAAATAATTACCCATCCAAGGTTCTTCCCCAAAGCTATACATTTCCCATAGTGCAACTGCAAACATCCACACATCAGAAGCATGCGAGAACTGCCTTGACCGTAATGACTCTGGTGCACACCATGGGAATGGTACACGGCGACGCTCACTCATCACATAACAATCATCAGTGTCTGGTAAAGCTCGCATTAACCCAAAATCACCTATTTTTACCTATTATGAAAAAACAAACAAGTCACAAAATAATAACCAAGAGCCTAATTGTTACATAATAAATTTATTGGCTGATATATATCAGCCATATATATGTACAATAAATAGTTGATTTGTAGTTATAACAAAAATGTGTATGTAATATAAATAAGTGTTTTTAATAATGAATAGTACATGCACTCACCAATTCTAGATTAGAAAGTAGTATGTTTCTACAAGCCAAATCTCTGTGTAAAAATCTGCTTTTCTCTAGATGAGCCATTCCTGCAGCAACTTGTCCTGACCATTTTGAAATAAAATTCAATGACACTTTGCCATCTTGTGCTCTTATGTAATCTAATAATGCACCCATTGGGGCTAATTCACACACCATCATAAGTGGATGAAACACTACACCATGTAGCTTGATTAAGTTAGGATGTTTTAAACTATGCATTGCTTCCACTTCCCTTCTGAAATCATCATATATTCCTGGCTGTGAAAATGCGTCAGCTTTCAATACTTTCACAGCTACTGGCACCATTTGATTTGTCTGATCTGACATTCTCCATTCTCCTCGTCTTACTACTCCAAAAGAACCATTACCTAATTCATTATGCAACCTGTCAAGAAAATTAATTATTATGTATTCTAATGTTAAATATGAAATTATTATAAGTTAAACTAATTATTTAAATGCATTTTACTATGGCAATAAATGGCACAATTGCATGCAAGCAAGCATGCAATTGTGCAGTCATAACTATATGTAATGAAATTATTCAACAATGTAATATAATACTTACACAATATCTTTTTCTAGTATGATACATGTAGTGCGACTTTCAGCTTGTGATTGAGGCCTTATAGCTAAATCAGTCTTTTCTCGAGTAATAGAATTTGAGGAACCAAATAATTTATTCCAAAATTTTCGATTCCACAGTTGTAATTTCTTCTTCCTCACTGTATCTAGCAGTCTTCGAATACCAGGCTTGCTAATACCAATCTTCTCAAGGTCCTCTGCATGTACATAATCAAAGTGTGCTAATCTTGTAATCTAAAAGTGATATCCCAGACATGATGTTTATGTTTATGTTAAGAATAATTTCTTATAAACAAAGTAAATAAACTTTATTACCTGTAATTGATCTCGGATTGGAACATAAAATTGTTCGAGTTGCACATTTTGCAAAATGTCACAAAGCCAGTCAGTATTCGAATCCATTTTTAGTCAAATGATCACTGGTTAGCTATGCAATTTGTTTATTAGAAATCTTCTCAGAAATAACATTTCTAGCAGGAAGTAAAAATTACTGTATATGAGAGTTGTTGTCCAACTATAAGCAGTGTGCATTAAAAATAACTACATCTATAACAATAAATTATATTTATGCACTTGTAAAAATTCTAGTTATATTTTTATAATCTATTTTTATATACAAAAAATAAACAACACAAAAACTAAATACAATGCCAGAAAGCTGCAAAACGAGCTGCAATATACAATCGGTAAGTGAACGATGTATCGTTCATTCACCAATCAATCATTCGATTATGAAGTTTGTTTGTATGTTGCCAGAAAATATATGTTTTAAATTAACATCATATTCTCTATAGTCATTTCTAATGGCTAAAGCAAGTAATAATTTTAATATTTTTTTATTTAAGTATTATTTATATTGATAAGGTATTTTATATTTATTAAGAATATATTTTTATCATTAAAATATTAAATAATATAGCGTGTGAAAATAATTTACAGCTGTAATAGAAATTTAGCCAAGAGCAACAATGCTACACATATGCAGCCAAGACCATTAAAATGTTGAACTAACTGTAACTGTAACTTTGCCCAAATTTATAATATTGTTATAAAATATAATATGTTTAAATGTTGGTAGACCACTTTGTTTTGAATTTCTGAATCCTACTACCATATTAAAATTGAACTGCAATCTAAATTGATTAGTTTATACCTACTAAGAAATTCGTCGTCACGAAATTTGAATTCAATTGTCATGTTAATGTTTAATTGTCACTTTGTGTTTTGTATCAAAATGACCAGGCTGAACATATATATCCTCCACTCCTTCAGAACCAGAAAAAACAAAGTAATATTTACATAATTTTCATACATTTAGGATAATAAAAACATATTTTTTTTAACACAACGGGACTTGTACCCGCGCCCCTTGTAACTGTAACTTGTACACGTTACCAAGAGGCACAGGTTCAATACTTTTAACTTTTTATGTATTTTTAGTTTCCCGCTCACCGCTGCTGCCATTCGGGACGTATTAAACATATTTAACGACGAAACAACGACCACTTTGCCCGCTTATGTTAAACTTGTAATATCTTCTAAGATATTTCTTTTAATATCATGCTATACTGGACAATATTTATTACATTAAATACATAGCGTATCTAACATTATTTTGTAATTTCATTACATATTATTACTGTGGACCATCCTTAAGTGAAAGGCTTTTTAATTTACCATACAAAGAAATATACATATCATTATAAGCTTTTTTATACACATTTTTAACACACAAAATTTCATAATATATTATTTCGTTTCACGTTTCCCTAGTTTCGATATTCATCTCTTAAGGTATAGGCAGACCAAAAATATATTGTATGTTTGGAATTCTCGGTTTTACTCTACTAAAATATGTGAGTATATTATTTTTCATTAATCACTCTATCTATTAATAAAAACTACAATTAAATCCATTTCGTAACGTTCGTTCGTTCAAAAGATCTAAGTTTACACAGCGGAGACAATTTTGTTTTATATTGTATTTATATTGTTTTTATTTTTTAAAAAGTTTTTGTTATGTGATTGACATCCAATGTAATAGACAGACAAAAATTCTACTGAATGGCTTTTCGCTTCTGTTATAATATTAACAATTCCAATTTTACTACAATTGATTTATTAAAACACAGATTTACTTTTCTATTCTTTTATTACATATATTAAACAGATTATTAAACATTTTATTTAATTTAAAATTAGATACATATTCTTTGGTAAATGATTTCACACGTCAAAAGTCAAAACAACAGAGTATATTATAAAATATATTCTGACAAAACGTAAAAGCTTAATTTTGTTAATTTGCTTAATGTTATTGTATATTATATAAATAAGTTAACGTCTAATTTAAAGATTTGTTTTCTCGTCTATTCAATAAAACAATGCAAAACTTTTCTGCAGATAGTATAACTGAAACAAAAACAGTTGATTTTGGTCTAGTACCTATTGATACCATATCTGAAAAGACTATTCTAATTCAAAATTTAACGGACGTAAGTGATTAACCATACACTAATATCCAAAGTAAACGTCATTTATTTTGTAGAACATTTTTTTTATATCATCGCTACTTTTATCTTTATCATTCTGTTCAACGAATAGGAAACTAATTTATTTTCAGATTCACCTGACATATCGCGTGTCATTGATGTATATTTTGGACAACATAGACCAAGTATTTAAGGTATCTGTAAATTCTACTCCCATCAAACCATTCGATTGGGCTGAAGTAAAAATTATATTTAAACCGAAAAATACTCGTCAATTCTATACTGATTATTATATTATAGGCGATACGTCTGGAAATACTTACAGGTTAAATTTGAAAGGAAAATGTTTTGGTAAATAAAAACTTACATTATTAGAATTCTCGATATTCAATACAACTTACATAAAAATGCAAATAATATGTATCATGTACCTATATGAGAACTTTTTCTATTATTTTATTTAGCCTATTTAAAAATATTTTTAATAATCCACCTAGGTCCTAAGATCTCTATCAACAAAAAGCAGCTTTTATTTAGAATTGTTAAAAATGTCAGCGAACAAAGAACTGAAATAGTAAATATTGTGAATAAATCATCCATAGACGCTACTTATCAATGGCTTTTACCCGCTTGTGGGTCAGTTGGATTTTTTCAAGTAAGAATAAAATATATATAGGTACTTACTCCATTTTAAAGTTTACACACACGATTACACGGTACAATTGCAAAAACTAAAAGTTTAAATTCGGACATTTAAGCAAAATTTTCACCCACCGTCACTTAGACTTTCGATCTTTGTTGCCAATTGGCTTTGAAACAGCTCGGCTAGAATTTTGTTTTGATTTTTGGTAAAAATAGTAAACCAAAAACCATTTCCCAGGGCAATAATAGATATACATAAATACCCGCATTTCCTTCGTTACTAAAATTCGGCTCTGCCGCACAATTACACAATTTTCTGACTTGTTAAAAAGATTTACCGCGGATTGATTAAAACGAAATAAGGAGTTCGGCATTAGTATCGGCAATTTTTTGGCGTCAAAAGGAAAAGTAAAAGGATAGCGCGAGAACTGAGTTACGCACACTAGGTTTTTTATTTAAGCACACTAGGTTTTTTATTTGTGGCCCTGACGTCGTCCGCATAGAATTCTAAAATAAAAATAATTTAAGCTACTCCTTGTTGCATCTGCCTGTGAAAGTCCCGTCAAAATCAGCCGTTCCAGAAAATTAGGAACAAAAAGACAGACAAACCAACACGGTAAAAAATGTTATTGTGCACATACATATGCACTTAATAAAAAGCGAGTATTTTAACATTACAAACAGACACTCCAATTTTATTTATTTGTTTAAATCCATATTCTATGACCTCTCTCCTCTAATATAGAAAGGCAATAACAATATAAATTAAATAGTATATTTCTATTATTTACTTTTAATATAATGCTTTTCTTTGTTTGATTGTTATTTTATAGATTTCAACAGGCAATTGTGGTGTTATAAGAGCTTTTGAAAATATTGCTACAACTATTATATTTTCCGCTACAGCGTTAGGAGTATATACGACAGAATTAGTTTGCTTAGTTTTAAATCAGGTTAGTTTCAAAAACTAAATTAAATATATTTACTATGTAAGTAGATATACTATCTACTTACGTAGTAAATATGTGGGTACTCCCACCTAAAATTATTATTTATTTTTATTTTTAATATCAAAGAATCAAAATATATTTAGCTTCACAAAATGTAATACTCAAAATAATTGTATTCAATAATATAAATATATTAAAATAAAATTACTATTTGCCAGGAACCTTTGTACCTTACCGTATTAGCATCGGTTGTATTATCCGGAACTCCGTTTTATGATTTGAAAAATCATATTTACCAAAAATATTGGAAACGGAAAAGTCGATCGGAAGTGTTAATAGAGAACAGCCTAAACCGATTAACTTATATACCTTCGGCATCCGTTTATGAAAAATATTTAGATTTTGGTACAGGCAGTGTTGAGGACAACACTTTAAATGTATCGCAAACGTTGTGTGTGACCAATCATGAGTTACAAGAAGGATCAATAACATGGATTATAGGTAAGTCTATGAGGTTTCTAAGCAAGAAAATAATAAAGTATAATAAATCTGCATTTAAAATAATTCATATGTCTTTTTTAACTAGATTACCATATACATATATTGTATTTTGACGTTTACGCGCTGTTATTTTTTGTTACAGATCCTGACAATGTATTCTTAATAGATCCAATTACTTGTGATATTCCACCTAATGAATCAAAATTGTTCACAATTAGATTCAGGTAATAAATTAAAATAATTTAGGCATAGGTAAATGGCTTTTGAAATGTTTTTAAAACGCTATTAACATTCTATTATATTTTGATACAGACCTAAATTCGATAATGAAGTATTCGGTTACTTATTGTGTGGGGATTTTCAATTTGAAACTTATGATGATGAATCGGAATATGTCAAAATTAAACACACCTGGTACAGAGTACCTTGTATTGGCAATACTTGGTTGCCTTGTGCTGAGTGGAGTACGGAGTGGGACTGCCCTACCGAGGTCCTGTTACTAACTAAGTATTATCTAGAATAGAAAATATTTGTAAATACAAATGAATGGTGGTTGGAACTTGCTTGAATGATCGTATTCAACTTGGTTTCATAGTTATAATCTAAATGTTTTTACGGTCAGATGAGAAGAGGTGAAGGATCTCGCCACTTTGTATATTGAGTACCTAAATTGGATTAGATGGATTAACTAACAACTCGTTGACTAAATCGTCAGCTCATAATTAAATAATGTATAAGTGAAAATTAGCACACTCTTTTAACCTCTTCGTTATTAAATAGGTCATTTTACCACCGACAGTCCCTGCTAGAACAACATTTATAAACTTTTTACTTTCAAACAAATCGGGGATACCCATGCATTTCAAATTTGAAGCTCCTTACAAAACGTAAGAAACAAAGACATAGATTAATATTTTAACATTTTGTACGTGTTATTCTCACTTAGGATATGAAACATATTTTTAGAAAACGTATAAAAAATTGGAAAATAGCGGAATATGAAGCCGCGCCTCTTGAAAACCGTCCAACCGCTCTCTGTTAAGCCTTACTTTTTACACCCGGCATCGTCGAAATTCTTATACGCTTATTATAAACTTATAAATAGCGTTCTCTCTTGCCAAACGAATATTTGAGTAGCAGACATTTGTAAAAATCTTTCTACAGAGAACAACAACAATAACTTGTAATAAGCGTATAAGAATTTCTACGTAGCTGTGGATCATATGGCTTAGTGGTTAGAGTTTTCTAAAAATGTTATTCATAACTTGGGTTATTGTATTTATCGATAGCGAGTATGTCACTATGTAAATATATTAAAACAAAACACTTTCATTATCTAGGAATTTTGTTGTAATGCCCATGTGCGGTATTGTACAAGGGCGTGGATGGCAAATAGTAACAGCTGCATTGGAGCCCATATCTTTTGGGGAGTATTGTGAAAACTGGGACCTTGTTATTAATAAATCTCAAACTGTAAGTTGAAATAGTAGTATAACCTTTTGAATGCTTTTTAAGTTTTAGTCTATAGTATCTATTAGTTAGGAACACTGGTAATTTACTCATAGGACTAATATGCTGTGTTTAAAATACGGTAATAGAATTTATTTCTCAAAAGAAATTTACATTTCACTTATTGAGAATACAAATTAAGGTTACAAATTATGTCTTAATTATTGTGATTGTATTACGTAACTATAAAGTGGATATCTTACTCTTTGCCCGCATTTACTTCTGTGAAGTTTACCCATATTCAAACAATATACAAGGCAGGCCCGGATTTTAAATTTGTTTTGAAATTATTAAAATATCGAGATGTTTTTTTGTATTCTTAGGCAAATTGTTATAAATTTGAACTCCTTCGTAAATGATACATTTCTTTCCATAATTGTATCGTGTTTTTGGGTAGATAGTGCCAATAATTTGGGCACTTCGAAGGGATTTCTTTCCTTTTTGTTTATTAGAATAAGGTAGAAGAGATAATTCACTTGTAAATTGTTTTTAAAATTTCACGAATATGAATACATGTATTATATTGATATAATTGACGAATATTTAAAAAATTCATTTCGTTATATATTTTGTTTGTAGCCGTTAATGGTTTAAAATGAAAAATAACTTTTATTATTTTGTTTTGTGTACTTTGCAAACTCCTAAGATTAGTTTTCGAATATAAAATAGATTAGATATATCTACATATGAATTTACATTATATACAAAGGGTTCTACCTAGAAGAAATATCTAATTAGCCTTTTGTCCATATATTTAAGATTTATTCTCGTAATTGCTTTTAAAGTATATAAGTAATAACAAAAGTATATCTAACTGCAAAAATGTGTAATAGTAATAGCCGCCTTAGTGTCGTAGAGAAGTTCATCATTGCAGCTTCTTAGGTACAGGGAGGTCGACCACTCGAGCTATACAAATATATTCTAGTTTAAATTACATTACAATTTAATCCTATAAAGTTCGATTAATAACTAGAAACTGAAGATAGATATAAATCTCTTTTGACCTTAAAATATAATTAGGAACTGTCTGATATTAAATAAATTATCTGCTTTTATATCAAACAGGCTCGTATTTGCCTGATCGGTAGTGCGGAAATAAGCCAAGTGGAGATGATGTCGCACGGGTACAGTCCGGATACGCACGCTGTATACGAGTTCCCGCCGACTATTACAGGATGCACAAACTACTGTACGGCGTTTCTGCACAATTTAACCAGAATGGAGATACAGTTTGTATTCATACATTTTTCATATGTTAAAAATATTTTAAATCGCACTTACATTCATAATACTAAGTTCATAAATGAAATATTAAAATATAATTAAAACCACAATTAAAGTGGAAAATAGAATTAGTGAATTTGAAGCACACTTCAGGTAACAAATCATCTTTCAAGTAACAAGTTCCAATATCAAGTGAACAAGCTTAGATGGACCACGGACCTTTTCACATATTGTTTAATCATTTGCACTCCTCCTATGCTTTTTTAATATGCTTAAATGTCTGTCTCTGACATATATATGCATTTTTATCTTGTTTTAGTATGAGGGTACTAAATAGTGCGTCTTGGCTGGGTGGAGATGATTTTGGCAGTATAGTGCTGCCTCCTAAAGAAATAGTACGATACCACTGGTGGTTCTTTCCTAAAGAACATAATAAAGTGTACGAAACTAGAGTTGTTTGTTCCTGCATTTGCTTGATCGATGAAAAGTTAGTATCGATAATCGCCATATAATCCTCAATGTAACCATAAGTCTTAGCGAGTTAACACAACACTAGCCTAGCCTATCTTATATGATGAGGTCAAGGAGAAAAAAACATGTCCTAAATCGACATTGAGTGTGTACGTGACGTAGCTGAAAAAATCTGTACGGAATACATACCTATATTTTGATATACCTACAATCCATGCTGGATAAATTATGGTTGGGGTTGAGTTGAGATAATCTTATTTCGCTATCAACTTTTAGCCCGTTCAAAAATTTTATCTATTCAGGCCGATTCCTTATAGTTTTAATTTATAAATTATGATTAAGAACAATTCTTTATCATATACCATTTCTACTAATAAGTATTTTATTATATACCTAAAACAAATACTTATTAGTAGGAGTGTAAAACACTCCTACTAATAAGTAACAATGTATATAAACAGTAATATATATTTTTTTAATAAATTCATTTATTTTAAAGAGCAGTTGGACAGCCAACAGAGCTTTATATCCAAATAAATGGTTTCTCAGAACTACCGAATTTAAGAGTAAGTTTGTAGAATATTTTTTCTCAATTTTATAAACATAATTAATGTTTTGAGGCCATCGCTGCTCAGTAGAATAGCGTCTAATTGAAAATCGCGACATTTCTGAATTAGATGCCCACTCGAGGAAATGAGTTCTCTTTCTTCTTCTGCCCACTCGAGGAAATGAATCCATTTCTCACTCTGGTATGACGAAGCGTGGCGTTGAGTAATTAATTGGAAAACTACTTTCTTACTTCGAAAATCTACTACTACATAATTAGAAATCTCAATGGTCTAAACTAGAGGCCGGAGAACGGAGAACGGAATTTCTCACACTTAGTTCTCTCTGTGTACCCATCTATGCAGGACGAATCATGCCGCTGTATTATTACTCTAAAACATAATTTCTTCTGATATAGCAAGTTCTTATGGGTATATTGAAATTCCGTATAAAAATATTATAGAAAATGAAACATGTCTTTCAGGTATTACCGAGAACGTTTAATCTTCGTGATACAGTAGTTGGGGAAAACGTTACGACGACGGTTACTCTTTACAACTACGGTTCATGTTATTTTACTTCCAAACTATATCACGTAATTAACGGCATGGGAGATGATTTTAGTGGCGATAAATTTGAAATTGATTCTTCTGTTGTAAGTTAATTTATTTTATTTTAATTTAAGCGTCTAGGGAAAAGTTATTCCAATCAATCGACTCAAGGACAATTGTGTTGTGGCGGGCGCAGAGCCGAGATTTATTTAAATAATTTTGAAAAAAATTATAAAGAAATATAAATATTTTCTCAAATTTTACATCACCTCGCAATTATTGAGTGCAGTAATTTTAAACAGTAATGTCTCAAGTTATAAACACTTTCCGTAAATCAATCTAGTTCTTTTTTTAAACTCTGTTTATGTTTCTGTTTTTAAAATACAGTGAGTCCACTGTTTTTGAGTAAGTGTTAATAGAAAAATCGGGAACTTAGGAAAGACACTCCGTTCTCTCTAGTCTCAAAAATGTATTAAGCCGTTTAGAAAACAATATAAATGTTGGAGAGTTACTTATATTTATATTTCTTTGATGACTAACAGAATAGTCTAAAGCCATCTCAGCACTGCGAGGTGAAAATGACAGTGATTGCAAACGGAGCTGGTTCGCGACAAGTGGATATTAAATACACAGTTCTATATCGTACTGAATATGACGAAATAGAAGAAATACAACCTATTAAAAAAACTATTTTAATTATTTGGTACGATGGGATTTACCCAACTATTAAGGTAAAAATTCACTCACTCAAGTCAAGTCAAGACTCACCTAATTGTATATAAAGATGAAAATCTAGATATACATATTTTTTTGCACTCAAAATAAATGTCTGGTGTTTTAAAAAAAAAAAATTCACATCAGCTATATAATTTATTAATATTTTAAACGTTGGTATGTTCTTAAAAGTGAGTTTTTTTTATTATCCTATATTGTAAATACACGTACTGTTTTATCTAATTGAGTAATTTCAGGTAAAGCGTACCATATCTGTACGGTGCCCAATCACTTTCAGCGATCACTGCGTATGGAATATAATCAACGTGCAAGAGTTTGTAGCATTTACTTCTTATAATTTTATATTTTGAAAATAATTAATTTATAAAATAATTTTCATATCATTGTTTGTTTTTAGATTCAATCAAAAATTACAGGACTGTCGTCCCAATGCACCTGGTACTGTCAACTTACACGCCCCAGACCTTTGTACTCGTCCGAACGATGTAGTCTTCATTTTGGTGTTAGCTTGTGTATATTCTGTACCTGTCCCGTTTAGCTTTCGCAGAGAAAAGATATGCGATTGTAAAATGTCTGAGGTCCAAGTTGGTATATCCACTTATGGAATGAGGCATACATGCTACCATAGACAACTGGTTGATTTGTCACCATTGAATGGTATTGTAGCGGTATGCATATGTATTATAATATTTATTCAGCTTTTTTCATTATAGCAATGTAGACAAGGTACCTGTCCACGGTCTTCTTTTATTCCCCTACGGCACTTTCAATTACTTAATATAAGATACATGTGATACAAGTGACTTGTAATTGTATAAATAATTGTAAAATACGAAATAAGTTTTTTAATTGATTTTATTAAGTGATAGTGATATAATCTGATATTATTAAAAAATATTAGTTCTTAATATTCCTAATTTAAAAACTGCACTAATATAACATCATAACCTATTATGCTAAAATTATTTATTATATATTATACAAAAAATATTTAATATATTTATTATATTAAACACTTGCAGCCAGATAGACCCGTTTTGTTGTACGTAACATTTAAATATACATACGAAGGACGCCATACCCTTTGCTTTATTATGACGATGCCTAACCAAAGGACCTTGGAGATATTTTTCAATCTCAATATACGTATGAATTCTATGGGATGTTTATCTCCTTTAAGGCGGAACGTCCGAGTGGATGATTATTTAACTGTTTTAGACTGTGGGCGTGTGCCTATTAACAATTTGGATCCAGTGACGAGAGTAAGATACATTATTGCAATTGGTTCTTAAATTTAAATATGATGTGAGACTTGGTTTCTGAGAAATAATTTAAACGGAACTGTATATTCACCATGAAACCTACTAATTCTTATTTTACATCCATATTATTTTGCGAGGTATAATATATATTATGCGTAAAATAACGAATTTTGTCTTTAAAACTTATATATTTAAAGTCAACTTAATGGTTGGACTTGACCCTGTAGTTTGATACAACTGACCGTTATCGACGTACCATTCATGGTTTCTAGATTTTATGGCTATACAATCCCACGGAGGTGTTTGCGACGTGGCGTCTCTTACGCGGGAACACAGTGGCCTCTGAAGCAATAATACGTTGTCTGCAATATTTTGCAGAAGTACCTCCAATGGAAAAATTAGCTCTGCCTTTCGCTTTTATACCTACAGAAATGATTGATTATGAGGTTATTTTTCAATTAATTTTGGTTTTTATATTAACATTTTCCATGTAGCATTTTCTTTTTTTTTTTTAATTTTACTTGTGGCGTCAAACGGGATAATATATATATATATATATATTGCTTATAAATATTGCCCGTGATATTTAAAGCAACAACGGTCGTCCAACTGCGTTGTGACAATACGAATAAATATAATCATATGTAAGTATAATAAAATCGGTTATAAAATATTATATAAAGTTTATTTGAACAATTTTACTATACTTCGTTATTTAAGAATAATATTTATATAAAGTAATATGACTTAAATTAATTTTTGTTACGAAACTATTTATACCTATAATAAAAATGTAGCTGGACGCAAAAAATTGTTATTTTCTTTTCTGTTTTGTATGTTTATCTGTCTGTCTGTACGTTTGTGCACACTAATCTCAGAAAAAGCTTAACCGATTAACTACATGTTTTGCCTATCGTAATTTTGGTAAGCGTCCCTTAACATTAACTGTTTATTATCATTTCAATCGTTTCATAGATAAAAATGTAACAACCATTTAAATTATAAATTTAAGTGTGATTTAAGTGATTTAGTGTGTGATTTAAGTGAGAACGAGTGAAAAAACGCAATAGTTTAGTCGTGTGTAGTATATACACTATATAACTATAATAAAATCCTATATTTAAAATTGAAATATATTTTATCTAAATAGGTGCTGTTTTATTGTTCCTTCGGGTATGACATAGTCAAAATACTCGTCAAAGGACAAGGGGGTTTGCCCAACAGCGTTGAAACAAGACTAGACGTACCTACCTACGTGGAGAAGTTAATCCGGTCGACGTACAAAAACGACGTTGTTAGTAAATGTTTCACGCATAAATAATTGTTATCTTATATCGCGTGCCGTACCGTTTTTTTTGCTAAGTCGCTGTTCCCAAATCTTAGTTCTAATCTAAACTTATGACTTATGAAAAAGCAGCTTCACGCTTTTTTTTATATAGCAGAGAGTATAGACTATAGTCAATGAGAATGAAATATCAAGACACTCTGTTCTCCACTTTCTCCGCCAAATCAATTTCTCTCTTTCTTTCTTCTTCTTTCCAGTGTTCGGGATGAACGAAGTGTCTTGACACTAGGTTCTCTCTGACTACTCTGATATGCGGGAAAAGCTGAAACAAGACTGTACACAAAAGCTTTTAATACGTTTATGTAAAGTTTTAACTCGCTCACAATCAGTCGTTATTCCAATGCGCCATGATGGCCTCAAACATAGACTTATATATTCATAGAGTTTATAATAAGGTATATTCTATTTCTGTTAGAAATTGTTAACTATAGTAGGCATTATATTAATTATGATTGACTCCTTTTCTATGATACTTAGGTATACCTGTCCAAAGAACACATGACACTGCCAATTATGCCAACACATTCGCTTTTAAGAGAAATAGTAGCCATAAACAATGACACGGACCACGTGTTGAGATTTATTTGGATGCCGTAAGTCCGTTTCTATACATAAATATCTAAAATTTATTTTCAGTATCACGTTTTTTCCCGCATAGTAAGAGAGAACCTAGAGTCAAGACACTTTGCTGTCCACTTTCTGCCCGAAGTCAAGACATTGCGGGTTGAGTGACGGATTTCGACCTCGCGCTTTATTTTAGGTGCCAGAGCGGGAAATTAATATGTTTTATATCATTTTGTTTAATCATTCCCCGCCACACTGCGCCAATATGACCTCTAAAATAATATACGTATTTGTATGATAATATAATCATATAAAAATAATATAGATATAAAATATATATGTATCTGCAATAAAATAGGTAAAATTTTATGTTCGTCCGTTAACTTCATATAGTGTAGATAAATGAACGCGTGGTGTTAGTTTTCGCCACTCACCACGCAATATCTCATAATTGGACGTGAAATAAAATTATTGCTTTCTTAAACGATGACAAAAGTCGAATAAAGTTTTTTTTTTTATATATTAAGGCCACGTGATTTTATATTTATTTAAAGTGCTATTCACACATTTAGAATAAGAAATTTGTAAGTATACCTGTCGGCTTGTTATAAATCTTTGAGTAAGTGGATTTCTCGTACACTCTCAAACGATTTTAGAACTGAACTAAAAGATTTTTTACAAATTGTTTAGAAAAGTTCCCGACTTCTCATAGAAAATCTTATGCCTTTTTTATAGCTAATATTATTCTCCGAGGGCGATTTGGAATTACAACTACTTGTACTTATCATATTTCTACTATAATACGAGTATCTAAATTTAATAATATTTATAAATACACATTTCAGTGAAAGAATAGCTAATATAGTCAATGTAGTGATGACGCCATGGTGGGGCGTAATTCAGCCCAAGAGCACGGAGTGGATCACCATCACAGTCTACACTTTACAAGAACCAGCTACACTTACGTACCGTATTTGTATACTGAATATTTATAAAATTTTATATAAATTCTAAAAAAATATTTTTAGAAAAGTTATAAAAATTTGAACACAGCGGGTGTCGGACCCATGCGCTCTACATCCATTATATTTTTTACATCTCCGTAGGGCCGTAGAGTGATTTTTACAAATGTCTGTTATCCAAGGATTATTTTTACGAGCAATAAACGATTGTTCGTAGAGGGAACTATTCCAATATGAAGAGTTCAAATTAAAGTTAAATTTACATACTTACTGATTGATTGTGTAAAATCTCATACAAAAAGTATATAGCTTTTTTTAAAAGTAGGTAGGTTATGTATGGCGGTAATTAATTTTAAAAACTTGTTTTCATACAGAACAACATTAACTTGTGAAATCTTAGATTTGACTGAACGCAAACGATATCAGCGAAACGAGATGCTACGAAGGATTAAAACGGAAAAATGTAACCAAGAGTTTATAATTACTGAAGAAGGTCTACATCATCCAGTAAGTACCTATATTTTGAATATTTAAACTTCCGCCATACTTGAGATATCTATGTAGAAAATTTTTCTTCTGACTGCTTGAGTTATCACTGAGTCCCATCCTATTCGCCTTTATTTATTTAAAAATAATTACAGCATATAAACGATTGCCCACCATACGTGTTGGATTTGAAGAAGCCACAACCTTCGTACATTGCTATGTCGCTGTCGATATCGTCTAAGGGTCAACGAGATGGATACCCGCGAATGTTATTGAAACAAATGTGGGAACAGGTATTCTTGTCTGAATATGAAGTATATTATATATATATATAAGTGTAAATCTACGTTTTGAACTTCATATTACTTCTTTTTGTAACAGGTTGAGTTCAAAATCATCTTTTTGTGTTCCAAATTCATCTTGTAAGAGTGAAACGTAATAAGTAGGATGAATTTGAAAACAAAGCGGGAATAATGAATTTGCAACTTCAGCTTCACGGTTAGCAGGATAGTGAGAGAGAACCTAGTGTTAAGACACTCCGTTTTCCACTTTCGCCTGAATCCGAGATATTGCGTGTCGAAACAAAACGTCACGCTTAGTCCGCGCGGTCCCCAGGGCGAATTAAAATTCGATACAAACTCCTCATGTCTATTTATTTTAATTTTGTTAGCGTATTCATAAACGACTGAAAATTTTTTTTTTTTTTTATTATTGTTTTAATGTTTTTTGTGTTATAGAATAATATAAGTACGTATATTTTTTTCAATAATTGGGTGGTGTATCTTTGACGCTTTTCTACTATTGATACTGACTAACATTTTATGTTTATAAAATTTTTCCTTTGCGACTTTCAGCCTCCTCAGTATGATCTATTATCATCAGACGGCAACAGTTACGGACTTCGTCCTGAGAGTACCGCTGGGAATAACATGACAAGGGCGGATATTATAAAAATTATCGATGGCATACTCTGGTATTTTTATTGTTGTACATATACTTTATTTGTACACCTCATTACATTAAACAAAATAGCCCCTATTTTGCCCCGATAAGAAAAAAGAAATGTACAATAAGCGGTCTTACGACCCAGACGACGACTATCAGACAATTGAGTAAACAGTTTTTATTTTTATGATATAGCATTTATTCTCAATTTGAGACTATCTTGGCGCAATGGGACGGTGTCTTACTGTAATTCCGATTGGTTGTGGATTCGATTCCTACTCGGTACTCCTATTATAGAGAAACACGTTTCCTTTAATACTATAATGTGGAAAGAAAACATATCTGTTACTTTATTATAATATTAGTGCGAATTGTTTCAAACATTGATTATATGATTTATGATAGAAACAATTACTCGGTTCAATTGTTTTATTACTAAGCAATTGCGTAATTTATTTTATATTTGCAATTTAAACTAAACTAAGCGTTTACCGTTGCCGTAGAAATTTCGGGAAATCCTCTCTAGTACTGTCCTACACTTTTCAAAAGGACCTTCATGCCAAATTTCAGCTTTCTACAGTCAATAGTTTCGATGGCGCGTTCTCTGTCAGTTTTTCAGTAATATATATATTTTAATATATATACTGAATATATATATAATTAATGTATATATTCAGTATATATATTTTTTTAGGGACGCTCTTCATAGTAAGATGTTTAGGACTCAAATAGAATATTACGCTAAAGAAAATATACCAACTTATAACCATTTGGTTAATGTCATTGAGTCTGATTCAAGGCCTAAACTAAGCAAACGGTAAGATATTTTGTTTCAGTTGTTAGCAGTATACTGTTCAAAATGTATACGTCTTATAAGACGACTTTGCAGTGCACTTGATACAAGTCTACTTACAAACGCAGTCTATGCAATCTCTGTTTGGATGAAAATGGGACATCTCCGAATCCTATAGGCAAAACTTTCGAATGATTTTAAAACTTAAGAGATATATAAGATTTTTTTTTTTATTTGTTTTATCTAAAAATATTAATCCTTATAATAAAGAAATAACTGCTGTAATATATTTTTTGTAAAAATAACTTTAATATTGAATTTGTTTTAAGGGTGACGTCCGGAATATGCGACGCTATAGTCAACAAGGCTATATTCCACGTATACAATTTGAATCCTAAATACGATGTCAAATTTCTAGAATCCGAATAGATGAAAACCGTTTAATTATACTTAATATGAATAAAAAAAGAAAACCAATTAAAGAAGTCATTTATTTGAACATAACTTAAAATGAACATGCCATACAAGCGCCTCTCTCCTGCTCTCAATCGAGTATCCTGTCCAGCCGCAGCTGCACCTTGTTCCGCTGCGGCGTGGCCACGAGCGTGACCGCCACGCGGTCGCCCAGCCTCGGCCGCAGCGTGCCCAAGCGGCTGGCGTGCACGAGCCCGTCCTCGCCCACGCCGCAGTCCACGAAGCAGCCGAAGGGCACCACGTTGCGTACCACGCCTGGAACGAGTGTTATTCATGATCAATATATATATATTGAAAAAGACATATTTAGAAAACGTATAAAAATTTGGACGCAGGGGGATTTGAACCCGCGCCTCTTGAAAACCGTTCAAGCGCTCTGATCGCTCTAAGCCATGCGTTCTACATCCAGCTACGTCGAAATTCTTATAATTTCCTTAGTGTGGGAATAACACTTTAAAAAATGTTAAAAAATATATATATATATTATATATATAGAACCTTACCAGTCAAAGACATTCCTTTTTCAAGTTGGCCTCTTTCTTGTACGGCCATAGAGTACACTGGTCTGCAGAATGATATCGTATTGTCTTCGTAGGCTTTCTGTTTGAATGCGTTTATTATTAGTTCTAATGTACTAACTTCAGTGTCCAAGTCTTTACTCATTGTTTCAATATCTATTGAGGAACATTTCCGTTCGGCCAGTTCAGGAAAATATGGTTGTGTTAGCTCCTTTATGTTCACTCCAATTTTCTTGGCAAATCTATTGAATTAAATGCACTTTTTTTTTTTAGTAGTAAAGGATATCGCGGCGCAGACGTACAGCTTCTGACTATTGTAAAACGCGATTGGTTGTGGGTTTGATTCCCACTCTCGGAGGAACGATCATAAGTTAATAATTTTTTTTTTGATAGTGTCTTTACACCAAGAGAGAGAACTTATCTCTCTGCCTACTCTGCTATGCGAGAAAAACGTAGAGCTGTACATCTTTTTATTATATCAAACAATAAATATACTATTTTTGTGTAAATAAAATAATTTGAATATATTAAGGATAAAATAGTTTTAAATTATATTATTATAAAGGTGAGAAATATTGGTAAAAACCACGTTTTTATTTAATAAAATTTACATATAATTGTTAGAGATGTATTCTTGAATGTATATTTGAAGTAAAATATTAACTCATTCATTTGCTAATTTGAATATTTGAAGCAAAAACTTATGATCAATAATTATATTAAAACAAATTTTATTCGTCTTTTGAAAAAATAATAATGTAATACGTACGATTTGGCTATAGAATAACTTTCAGGGTGTATGATCGTAGAATCAAGTGGTTCAGGGCCTCCTAAGACTTTCAAGAACCCCGCACACTGCTGGTAAGTTACATTTCCAATTCCACTGACTTTTAGTATTTCAGCTCTTGTCTTAAAACCGCCATTGTCTTGACGATATGCTATAAGCTTTTTGGCACGACTTTCATTTAAGCCGGAAATACGTCTGTAAATAGTAATATAAAGGTTAGTATGGCACAGTGGAACAACGTGACTGTAATTGCGATGGTCGCGGGTTCTGCGTACTATATTTACGTTACGACCGTTACGTGGCGGGATTTGAACCCGTGCCTATTGAAAATGCGTTCTACGTCCGGCTGATTTTTGTTGTTAGCATCTCCAAATAGCATTCTCTCTTGACAACCATTGTTTTTACATACATAGTAAAGTGATAAAGCACCTGAGCATGGCGTGCGAGGCGGTGCGGAGGTCGACGCCCGCGAGGCTCACCGCCGCCTCCACCGTGGCCTCTAAGGCGCCCTCCAGCATTTTCGGCGGAATGTCGTGCTGGTAGAGGCCCACGCCCAAGTTCTTAGGATCTACCTGAAATCATCATTAAAGTGTTTTTCGAGTTGCCAATTAAGAAGCTATATTATATATACTATAGACAACTGGGAGGTAAGATGTTAGGAAATCATTGTCATTTAGTCATTTTTGTAGGTAATGATTGAAATATCTGAATGCTGACTATTGCATAGCATATAATGAAATTTTAATAGTGTTCTTCTGCACATTTGTACTTGTAACAGTTTAACAAGGACCCGTCGATATAAGAAACTCAATGGTCACTTTTTAAATATAGAAAGAAAAATTGTACATATTTTTACAAATATTTTGCAAACAAAGGAAATTTGGAATACTTTTAAGTATATACGGAGAAAAAGTGCAGAAAGCTTACATATTTATTTAAATTTATATACAATAAATTATTAAATAAATGTTACACATAGTACCACGTGTTGAAAATATGCTTCTGTATAAATATAGATGATTAAAATGATTTATATGTAAGACTTGCCTTAATCAATTCACCTAGAGGATCTAAAACTCGTCGAGCAATGGAGAGTGCCGATATCAAATTTGGATCCATGTTGGGATGTTCCTAGAAATATCAGTTATTACAAAATAATGAATCTAGTCAATTTGTGAACTTCATTTCAAGAAATATTCATTTTATATCCATAATAATAAAATTTCAGTTATTCAAATCTTTTAATTGCATGCATGTGTGTGTACAAAATCAATAGGAATCGAACCTAGACACCGAAATTTCTTGGCTACCACTTCTATAAAATAATGTGTTGCCTTAGGTATACATTAAAATATGTTTTAAAATTGAATACATGATCACCTTTTGCGCTTCCTTACTAATAGAATAAATAGAGGCGCCCTGTTCAGGTACAATAATGACTGGCATTCCATCGGATATACGATGTTTCTTGAGCCACAACTCAGTCTCCCGACAAGCTGTACCATTGCCGAGGCCAATTAATTCAACTCTGAAAAAATATATACAATTGGGACTTTTTATTATTCAAATTCGGTAAACAGCTTCATATCCGGTGTTCTGCATAATTAGATAGCAAAGGGAACCTAGTGTTAAGACACTTCATTCTCTACTTTCCGCCCTAATTCGAGACACGTTTGTTTTATTTTATTCAACTGGGGCTTGCGTTCACTAACTAGCACTGACTGCGTTTACGGTCAGACGCCAGGCCACTGCGCCACGGTGGCCAACTTTATGAATACATATATATATATATATATATATATATATATATATATAACTTTAATTTTTTTGCTTAATCTAAGGCAACACTACTGCTATAGATATCTTGTGTCAATAAGCTTACAATGAAATTTATCTTATTCAAAAAATTGAAATTTACTTATAACAAATCTTTAAAAATCAAAATCAGTTGTTACAAAAATTTGGATACAGATCATTGTCTTGATTTGTCAGATTCTAAAGTATTTCAATGTATTAACAGAATTTACCTGTGCTTTGTTAGAAGACCTTTTAACTGGTCAGCCGCTTGGTCTTGATTTGAATGAAATTTGGGATAAATATTACAAGCTTCTAATTTTCCACCAGTTATGTCAATAACTCCCACCTATAAAATAAGTAGGTTTAAGTAAAATTTTATAATTTCTGTCAACTGTTTAAAACATTGAATTCTAAAACATGTTGAATGTCAATAACATTAAAGAAATACATGTCTCATAATAAATATATTTTTTAGAAAACTCAAACCTGCGCCTCTTGAAACCATCCAAGTGCTCTGACCGCTAAACCATGCTACATCGAAATTCTTATACTTTGGTTACAATATATTTTTGTTGTTCGCTAACAACTCTGTCTCTGTAGAGATTTTTACAAATTTATGCTACCCAAAGATTATTCCTAAAAACAGAGCACTTGTACGGTTTTCTAAAGTCTCCAGTTCGAGTCCTTGTTCAAATGTTTGCTAAAATGTCTCATTTTATTTGAAATATTAACATTAATTTTGGGAAGAATTTGAATTAATTTTGTTAAATCAAAAATTCTGCTAAATTATTATATTCATTTTTTTAGCTTCACAGTTTAGCTCTCATAGCAGGGTGAACAAAGCAAACTTAGTATGAAGAGAATACACACAATGCCACAATGGTCTCTAAAAGGTCATTGAATTTATAATTTATTTGTGTAGACTAATGTTGATTGTATGTACCTTGCACCCTGCTTTAAAACCAGGATCCAAACCAGCTATAACTTTATTCTTTATGGGTTCAGTCAAGAGATATTTCTCAAGATTACTAGTGAATGTCTTGACAGCTTCTTTTTGGGCAGCAGCAGTTAAATTTGACCGCACTTGTCTGGAGAGCCATGGTTTTATAAGACGGTTGTATGCATCATCTAGACCTTTATGGACCCAGTGACTATTTTTCCATAATGTAAGGCAGTATCTAAAAATAGTGAAAAGTGGATAGATAAATAAAATATGAAGGCCATTGTGGCGCAGTGGGACAGTGTCTGACTGTTATCGTGATTGGTAGTGGGTTCGTTTCTTACTTGGTAGAATGATCATAATTTAATTAACTTATATACTTTTTTCCTCACTTCAGGGTAGTCAGGATAAAACCTAGTGTCAAGATACAGAGTTGAATGGAGGAACTCAACACTGTGCTTTGTCTTAGGTTCCAGAGTGAAGAAATGAAAACAATTTAAATACTCTAATCCTCCAAGTGGGATTGATCCGCAAACAACCGCTTTTACAGTTAGATGCTGTCCCACTGATGATGGCCTCTTATATCTTTATTGTCATTTTGATTACTAACAACTAAAGAAACCTTCCTGCAATATAACTTGACTACTTACATAGTCTGGTTGAACATATTATAGTCATTTTACAATAAATCAACATGATCTCATTTCACAAAATTTCAAGAAAATTTCAAGCAGGTCAGCACCTCCTTAATGAAGAAAAAGCCATTACAGAATTATTTCTTGGCCTAGAAACAGTAATTTATCACATTTTCATTACCTTTCAAGTTTATTATAAAACCAATCAGGAACTATAACTTTTACAGAAAGTATTTTTTCATCTTCACCTCTATTAATGGCTAATGTTTGATAACATTTGACAAACTGTACTGGGCATTTCCATTGAAAGTATACTTTGTAAGTGTCTGGATCTGATTTGGTGGTCACTTTTTTATGGCCATTATCTTTTTTTTCCTTGGTAGAACTTTTAGTCCTGCTGCTTTGGATAATAAATCGAGTTTCTTCTTTTCTGAAATATGGGTGTGTATATTATATATTTATCTTAATTTTTCAGCTTTTTATTACATAGCATAATAGGCAAAGAGAACTTAGTGTCAATATAATGGTATAGACACTAAGTAGGCAATGGCCTATACAGTCAGAAATTAACACACTGCACCAAAATGGCCTTTATAAATATTTTTTCTATATACAATATAAGCGAAATTGTTAATTACATTCTGCTAATTACTTTATACTTTGTATAGCACATTGTATTTCTATACATTATTTTTGTTTTAAAAACCAGGGTCATAATACAAAAAAAAATAACAAATGTACAGAAGGTGGGTTTATCCATCTATTATGTACCCATCTATTCCAGACCACTTTAAGGCCGGAACAAGTTTTGATACAAAAGTAAATAAACAACCATAACTTTTTTCTGTGTCTATAATTTATAATGTACAATCTTGACACAAGGTTCTCTCCGACCATCTTGCTATGAAAAACAAAGTCAGATGCTGTTAAAAAAATGCATAGCCAAATTGTTTAAAAATGCGCAATTCATATAATACAAAAAGCAGTTTCATACTTTTTTTCCCAAATATCAGCATAAGTAGAACCTAGTGTCAGACACACTGTTCTTCACTTTTTGCTCAAACATTGCCTGTTGAGTGGTAAAAGTCAACACCACTCATTGTCTTATGAGACTAGGGAAATAATGTTAATTATAATATAATTATGTCCCCAACACTTAGATCAACAACTACTGCATTTACAGACTCAGATACTTACAAAGTTCTCATTTGTTGTAAGACTCTAGCATCCTTGTATATAATATCAGCAACAATATGTGTTATATGAGATTCCACTTTATCAAATGATGATAATTCATCATTCTCTTCATTACAAAGACTTACTAAATCTATATATTCTCCATTCAGATATCGAACTGCATAAGATTCTAGGCCTAACTTTCGAGCTCGCTCCGCCAATGATAAAGAAGATGACTTTAATGGTCCATACTGTAATAAAAGAAAGTTGAAATATTTTTTTATAATTAAATACAATAAATTAATTGAAGCTTAAGAAAATGTGAACAAATTTGAATATGTGATAGAATTTAAATAATGAATATAGACTTACCACTAAATCAAGTTCAGATAAATTCTTAGCTTTTAATACACTTTGTTCAATATCTGGAGTAAGCTTGTTTGACTTTTTTAAGGTACTCAATACAGATTTTACTTTCTTCTTAAATTCAATAACATTTTGATAGCTCTCATACAATTCTTGAAGTCTAGAATAATATAATATCCATTACACCTCAATAACATTAAACATAATCAGAACATTATATGTATTTATTAAAAATATATTACAGGCAAAATACATTACAAAGAAACATTTAAAAAAAATCTTCTTTTAATATACAATGCTACAAATAATATTTTCATTTTCTTACAATGTTTTTTATGTATTTCAAAATATATTAATACCGGTCTGGCATAAGGTGGTCTACAGCTTCTTTGCGGTATCTAGCAATAAATGGTAATGTGCAGCCCTCAGACAAAAGAGAAATAAATTTTTGTGCAAGTTGCTGTGATATATTTTCAAAATGTGACAGCATTTCAGCTTCATTTCCATAACTACTATAAGGATCATCATTTATTTCAGTATTTTTTTTAGTGTTTGGATTATTTAAAACGTCCAAGTCACTTTTACTGGCTGCTTTAATGTTTCTTTTAGCTACCTGTTTAGTTTTTTTAGGTTCTTTTTTTTCTATAACAGTATTTTTAACAGAAACTGATTTAGCACTTTTAGTTTTGTTACAAATTTTCTTTTTAGTCTGAGGCTCATCATTATCACTATCAAATTCTTTTGTTTTTCTTTTCCTACTACGGGTTTCCTTAACTTCCATGGTAGCAAAAATTAAATTCTTTGAAAATATTTAAATTGAACTTAGTTTTCTAAGCGAGTCAAAACTTTTAATCAAAGAACAAATTCAAAATAAAGTTTGCTTAGAGATTAAAACTACTATTGTCACTGTTGCGTTGATGACTTATAGGCGTGTTATTTGAATACAACTATATTGTGTAATTACTACATGTAATGGAAAAGGCATGGTGAAGTCTTAATTTAATTGATAAAATAAAAGAGTCTTTGAGTCATTTCTGATAATAAAGGGTCATTTGAAAATAAAATATATAATAAATATATTACATATAATGTATATCTGTGCATTATAGTATTTACATAAATGATTAATTCAAATTAACTTCCTACAATATAAGAGTAAAATATGTATATCTGTACATTGAACATATTTACGTAGAAATAATTTAGGATGAAAAAACAGTAATTAGGAATTAGAAGTAATTTTGTCTGTCGGTCTCTTTAGAATTACTATACGGATTTGAAAGAATCTTTTTTTATTTTATAGCTTTTAACCCTGGGTAAGATTCAAATATAATGGCCGTTAAAGACTAAAATTCCGAATGTAGAATAGCCCTTTTACAAAATCTATTCACCGTGATAGGCATTCATTGACCAACGTAACAATTAAAAATCTTGAATATGATTTAGAACTACGATAGACAAACTAAACTATACGAAATATATTCCTAAATCCCACATTAGTAAAAACTGTTCGATGTAGTGGGCTCTTTGAACCTTGCGACCGTCGTGGCGTAGTTGGATAGAGTCTAACAGTAAACGCGATGGATGTGCGTTTAGTTCCAACTTTATAGAATGGTTAAATTTGTAATGTCTTAATTTTTCTCTCCGGTAAGACAAAGATGGGTGATGAGTTTCGACATTCTGTACGCGACATTACAAATTAAAGTGTATATCGGAGAACTTGGTGTCACTAGGTCTTTTTAAATATTTTTAGGTGAAGTTATAAAAAATAGTACGTAGCGAAACTCGAAACTGCGCCTCTGTAACTGTCCAAGTTCTCTGACAGCCTGAGCTGTGTTCTATACCCGGTTAGGTAAAAGTTGTCATAAGCTTATAACAACAAACTTTTGTTGTTAGCAAGCAACTTATTTTTGTTGATAGGGTTCAAAAAATTTCAAGGCAGTGGGAACTGCATTGAAATTTTTTAATCTTCCTAAAAAATGTTTTTCAATTTCCTAAGTTTTAGTTTTTAGTTAGTTTTTAAAACATAGTGTAAGCATCAGCACAAATCCTACTTGGGTTTTATATATTTTCATTTACAAACGATATACAACTATGAATTGGATGAGGGATAACTTAAGTAGGTTTCTTTGGTCCTCAAAATATGGATGATAAACAAAAATAAGAAAATGTAATATTTAGTAATTTTTAATAAACATTTGTCTACATCTTCATTCCAGTCTATAAAACCTTTATTTGTAAGATGTATTTTTCCATATACAAATCCTGACGATTCTGAAAATGAAAAAAATAATTCGAAAATTGCATTATACTTAAACAAATATATTTCAATTTTGAAAAATAGCTATAAAGTAAAGCAAATCTAATAATTAAAACCTATAACAAAAAAGCCAGTAAAATAATTACCTAAGGCTCTCAAAAATTCACTAAATGTATCTTTGTTTCGAATAACACTTGCTATGTATATGTGGATATTTCTATTTCTCTTGTGAAACAAATTTAGAACATTTAGCAATGGCTGCAATATAGATGGATCATATACTATGTCCGACCCTATTATAATATCTGGTACTAGAGTAGGAGACAGTTCATCTACTTCATTCCAATCCAACATCAAAACACCTAGAACATTAAATTATAATTCATAATATTAAATCAATTGAACATTACAATAATTGGAAGGAAATGTTAAGGAAAGGTAAGTTTTATTTTTTTATCCATTATCATGATTCTCTGTTTTCTGCTTTCCACCCTAACCTGAGATATTGAAATTCACCTCCAAACTTTGTTATACTAGAGCAAAGAAATCACAATAGTTTAAATATAATCATTCCCTTGAGTGGGGATTGAACCCACAACCATTGTGTTTACAGTCAGATACTGTTCATCTTTGCCACAATGCCCTCTGACATTCTTTAATTTTATTACATTTGTAAAAATATTATAAATCAACCTATTTTTTTATCTTCAGTTTTATAAAATTTTGCTGTTTCTTTTTGTTCAGAACAAGCATTGGGAAAATTTATTTGAATATTTTCATCAATAGTTTTCAGTACTTCAGTATGACAATCAGTCATTAGCATAGATTTTATCCCACAATGTTCAGCTATTGTAATGCCAGTTAATCCGACTCCAGAACCAAGTTCTAATATTTTCTTATCAGAAAACAATTGCTTACTACTTAAGGACCAATCTGACAACATAAGTGCAGCCTGTAAAACAAAAATATTAGATTCTTCATTTATTTTTAATCAATTTTAAATTTACATTTTAGAATTCATACTAAGTAAAAAAATAGTATTAAAGATCAACCTTAAGCCAAATCAATGTTTTCTTTTACCTCCCAAGTTCGCAATCCAGTAGTCCCATTAATGACCATATTTTTTGTTTCTTTTATGGTTATAATATTATTGAAATTATTGTTTATAACATAATGTTGGTAGTTGTAAATAGTATTATTATAATTAGTCATAGTAGAACAGACAAATGTATATATATCATCATGTACTTCCTGGCTAGCTTCCAAAAGTACAATTAGTTTTTTAAAAAATATTCGGCAGAAGTTTTTGTTACAAGGATATTTTTTAAATAAACAAGAGTATATAGTTTCATTTAAGAGCAGTTCTTGAACATCCCATGTCAGCAATTTGATGTCGTCAGGCTGAAAATAAATTATAAATAGGTATACCCCACAAAAATACATAAAGCAAAGATGTTTTTTACATCGTTCATAATCTTAGTTTTACTTACTGAAAGATTTATATGTGAACCTTTATAGAAGCTCAATTTAAGGTCTTTAATTAATTTGTCATTCTTACACATAATGTAATATTATTAAAATATATTATTGTTACTTAAATATTATTTTCACTATATTTAATTAATTATCACTTAACATAAATAAATCACAATGATTTAAAAAGTTTGAAATCTTTTATACTTGTTTATGTCAAAATTCAAATAAAATTTGAGTTTATACATTTGTATTGACTATTGAGCATTGAGAGCGTTTGACGTAGAGCAAAATGCCAAACCTATCCAAATAAGTTTGATGTAATTATTAAAATTTTGAATTGTTTTGTCAGCGATAGTCTAGCTATAAATATTTATACTTTGAACCCTTAATATAATATTACATAATTACTATTTTAAAATTTACCCGAACGCTTTCCAAAGTGTTTTCTCTGTTTAGCGTCACAGCGGATTGAACAAAAAGGTACGCCTAAATTTCATAAAAGATAACAGAATAATCATAAATGAATAATATAATTGAATATTTCGCAAATGTCAATGTCAAACAGTTAGTCTAAGAGGTTATTTTAAAATTTAAGACTTTAGATTTTTTATTCATTGCAGCTTTTATTCATTATTAATTAAAATAATAATTTCTAGATGTCAGATAGTAGTAAAGCAACGAACGATAAATCAGATAATGGGGAAAACAATCAAGCAAATGAAAACAAAGAGTCTTGGGGCTACGATTTGTATCCCGAAAGACGAGGGACTTTTAAGCCATCAGTATCTAATATACTTTTAGGTAGAGAAGGGAAAGAAGGAATAGAAAAAATGAAATGTGAGAAAAATGTTTACAAATGTATTAAAGAGAGTAAGTTATGTCTATTATTATGACGAAGGTATTTCATAATTTTTGAATAAAATTACGACAATAAAATTATATATTATGTAAATATTAGAATTTTTGTCATTTATAATGTTTTGGTTCGTTATGTAAATATACCTTTATTGTCAAATTGTTATAGGTCCCATTGTAAAGGTTATGTTGGCTGCACTCAAAAGCTCTGGTTGGTTAGTTGACTTCTAATATAATTTAAATAGAAAGTTCATTTGCAAAATATATAAATATTTTCTGTTTTTGCAGTCCAATTGATATAAGAAGACATATATCTTGTGAAGTGTGTGATTATTCAGTTAGTGGGGGATATGATCCCCAATTAAATCAGGTACTACATTCTTATTTTAAGTGTGACAAATCTTGAAGTGAATGTACTAAGGAGTCTTCCTTTATTGTGTTATATATATTTGTAGATTGTAGTATGTCAAAACGTATCAACAAGGAAAGGTATGGTGCAAGGTGTTTTGACTCATGAAATGATCCATATGTTTGATTATTGTCGTAATCAATTGGACTTTAGGAACATGGAACATTTAGCTTGTACTGAAATAAGAGCAGCTAACCTTACACATTGTTCCTTTGTAAGTGCCTGGTCTCAAGGGGATGCTACTTTCACCAAAATAAAAAAAACTCATGAGGTAATAAGAACTATCTCTTGTTTTACTTTTTTTATTTTTGTGTACAATAAAGATTGTTCAATTATATTCTATCAATAATACTTCAAATAACTTATTAAAATTTGCTCTTATTGTAGGATTGTGTTAAAACAAAAGCACTATATTCAGTACTAGCTGTACGTCAAATAGGAAAGAAGGAAGCTGTTGATATTATAGAAAAAGTTTTTCCAAAATGTTACAATGACTTAGAACCTATTGGTAGAAGAATAAGACGAAACTCTGATGACATGATTAGAGCTTACCAGGAAGCTTCTTATTATGGATATGAATAATTATGGGTTAGCAAAATGTATAGATATGTATATGTTATTGCATTTCTATTGCAGTAGTAGATTAAATAAAAGAAATGTTAAATTATTTAAAATAATGTCTTTTATTTCAACTATTTACAAGTATAAGTATTGTCTAATTTGATAAATATTCAATACTGTCCCTTAACTAGTTATTGACTTCCAAAATTATTTGTTTAAGCACAATTTAGCAATTCCATTAAAATGTAAAATTTTCACAGGCACTAGTAAACATTTGTGATTCAGGAAAAGTTGACGGACAAAAAGTTTACAAAAATAGATTATAATATATAACATTTTTTGAAATGCAGATTTCTTTATTAACATAAATATTAATCAACTTAACTTTAAAAACAATTTAATATTCTCAAAATTTTATATTTATTACTAATAATTTATTTAGATACTTAATATATTAACTTAAATTCCATTCTATATATTAAATTTCCATTGATCTGTTAAAATAGCATAAGAACTGAAAAGCTATAAACATGTAGCGTTAGGTCCCAACATTTAACTTGATTAGCAAATGGATAGACAAAATACAACAGAAATATACAATCCAGAATACACATACAGTTAAGGGCTTTGAATTAGATATGTATTCATGTATTTCTTTATTGTTAACATCTATTAGAATTGAAGTGAGGTTTATGTTTAATTTAGTATTTTTTTTGACTGGATATCAGTCTGCACAAGAGTAAATTACTTATTGGGACAAGATTTATGAATTTGGAATTTTGTGCATAGAAAATATTTGTGCTTACATGCTTCGAGAGTTAACGGTGAGCAATTAAAGCAATTATGATAACAACAACTTAACTCTACTTCACTGCTATTTATACATGACTAGTATGTAAGTTTAAGTCTTAAAAATATTATTAAAATAGAATAACTGTATGTACATATGGTTTTACAACAGCATCAGGGAACAGTACCTATGATGATAAGTAAAAATAAACATTTGCCATAAATATATAGATTTTAGAATAGGCTTAGATTTTACATTGTTTGTAAATAGGAGTTATATTAC
This sequence comes from Podotricha telesiphe, assembly GCA_038994665.1. Lineage (NCBI taxonomy): Eukaryota > Metazoa > Arthropoda > Insecta > Lepidoptera > Nymphalidae > Podotricha > Podotricha telesiphe. Next base: position 53,235 of record JAOYRR010000157.1, read on the forward strand.
ATATATAGATAACAATTTATATGATATATCTTAATTAACATGATAGTAAGAAAATATAACGCAAGACAGTACATGTACATTTGGTAGAAGTTTTCGCGCATTTTGTATAACAGTAGAGTCGTTAGCCTAATCACAAAAACCTTTTATTTATCTAATGATACGTAGCAAAAGGCACGGTAATAAGGCTTGACATAGAACATTATTTAACCTGTTAAATTTTTGTGGTCCCAATGTTGCATCAAATATTTTTTGATATTTAAAGGCAATTATATAATTGCCATTGGGTACATACCCGATAATTTCTCAATTTAATGTGTAAATAAGCAACAAAGAGATTCCAGTCATATTTACGAGTAAAAAAAACATCTTATGTCATAATATTGTCATTATTTCGCAACGCGCATAAACATATTCATATAATCATAATTCAATATTAAAATATAATGAAAATAAATTATTAAATTTATAAAACGAAAACAATGCATTGATTTATAGTGTAATGAAGAAATTTTCACTCTATGCGTAAAGATACAATAAATATGATATAATAAGAGCTATTCATAAAAAACTATTTTTCTACAGTTACAATAGTTATTTGTATCAAGATTAGATAAAGGACGGATGAAATATTACAAAGAGATAAGAGTAGGTATTTTAAAATATCATACATTTATTTTATATTATGCATGACATATATACATAATATATAGTTAAAATTGTCTTTAGGTTCAGAACTATTAAAGAACGACTACTAAATAAGTTCAAAATACTTAATGAAAACAATATAACAATATTTCAATGCATAACATATCTATAAACTTTCAAAATCTACCAAACAATTTATTGTTTTAAACTTAACTATGTGTCAAATGTATTTCAAACATTTTTAATAATATCTAGTAACCTATCTTATTTAGGTATGTACATGTAAATAAATGTCTTAGTGACTCAACAGCCACTCAAAAGAGTCACTCATGCATCGCCCGATGCGCTTCACTGAGATAAGTGGTCCAGTAAATAATGGTGAAGAGGAGGAAACAGATTGGAAACAATATGAGAGCGAACTTATCGAGAGCGCCATCTTGGGCGCCACAAAACATGACACCCCTCTCGACCACAGCGGCAAATCTCACGTAGAAACTTCCAGACGAATCACCTGCTGCCATCGTCTCTAATATTGGCGAGTCCTGAGAAACGAAAATGGCGCTTTATTTAATTGTTCTTAAAATATCAAATAATATACATATCATGGCAGTTCTACAGGTTCTAACAACACTTTTTAAACTACTCGTTCTTTTTACATACCTGTGTGCAATGCGATGAAAGCATTGGTGTAACGTATACCGATTTAATTTTAGCTTAAATTATGAAATACCAAATACCTATATTACGAAAGCTTTCAAATATAACTAGCACTAGTTTGTCAGGTACCTATAGCCTGTGAGCTGATCTACAACACAATGTTTTACAATCTACGTTTACTTAAGTACAACTTTGGATATAATCGTAGTATGTGTGGGTTTTAGTCTATTTTGTACTGCTCGTAAGGTGATCCACACAATGGCCTGTTCATTGAACTGTTTTACCTTACTAACTGTTCTCGTCTCACATCCGACCTTATTGTCTCTCCGAAGCCTTCTCTCCGAAGATGTTAACTAGAAATTTGCCTAATTTTAATTCACTTACACCTTACATTAGAGTTTTGATATAATTAAACATTATTTAACATCTTTGGAGTAAGTGTGTTTGACTTGTTGCTATAATATTTAATCGCTTTGACTATTTGTTAACGGTCTACAAGCATTTGCTTATTGTTGAACAGCTGTGCTTTAGTGTTATTTTAACAAGATATTTACCCTCTGTATTGTTTGATGAGAGAACTGTTGTTTAAGCCCTTCATCTTCAACGCTCAGTTGCGGAGAGAAAACACCACCTTGTGGCGTTCCGCTCACTGGCGTGCTTAATCTCTGCAATCGGACAAGCAGTACGTAGAATTAAATATAATATTCTTACATTAAATATTATAATAATAATAAAATATATATTTTCTATATCGTTGACTTTCACAGAGGGTTAATAAATCATATGTAAAAATATCTAATGATAGAGGTTATATTATAATAAACACTTTTTAATAAAGTATAGCTTGAGTAAAGCAATTTGATTAGTAGTAAATTGTTATATTGTACTGTAAAAAGTACAAAAGTGTACTTTGTTAAGAATTTAAACCAGCCTTTAAAATTATTTATTAGTACTCAAAAGTTAGTTAAGAAAATATTATAAAAATACATACAATATCTAAATAATATTTTTATTATGGGTCCCAAAGGTAAGCGAAACGTACAAAGGTACGTAAAACGTACCAAAGTTTCGATTTCAGTGTTCGCGTATTTATATTTGTAAATAAAAAGGAACTTGTGTTGTATTTACAAAAGCGTGGATTTTAGCATGGGGCTCTACCAACTTAAATATTAATCGCAAAATTGACATTAAGTGAACGTGGATAAGATGGGACTGTTTATAAAAAATGAAATCGGCCAACTTATTCATTAACTGCTGTTAGGCATTGTATATAATATAAGATGAAAACAATTTTGAAGTACCTGTGAGTGATTGATATGTAAGGGTGGGGCGAGTTGCGCGGCGGAGGCGGCGCGTCTCAAGTCCTGCCGTCGTCTGCTCCAGCTCTTGTCGTAGCGGATGCCGAACAATACCACGAAGTATTCTAGTAAAGCGAGGAACACGAATATGGTACAAGATATCAGCCATACTTCGATGCACTTGAGCTCTAACGCGTCTGGGGAATGAGTGCTGGAAAAACAAATTAACTTACTATAAATAATATATTCATATTTCGTTTTAGGTTTTTTTAAAAGAAAGTACTTAAGGCAAATGCTATAAATTTATTTATTTATTTAAAATGTATTGAAAATTGAGCTGTAAACTGAAATAGGATTTGTTTTTGTTAAATTTAGGCAATGAGTAGCTACAATTAATAATAACATTTTATACTATTAATAATACGGTCGTTGCCCCGTTTTGAATGGGTGGTATCACTGCATACATACACGGTACGTTTTGAGTTTCACCACTTGCAGAAATAGAGGAGGTGAAATATTAAAAAAAGATATTTAAAAAAAAAAGTTGCAGCTTCATAACGTATTTTACACTATTAATAATACGGTCGTTGCCCCGTTTTAACGGATGGTATTACTGCACACGTACACCCTACGTTTTGAGTGTCCCCACTTGCAGAAATAGAGGAAGTGATATATTAAAAAATAAATTTGCAGCTTCAAATTAACGTATTTTTCCGCATACTAAGGTCATAGAGACACAAGAAACTTAGTTCTCCACCTTATTAAATTTGTTAATAATATTTTAAAAAAAAAATTGCTATTACATTCATCTAGGCGTTGGGTTTCACCGTGGGTTAATAGCGTACGTCTTTAATATGGGCGGGAAAGGAAGTAACCCGAATAACATACCTTTCTTTTCCTAGTCTACCTCGTAACAGAGAAATAAACAACTTTTATAAACATAATTTTTTACAAATTAAACAAAAAAATATAACTTTTTTCAATATTATTACCTGACTGTATCAAACATAGTGACGAGTGACAGCAATGTAGTGACAAGCAGCACCATACGACCCGGCACTATCTCGGGTATGACGCAAAAACTGCCCCACGATATAATGACGAACAGGGATGACGGTAAGTAGCTTTCAAGGAGGTAGCTCCGTAGCTCCCTGGAGAGCTTGATTTGCAATCTCGCTGCAGAATGCTCACCTAGAAACATAATTTATTATAATTTTAGTACTCGTATATATTTAATTTATATACGTATTTAATTAAATATTTAACAAATATTTTGAATAAACTTACTGAACTGTTAGATATTGTGTGCTCGTATAAAAGTTTTTATTTCCAATAAATAACATAGAAACAACATTTTGTTCATTCTTTCTAAATTTGTGTTAGGGAGAATTTTTGGTATGGCATTATTAGCACGCGATGAAGGAGCGACTACAATATTTTAGCACTTTGTTCCGTATTTATACATTATTTAATAATTGAGGTTTTGTGAATCATTACATTATTTAACAAACTAATATTATGTATCGAATAATTACATAAAATGATTAACAAACAAATGGAATTATTAATGTATGAAAAATTTTAGAACTACTAAAACCCTTTATTAGTAAATATTAAACTATTATGTTAAACATACACCAGATATTTATATTTGTAGAAAAGCGTCTTCTAAAAGAACTACAATTATCCATCTAAAGAAGTAAATATTATAGGCGCATTAATTTTATTATTTATATTACAATACCCACACAACATTTACAATAAGATTTGCACAAGTCACGGATCAATTAAATAAAAAAATAACTTAACTAGAAACTATTTCGTAAAAATTGAAATGTATTTTCTGATTTGAGAGTGATAATAAAAAGTATTACGGTTTCGTATATATTTTTCTTGAACCGTGACTGGCAAACAGCGGCATTCAAGCGTACAACACTGCGTAGCGTTAGTAAGGTACAAATTGGTCAACACACAGCGCAAACTGAAGCGCAAAGCAATAAATATACATTTACCTTCACCAAAATTTCGAATATGATTACTTTTGTCCGTAACAAATGTGACCACGTATTTCGGGAGGCGGAATTCGCGGCGTTGACCACCAGCGAGACCGAACCACGGCGCTACTTCCCGCCACTCGAAACGCACATCTTCTGTAGTGTATTTGTCTATAAAATTGTACTTTAATTGTCGTCTTTGAACTTGTAATGGGAGAGCATTGTAATTTTGCAGTTTTTGTTGTATATGCCGTGAATAATATATAATTTGTATATCCATTTACGTTCTTAACAGATTTCAATACTTTGTAAAAACAGGTGTCGGTAGTTTGTATCGTGGAAATAGCGTTTTATTTGAGAAATGCGTTGATATATTTAGTTTTATGTGAGAACGTTTATGATTCTTGAAAAATAATAAAAACTGTTCATTGTAGTAACGGACGTTCAAACGTTAATTTCTATTGATTTATATTCATATACAATCGTTGAGCTTAATACATTTCCGCTAACAGATATGCCTCGACGATAAAACGAATGATTCGCGTGCTGTATATTTTACAGTTTAAAACAATTATACTTACAACTGCTGAAGTCTATAGCGCAATTTTGTACGTCCAATGGATACAGAACGAAATCCATTTCGCATTTTATAGTTATTGTGGCACTGAAAAAAGAAAAAATTATCGTTAATGTTCCATTATTAAAAATATTTGTTTAAAATCCACGTGATATATTCATATACAGCCTTTTTCAGATGGTCATTTATTATATTGTTTCTGTTTAAATTAAGTATGTAAAAATATTGTTAATGAATATTTATTTTTCGGAAATTAATAAAGGAGAAATATGTACGAAGATTTTTACGAGTATATATATATATATTTTTTTTTTTGATTATTTTTATTTTGATTAAACATTCTCATTTCAAAAACTATAAGCAATGTCTATGACTGTGGTCTATTAAAATATGAACATTAATACCTACCCTATACTGACAGAGACGGTGCGATTAGCATACAATCGTAACGAAGCCATTTCTTGGAGAACTGACATTATTCTCATGGTCTGCAGCTGCCATATATAGAGGTCTGGAGTCCAGATCAGTTGCCGGAACTCCCAGGGTAAGTCAATGTAAGGCATGTGATGAGGCATTTTGAGGCGCAAGTCTTCCCACGAAACTTGCAGGAAAGCGTCTAATGTGATCTCCTTTAATAAATAAGAAGTAAATGCTTATTTTTCATATTTATAAATAAATGTAAGTTGGTTTCAAATTATTTAAATAAAAAATGTCTTTGTTACTAAAAACAAGGTTCATATAAATATTTAGCGGCCGAAAACAAAAAATTAACAGAATTTAATGGAAATTTGTTGTGTATAAATGAATAAAATGAACTATATATACCTACGCTAAAACATAAAATTTACAATGATTTTTACACCCGGACGACGACATGGTGTGCTGTTAGTTTTTAATAAATAATTAACTGATATTTATTAGGTTTCAAGAATACAAATATTATTATTATAATAATTTGATCTTATATTAACTCATGCCAGCTACGTTGCATGTAAAAAAAATCTAAAATTATTAATTTAAATAATGAACGTGTTATTATAATATATATAAAGTTTCTCTGATAAAATTATATTTTTACACGTATAACATATTTATATTAGTATATATTATTTTACACCATTTTTGTTACTGAGCAATAAAAATAAGTGCAGTTTTTAGTTTCAGTATCATATTAATACCTCTCTATTTTCGTCTACTCCAGACACCCTGTTGACGTTCACTCCAATGTAAACTGTCGTATTTTTACCTGCAAAAGTGAAATTACAATTAGACCTTGATTTTCATTGAATCGCCATAAACTGTTGCATAGATCGTAGTCCTTAGGTTGATCCTCCAATAAACGACACGCTATAGGCATATTTATAATATTTTAAAATAAACTGCATTCTCATTATTATTTATGTAGACTTGATCGCAAATTCATAAGTAAGGATAATACCTACACTACACTTTTATATCCCACATGACAAGGTTGGTTGGTTCTTAGCGTTAAGACATTTGTGCATGAAAATGATTTATTTAGAAAACGTATAAAAAATTGAATGCAGCGAGATTTGAACCCGCCCCTCTTTAAAACCGTTCAAGCGCCCTGACCGCTAAGCCATGCGTTCTACATCGAGCAGCGTTGAAATTCTTTTACACTTGTTGTTACCATTTTCTAAACATTCATCACGCTTTCTAAATATGTCTTTTTCAATTTCCTTAGTGTGCGAATAACACTTATAAAATGTTAAAAAATATACATTTGTGCATTGCGAGAAAATAAAAAATATTTAAACATAAAAAATCTCCTTTAGTTCCTAATCGAGTTTACAACCATCGCGAATACATACTTTAATAATTCGTGTATACAATTTATATAATTATGTACTTTAATATTTGTTCATGTAATAGTGTGCCAATTAAATGATAATTGTTCTTACATACAACCTTTTTTTAATTATGCGATTCATTTGTGGAGCTTCAGCCTTATCAGTGGCTTTGAGGCGCTCGCTGGAGATATCACCGATACGCGCCCGTCTTTACTATCGGGCTTCTTCGAATATAATAAAATTTAACCAACCTACTTAATGAAATGTTACCATAATTTATGAATACAATATAATGGTAATTAATTAAAAAAGACCTTTAATAATGGGTTAATATGTAGGTTGCTGTACTAACTATCCTATATATATTATAAATACAATACTTTTAACATTTTTTTAAAGTGTTATTCGCACACTTAAGAAATTGAATAAAGACTTATATTTGTTGTTAGCATCTCTGTAGAGAGATTTTTACAAATTTCTGCTACCCAAAGATAATTCTACAAACAATCGTTTGGCGAGAGAGAATGCTATTTATTAAATATTTTTAACATTTTTTTATATTGTAATAAGCGTATAAGAATTTCGACGTAGCTGGATGTAGAACACATTTTTTTTTTTTTTTTTTTTTTTTTTTTTTTTTTTTTTTTTTTTTTTTTTTTTTTTTTTTTTTTTTTTTTTTTTTTTTTTTTTTTTTTTTTTTTTTTTTTTTTTTTTTTTTTTTTTTTTTTTTTTTTTTTTTTTTTTTTTTTTTTTTTTTTTTTTTTTTTTTTTTTTTTTTTTTTTTTTTTTTTTTTTTTTTTTTTTTTTTTTTTTTTTTTTTTTTTTTTTTTTTTTTTTTTTTTTTTTTTTTTTTTTTTTTTTTTTTTTTTTTTTTTTTTTTTTTTTTTTTTTTTTTTTTTTTTTTTTTTTTTTTTTTTTTTTTTTTTTTTTTTTTTTTTTTTTTTTTTTTTTTTTTTTTTTTTTTTTTTTTTTTTTTTTTTTTTTTTTTTTTTTTTTTTTTTTTTTTTTTTTTTTTTTTTTTTTTTTTTTTTTTTTTTTTTTTTTTTTTTTTTTTTTTTTTTTTTTTTTTTTTTTTTTTTTTTTTTTTTTTTTTTTTTTTTTTTTTTTTTTTTTTTTTTTTTTTTTTTTTTTTTTTTTTTTTTTTTTTTTTTTTTTTTTTTTTTTTTTTTTTTTTTTTTTTTTTTTTTTTTTTTTTTTTTTTTTTTTTTTTTTTTTTTTTTTTTTTTTTTTTTTTTTTTTTTTTTTTTTTTTTTTTTTTTTTTTTTTTTTTTTTTTTTTTTTTTTTTTTTTTTTTTTTTTTTTTTTTTTTTTTTTTTTTTTTTTTTTTTTTTTTTTTTTTTTTTTTTTTTTTTTTTTTTTTTTTTTTTTTTTTTTTTTTTTTTTTTTTTTTTTTTTTTTTTTTTTTTTTTTTTTTTTTTTTTTTTTTTTTTTTTTTTTTTTTTTTTTTTTTTTTTTTTTTTTTTTTTTTTTTTTTTTTTTTTTTTTTTTTTTTTTTTTTTTTTTTTTTTTTTTTTTTTTTTTTTTTTTTTTTTTTTTTTTTTTTTTTTTTTTTTTTTTTTTTTTTTTTTTTTTTTTTTTTTTTTTTTTTTTTTTTTTTTTTTTTTTTTTTTTTTTTTTTTTTTTTTTTTTTTTTTTTTTTTTTTTTTTTTTTTTTTTTTTTTTTTTTTTTTTTTTTTTTTTTTTTTTTTTTTTTTTTTTTTTTTTTTTTTTTTTTTTTTTTTTTTTTTTTTTTTTTTTTTTTTTTTTTTTTTTTTTTTTTTTTTTTTTTTTTTTTTTTTTTTTTTTTTTTTTTTTTTTTTTTTTTTTTTTTTTTTTTTTTTTTTTTTTTTTTTTTTTTTTTTTTTTTTTTTTTTTTTTTTTTTTTTTTTTTTTTTTTTTTTTTTTTTTTTTTTTTTTTTTTTTTTTTTTTTTTTTTTTTTTTTTTTTTTTTTTTTTTTTTTTTTTTTTTTTTTTTTTTTTTTTTTTTTTTTTTTTTTTTTTTTTTTTTTTTTTTTTTTTTTTTTTTTTTTTTTTTTTTTTTTTTTTTTTTTTTTTTTTTTTTTTTTTTTTTTTTTTTTTTTTTTTTTTTTTTTTTTTTTTTTTTTTTTTTTTTTTTTTTTTTTTTTTTTTTTTTTTTTTTTTTTTTTTTTTTTTTTTTTTTTTTTTTTTTTTTTTTTTTTTTTTTTTTTTTTTTTTTTTTTTTTTTTTTTTTTTTTTTTTTTTTTTTTTTTTTTTTTTTTTTTTTTTTTTTTTTTTTTTTTTTTTTTTTTTTTTTTTTTTTTTTTTTTTTTTTTTTTTTTTTTTTTTTTTTTTTTTTTTTTTTTTTTTTTTTTTTTTTTTTTTTTTTTTTTTTTTTTTTTTTTTTTTTTTTTTTTTTTTTTTTTTTTTTTTTTTTTTTTTTTTTTTTTTTTTTTTTTTTTTTTTTTTTTTTTTTTTTTTTTTTTTTTTTTTTTTTTTTTTTTTTTTTTTTTTTTTTTTTTTTTTTTTTTTTTTTTTTTTTTTTTTTTTTTTTTTTTTTTTTTTTTTTTTTTTTTTTTTTTTTTTTTTTTTTTTTTTTTTTTTTTTTTTTTTTTTTTTTTTTTTTTTTTTTTTTTTTTTTTTTTTTTTTTTTTTTTTTTTTTTTTTTTTTTTTTTTTTTTTTTTTTTTTTTTTTTTTTTTTTTTTTTTTTTTTTTTTTTTTTTTTTTTTTTTTTTTTTTTTTTTTTTTTTTTTTTTTTTTTTTTTTTTTTTTTTTTTTTTTTTTTTTTTTTTTTTTTTTTTTTTTTTTTTTTTTTTTTTTTTTTTTTTTTTTTTTTTTTTTTTTTTTTTTTTTTTTTTTTTTTTTTTTTTTTTTTTTTTTTTTTTTTTTTTTTTTTTTTTTTTTTTTTTTTTTTTTTTTTTTTTTTTTTTTTTTTTTTTTTTTTTTTTTTTTTTTTTTTTTTTTTTTTTTTTTTTTTTTTTTTTTTTTTTTTTTTTTTTTTTTTTTTTTTTTTTTTTTTTTTTTTTTTTTTTTTTTTTTTTTTTTTTTTTTTTTTTTTTTTTTTTTTTTTTTTTTTTTTTTTTTTTTTTTTTTTTTTTTTTTTTTTTTTTTTTTTTTTTTTTTTTTTTTTTTTTTTTTTTTTTTTTTTTTTTTTTTTTTTTTTTTTTTTTTTTTTTTTTTTTTTTTTTTTTTTTTTTTTTTTTTTTTTTTTTTTTTTTTTTTTTTTTTTTTTTTTTTTTTTTTTTTTTTTTTTTTTTTTTTTTTTTTTTTTTTTTTTTTTTTTTTTTTTTTTTTTTTTTTTTTTTTTTTTTTTTTTTTTTTTTTTTTTTTTTTTTTTTTTTTTTTTTTTTTTTTTTTTTTTTTTTTTTTTTTTTTTTTTTTTTTTTTTTTTTTTTTTTTTTTTTTTTTTTTTTTTTTTTTTTTTTTTTTTTTTTTTTTTTTTTTTTTTTTTTTTTTTTTTTTTTTTTTTTTTTTTTTTTTTTTTTTTTTTTTTTTTTTTTTTTTTTTTTTTTTTTTTTTTTTTTTTTTTTTTTTTTTTTTTTTTTTTTTTTTTTTTTTTTTTTTTTTTTTTTTTTTTTTTTTTTTTTTTTTTTTTTTTTTTTTTTTTTTTTTTTTTTTTTTTTTTTTTTTTTTTTTTTTTTTTTTTTTTTTTTTTTTTTTTTTTTTTTTTTATATTGATTTTCTTTATAGGTATTTTGTCCGGAAACATTACAAACGGTGTATATGTCTGTAATTAGTACTAGTTTCAGAACCAAAACTATGAATTTATGATTTGTATGTTATAAAATGTACGTTTATACTGTTCGCATGTCGAATAAATAAATTAATAAATAAATAAACATTATTAAATATAAAATTGAATATATATATATATATATATATATATATATATTTTTATACTTCGCATTTATATTTAAAACATGTCTTCTATTGGTCTTTGTAAGTTTATTGTTGTCTTCCGTTTGAAACAGACAAACAAAATTTTGCAAGTTGTTTACAAACGTCAGTTGTACAAGTTTAACTGCGCGTTTATGTTTCGCGGACATTTAATGCCTCTATTTACCAGCCTTAGCGAAGCTTTAAAATAGATTAAAAGCTTCTTGAGCATTATTACAAGCAAGTACACCTTTATTGACTTTCGATATCTTAATATGTTATAAACAAACTTCTATAACAAATTGGAAATAGATATTTTGCTATAACTTTATTCCTTTAATTTAAAGCTCAGGTAGCAGCCGTAATTATGAAAACTTGGTGAAATTTGTTGACCTCATCGCTGTTGCAATCAATAATGCCTGCATGTGTTATAATTTGAAAATTAACACATTTATCTTTGCAATTTCCCTTATAAAATGTATTTCCGTCAGAATAAATTTTGCAAAAAGAGCCTAAATTTTTTCACTTCATATATTAGTAAATAATTGAAATAAATGATTTTTATTTTAGTATCTTTGTATAATGTAAATATGCAGAATTACAAATCTTATATAATCTGAATTCATAAACATAACATTTCTATTTTTGTATATTTTAATTGTTCAAATTTAAGTTAAATGGCTTTTCAAATTTACGAAAATCATAATTGTTGAAGACAAAATGAACGATGCAATGTAAATGCCATATTTTTACTTTAGTTTACACAATAAATAAAAGCATAAAATTTTACATAAACTTAGCAAAATTATGTCGTTAATATAATTATGTGATTGTATCCGAATAGCTAGCTGAGAGTAAACAGTTAACGGACAACCACACTTCTACAATATTTAAAAATGTATACAAATTTATTGAATTATTTGTCTACAATGTCTAAATAATGTCTAGCTGTGCCTGCGACTTTGTCCGCGTGGAATTCTAAAATAAAATAATTTTAAAAAGACTAGACGAAACAAACATACAGACAGACAAAAATGGTAAAATATGTTATTTAGGTATATGTAACGTATATACATACATATGCATTTAGTATAAAGTTAAGATTAATGAAAAGTAAGTTATTTTAATACAACAACTCTCTTTTAGACACTATTTTTATTTTGTATATATTTGAAAAAGTTTTAAATGTCTGAAGTAAAAAAAATTGTTAAGCTACTTTCAAACTAGTGGAAAATTATCAGCAGACTAAAAGTAAATAATTAAATTATACAGTATTACAATTTAGCGTAATTTTGTGTTCTAAAATAACACGATCGTTAGCGAATTCTTGTCAATGCCAATAACCGGTTAGTTTGTTATATCTTTAAAAATTACGAGGTTAAGTAGGTGTAATATGTTTATAGAGATATAAAACTAAAATCTTTTCATATATTACATTTTTAACAATAAAATACGCTCGATTTCCCAAAAGAATCAAAACGTTTCTTCATAAATATACATACATATATATATATATATATATATATATATATATATATATATATAAATAGCTGTCCTTCCCGATATCAATAAACAAAGTATGACTTTGGATTGGCGAGAATTTTGTGAACGAAAAGATTCATCTACAATTAGATTTTCTCTCTCAATCTCTTAAATATACGGGTGAGACGTAAATACGTAAAATAATGAGCCTACCTTTATATAGTCTCTATCTCATTTCGAATGGAACTATATACATTTTAATTATCAATAAACAATTAATTTTGTGGTTATTTGGTGAGTTGTAATGGGTTTGATAGCAGGTCGTCACAGGTATGCGTTGGCTGAGGGCCAGGCCGTCTGCACATCAAGCCCAGATCTCTTGACACATCAGAGGATCCTCTTGAATTTACATCGCTTAACCTGAGGCTAAACAGACACTTTATCTGTGACGTCGAAGCCATATGTCATATTGCAAATGCGAATATAGTCGACAGTTTTGCACTGGTCTATTAGATTGACTGTTATTATAGATGGTTTAGTCGGTATTTATTATGTTTTCATTTTACTGTTGGCAACTTGCCTTTTGCTGTCTATTAACTATAAATTGCAGGTAATTTTCTAAATTGAATAATAATAGATACGTTTTGTTATGTTTTATGTTTAATTAACTATGAGAGTAATATGTTGATTTTGGTAATAATTTTTACAAAATAAAATATATACATACAGGATTAGAAGCCGTGCCCATTATAAATTTATATAATATAATCTATTTTCTTTTTTTATTATAAATTTATAAAGAAAAATAAAGTTAGTTCCCTTAAAAAATATTCAATGTCGTTACAGTACGATAAAGATATCAAATCTAAAAGTAGTTCAATATTAATTATAGCACAAAATTAGGACATACGTTTAAGAAGATGCATCTATGAATACGACAGACTTGCGTACGGTGGTGCAATGCTAGGTATTCGGAGCAAGGGTTTATTTCTGTTGTCACAGTTATCCGACCCGCCGGTTTATATTTGGATTTATAATGACGCAGATGCTAACTGGTTAATTTTGGCGCCATTGAAAGGCTATTGTTGTCATTAAAACGAACATGTTATCGTTATGTATTAGTTTTACGAGTACACTCGTCCATTTCTTTCATATCTTTCGTAAAATTGGAACATTCAAATATCTTTTCTGTATTTTTTACCGTCTGCTTTATGGCTTTTAAGCTTTTAGAATTATCTTCAGTATTTTTGAACTCGTCAAACATTTCTATCCATACCTAAATCAGGCAGAGCGTGTCTGATGTTGATTAAATAAATACGTGCCGTTAACTCACATATGCGTTTAATTTTAAGACACTTTTTTTTTAATTTTTTATTCTATGTACAAGCCACACGAGCGTTCACTTGATGGTAAATGATCGCCCACGACTTCGTGTAATACCAAAAGAGCTACAGGGATGATGCTGGCCTTTAAGGTCATAATTGACGCGCTGTGAATGTCGCGTCAACCTGGAGACACTGCCGCCGTAACCGTAACCGTAACCGTGGTAGGCCATTCCACAATTGAGTGGCACGTGGAAGGAAGCTACTACAAAACCGCACAGTAGTAGAGCGCCACGAGTCCAGATGTAGAGTATATATTATTTAAAATAATACAAAATATATTGGTATACGATATTCAGATCAGTTCTTTGATTATGGCGCTTCGAACGTGCCAGGAGTGCACAAACAGAGTGAAGTGACGTTTGCCAATGTAAGATGTTGATCTCGACAATAATACTGCTTTGACAACATCCGCTTTGACTAAGATAAAAAAAACACGAAGCCTGAAAGAAACCGATTAGGGAACTGAACTGAGCTAAATAAAATTGGGATTGTCTAGAATTTATAAGAATTAAGTTAACTTCAATATAAAAATGTTCTATTTAACAGAATTTTAGTTCGCATCTAATTAATATAATATTCGTTTTTTGCCATAAATTGTCTATAGTGTTTATTGTAGCATTGGACCAAAACAAAACAAATTGGATGGCAATGAAACAGAAAGGCCGGCACAGACGGGCAACGTTACGTTTTACCTATTACTTACTTAGTTACTATCATAATTTCCAATATTTGTTGATATTATAATAATATATGTGCCTCTATCAAAGCTGCTTCTCTCAGTAAATTTTGTTTTAATCGTCCACTTCCTGTGAGTTTTAAGTTCAAGGTTTCAGTGGTTTGTTTGTTCCACTTGATTGGTCTCAGTTTGTCATCACGTGTGGTTACGGCTTTGCGTCATTGTGACGTGATAACGAAAAGCTTTTCAAATTACTGTTGTAAATTAAATATTTCTTGATTATTTACTAAAACTAATTAAATAATTAGAAGAAATATAGGCCATTATACCATATAAAAAATTATAAGTGACCGACCGAAGGTTAGGTTTCGATTTCGGCCAGTTTCGGAATAAAAATGTAGATTCGGCCCAAATTTCAGTTTCTGAACTTAGTACTCGTGAATTCTCAGATGTCGCTTAGCCACTTCCGAGTAAGTTAATTGCCGATCCCAAGATACCGTAAACGATCTCGGTAAATTGTATATTAATGTTAAGTATAATATAAACACGTTCGTCTTCAACGAGACTGCGTGTGGGTCCTTGGACCTACGATTGAGTCTTACTACTTCTATAGTAGTACCTCTTTATGGAAGTTGAAAAAGCTATATGGAGGATCCCACAGGACCTTAACGGTCTAGATGTGGACACGGCTTCCTTTATTTTAACTACTTACTGAACTATATACTAAGATATATTTATTTTATAATGCTAATAGACCGAACTGTATACTTTAAGTAATTTAATGGCAAACAAGATTACTTCTATGTAGAATATCGATGCGACTAACAAAACGATAGCCGCGAACAATATCTCAATAGGCTATAGCTTAACTATTCGAGAGGATATATTTTGTTAACATTTTTTAAAGTGTTATTCCCACACTAAGGAAATTGAAAAAGACATATTTATAAAACATATAAAAATTTTTTTTGAACGCAGCGGGATTTGAACCCGCGCCTCTTGAAAACCGTTCAAGCGCTCTGACCGCTAAGCCATGCGTCCCACCTCCAGCTACGTTGAAATTCTTATACGCTTATTACAACTTATATTTGTTGTTAGCATATTATTCTTATACGCTTATTACAACTTATATTATGTCTTATTCGAGAGGAGTTGGTCAAAGACCGGATGTAAAATATCCAGTTCTTCACCAACTACTCTTCAGTAGCTAGGTAGTAAGCATTTCTTGAAACAGCTCATATCTTGGGGAAATTAGTCATTTTAGAACCCTAACCATTGATGGCTTGGGTCCTTGTCCCGCCATTAAGATCCATTTTTTAAATTTATTTTTAGCTTCCCGAGCAGTAAATAATACTTAATAAAAAATTCGTATATTTAAAAATATAAAATATTACCATAATGAGAAAAAGATGAATAATTCAAGTGGAATTATTATATTTATAAATTTTGATTACGAACAAAATAACTCCATTTGAATTATTCATATTTTTCTCATTTAAGTGTATTGTCATCATATTAGTTTGGCCGATTCTTGCCAAAATTTACTTATAAGATTAAGGTTAACATGTTAATAATATTTAATTATTTATTTATTACAAATTGTTAATATGAAATTATTAAATCATTATTTCAATTACTTGCTCCAATACATAAAAAATACTAGATTTTAACATATAACAAAATGATCACGATTTGACAAGTTTTGGTTTCGGTTTCAGTTTCGGCTGAAAACCATGTTTCGATCGGACACTTATAATTATTACAAGTGTTGTGAATGATTCATAGCAGAAGTAAAATGTTTAGTGGAAAAAAAATGCGACCAATAGGTACATTTCAATACATTTAATGACAGTGCTTTTTTTAAATATGACAAAATAATAAATTATACATGAACATACATATAAAGAAAACAAATTCAAAATTATAATAAAAAGACGGTTGCATAGACGTTTGCTATAATATGAGTATAGTATTTCAGCTGAACGCTTTTCCCTCATAGCAGGGTAGTCAGAGAGAACCTAGTGTCAACACACTCTGTTCTCCACTTCCTATAATAAAAGAGCATAATAAATAAGAAAATAGAATAAACTGATCAGTGTCGTGAGATTTTTTTTAATGTCATTTGTCATTTTTAAGCCATTAAGTAATTACTTTACTTATACAACAAATGAATAACAAACTAAAATTAAATTTATTAGTATGTAAAGAAGAAAGCGGCGTAGTGCAGCCGCGAGAAACATTTACATATATGTAATAGAAAGATTATTTGTTTTTGAAGATCTGAAGTTTAATTTAGGCTAACAACTATCGTTACTAGAGAATTAACTTAGAAAAATATAATACACTTGTAAATAATTCACTTGCTTTTTTATACTTTTACAAACTATTGGACTTTGTTGGCGATGATGCTAGTCACTTTTTATGTTCTAATATCACTAACAGAAGGATAATCATACCTTAATAATTATAATAAGACATTACCCCAATTAAGAATGGAACTCACAACCATCGCAACTACTCAAGCATATTATAAAATACGCACTTATATATTCATAGAGAATAAGTATTATCAGTATAAAATATCCACCGAATTTACGCTTCTGTCACTTAAGACAATATTTATATGCACAGATTCGGAGTTTCCCCGGAGTTTCATTAGATAAAATATAGCATTCGATTCTGCCACTGAACATGCAATTCCCGTATTATATTGGAAGACTGTATAAAAGCATAGTTGTCTCCTGGTTTTTTGACTTAAGATTCTATTAATAAAAGATATCGTGCATATCTTTTTGTTAGAACAAAATACCAAATTCTACTTTTAAATATATACAAAAGAATATTTCAATGTGACTGGTAACAGTTATATTTAAATTGTAATTGAACTATATATTTTTTCTTTGGATTATTTTCTTATATATTGTTCGAGTACATGTAATATATTAAACAAATGTTAGCTGAACTTAGTCAAAATTACACATTTGAAATCTATATTTAAATTCTACAAACAAAAGTAATTAGTTCCAGTTGGTTCCATTAAAAATATAAATGTTTTCGCGGTTTAGCGGCTTGCATACCTCGTAAAGTAGTATAAATGTAATAGAATAGTAAGTAAGTAAAAAATATTACGAATCGAGAACAAAAAAAATTGCGTGTAGCAAATTTAATTCTGTAAGATCGTTGCACCTGGCCAGCTCGTCTAGCCAGTGAAATGTTTATGTCAACAACGACTTTTGCCAAACGACTAGTCTCCTCTGCAAAACCGGTCTTGCCAGATGAAAAATTGAGACAAATTTCTGTTTATTTTTGTATGATCTTTTAAATTTCAATAACAGTTAACACTTTTTTTTTTAAATTGTTTTTATACAGTCATGTTAAGGCTGAGTCGAGTATTTTTGTTGTAATTGTTTTTATAAAAAATAAGTCAATGTAATGAACTACTTGCGTATATTAGATAAAAGTATTTAAACCGGATTAGTATCGTATAATTTAGTATTCGATAATACATTTTAAAACTAACTTGAGCACGTCGCCACAGGTAGCCGTTTATTTTGATAAGTTAATTAAAATAATTTAAGTGTTGTCTAACACAATAATGCTATATTATGTTTTTGTATCATGGTTGCAGTTCAATGGATATCAATGCGAAATAATTTTGTATTCATATAATAGTAACATGAATTAAATACAAAATCTTGTACTCATACAAGACTTGAACAAAGTCAAGAAGTTTGCCAAAAGAATATAGTCCAAGGTTTACATTGACAAATGCAAACTAATATATTTTCATTAAGTATTTTATAATATTGGTATTAATAAGTTTGTATATATTACCCTTTTCATTAACTCATTTAGGAAAATATAAAGCTATTTTATTTTAGCAAATTTGATCATATATAGTATTGCAACTCCAACGCAATAGTAATAATCGCACGCCTTGTATCACGTCAAATTTTATTTCTGTAGCTCATTCGGTCCCTGTGACTTTAGACCGAGTTTAATTACTAAAATAATTTGTGACTGATAAAAATATAAAGTATATAATTCGATTAACTTGTGATGTTTAACACCAACATGAGAAACGAACCTAGCACATTCTAGGAGTTCTCTGTGTGAGGATAGAGAGTCACCGCCACCCGACGCGAGGAGTGCCAGCAATGGCATCAGGAGCGTCCACATGGCAGGTTAGGGCCGCGGGGGCCACCGGCGCTCGACGCTCGCGCACTCCCGCACTATACACACTCTGCACATGATCAGCTCACGAGACACATCACAAATCCTCGCGAGCTGTACCGAGTCCATGGGTCGAGGTCCGAGGAGCAGAGAGCGCGGCGCGATACTGCGCTACTTGCGATGTAACGGCGGGCGGGCGCGGGCGCGGTCACGGGCGCAACCTTCATTTCCGCGCGATCTCACCCTATGATGCGACGCCGTGCGGGAAACTACTTGCTACGCAATCCGCTACGCAGCGGACCCTAGTGACGGCTGTCATTACGCACAACTCAGGTCTATTGTTCAAATGCTTGCTAATATTTATACCTTGTACCGCAGCGAAGGCATCGGGCCGACACACGATACCATGCGCGCGAATCGAATAAATTTCAAATTTGATTACGACAAAAACTACTCAAGCAGTTGCTGCCCATTGGTTGCGTGACTTGATATGTCGTGCTAAATTGTGAAACAACTGCTTGTTTCTAACAAACCTTTAATTTGACAATATAATTTTAAGATAAATTATTTGTTGACCTTGATCACTGGTAGCATTGTAAAATTATTAGTGTTCATTATTGTAAAAAGTAACATATGTGTAATAAGAGGCCACCCTGGCGCAGTGTGACATCGTCTAGGTGTATGGGTTCGATGCTCAGTCAGGAGAATGATTATATTTAAATTATTTTAATTTCTCCGCTCTGGTTTCTAGACAAAGTCCAACGTTGAGTGCCGCTACTTAACATCAACGATAAATGGCGAACGGAGTGTCTTGGCACCAAGTCCTCTCTGACTGACTACCCTGCTATGCGTGAAAATGTGAGACGCTATATTATTAATAAGCCATGTGAATCATTGAATATGTCGTACTTAAACTACATCTATACTATAATTATGAATAAAGCCCACATGCGTTTATAAAATAAAAAAGGGAACTATAATATATTCCGAAGCGAATTTTGCGTGCTATGTAGTTTTATTAAATTTTGCCGTTACCTTCAAGCAGCTGCTTGTGGTAACGATCGTAAGTCGAAATTAGGTATACCTATGTACTTGTATATTGTCCGAAATATTGTGAGCTAAATACAGGAATTTGGCCTATCAGAGGACTTTTTAAAGGCATACACAATTTTTGTAGTTCAGTTTACTTCTTTAAATATGGCGCTTCGAATAAGATATTTTTGTAATGTAATGGTTTAGGTTACGTCAGCGAAAATGAATCCGATAATTAAATAAATACAAGAATACCTATTAACAAAAATAAACAGTCAGGTAATCATTTATCCCTAGTTCTGTATAACTATTTCACTGGAATTTTCCAAACTTCATTTGGCAGGTGGAAAAATGATCAAATTGGTTATTTATAGTTTGAAGATTACACTTTAATTAGACCTATATACCTACATACATAAATATTGGATGCAATTGCTTTGTAGTAGACTTATTATGTACATTGTGTCTGATAGGTAAAACTAATTATTATAAAATATATATTAAAATACCTAAAATTGTACATCATTGATGTGTTCCAATATCAATAATTTTCTTGTTAACTACATAATCGTAGCGCTTACAAAATAGAGTATTTCAAACTGAAAATAAATGTTGCGAGAAATTAGCTTTAAAATTTTCTTACATGTTAAATAACTTTGTTCTACGCAAGTCAATAACTGGATGTCATGTAGTATATTTAAACTTGCATTTCACGGGATTCACTTTGGCCCCGTGTGTACTACTTATGCGCATTACACTATCTATGTAAAATATTTAAAAGAGAAGTGCATGTTTGTACCAAGAAGACTTATATAAAGATACCGTTATTAAATACTTTGTTTCTTAAGGTGTATAAAAATAGAATTATAATATTATATAGCCTACCTCTGTGGCGCATTTAGAGCACGTTCCAGCTTCGAATACTACGAGTGAAACTCTAATATTGATAATCGTATATTCATATTTTTGGTTTCTGAATTAGTTTTGGGCAAGGTTTTTGCTAACCATCATATCATCATCAATATTTCTGCTTGGGCGGAAATAAAGAATGGAGTGCTATTTCATTAGGTTTTACACACAGGTATAAGTCTTCCTATAAAATGTATGGACTTTATAAGGCGCTTAGCTCGTGAGGATTTGCATCGAACGTTGAGTTCCGTCACTCAGCACTCAATATATCAATATATCCCTAAAGAGGTCAGAAAATAAAGAAGTGAACGGTCTTAGCAGTGATATATGGGAGTAAAGATAAAGCAAGTAATATGAAATGAGACATGGCAAGGAGTGTCTCGATACTAGATTCTCTCTAAAGACCTAGCTATGGGGGAAAAAGCAAAAGGTTTATGTTTAAAATCATGTTACATTTAAAATAATGTATATTGATAACTATATTTTGTTAATTCCTCCTATTGCATTTTTGTATGGTGGATATAAAGGAGCCTTTATCGATATTGATGAAAGCAAGAAAAATTGCAATATAATCATATAAAACGGTTAATAATTTATAATTTTCAACACTTAAAAAGCATAACAAATACTAAATATAAGTACATTAATAAATATTTTTTCAGAACACCAAGTCCAAAATTAGTAATTATATAATAATATCTCGTCTTCTTTCTGCCTTTGAATTATTGAAAAACAAGACTTATAAGAAAATAGTATGCTCATTTTATATAATTGTAAATGTTAACAATATGTGTAATGATACAAAATTACAATCTTTTGTATGTATTTATAATAAAAAAATTAACACTACAGTAAAAGCGTCCATTCAAATTTTATTAATAAAATCCAATGACACGCTAGTCAGTTTACCCGCAGTGTAATTTGTAAAACAAACCACGATAATCGGGACATTTTGCTTTACCTATTAAGCACTCATAAACCTGAACGTAATTGTCGGTTTACGACCACGTTGGGCAGGTGTAAGTCAGTTAAGTGCCATCTTCACCCTTATAGCAATAGCGGCAAGAGTGCACAAATGTGCGTGAGTTGCCTGTTTAAAAGTAAATATTATGCCACTATTCGGTGCTGGGGAGCCAGATAGAGGCATCCTATAAATAAATACCAAAATTTTCTTTTAAATACGTGTAGTGTCGGTACTCGGTACGCAGGCGGACGCCCGGGAACGCGTCTGTGACGTCAGTTAGATCGCTACTATGACAGTCTGATCGTACGAGATTGAATGACATTACATTTTGTAAAGTTATTTTAGTAATAAGGATCAAAAATAATATTTTAAAGAGAATATTAAGTTTACTATTGCTCTTACTTAGCAATATTTATCACTACAGACACTTGTATTTGTACACACTAATAGTGCGTAAGAACAAGTATTTTACCTACAGACCTGTTGTCAGTGTCTCTAAAATATTATTATAATTAGTTGTGACCTAAAAATAATATTAGGTAATGGTATGCGGAGCAATACGTAAATTCGTATATACAGAATCTTGTAGCTATTCGAAATTTCTCTTTCTGTTTATTTTTGGTGCGTCTAGCATTAAGCGCTCTCAGACTGGGATATTATGGGGACGTCACCGGAATTGTTCCGCGTCGTATTCGTAGGCAAATTTTTTCAGTTTGGCCGGCAGCCAGGCGTTTTGGCGGTCTTTGTCAATGTTGGATTTATTAATACACCGCGTTGCCACTGCTCTCTCTGGCGGACCTGAAGCTTGCCCTTTTCATGAATAATGCGGTGACGACAATTGTGACCTACTCACATATTTGTTTTGCATATATCAATATTTTATTACTTGATAATATACAACTTTGTGGTATTTCAGTTAGTAAAGCGATGAACGCATTTACATAGTATGAAGGTGTATCCCCAAGTCTAAGAAAAGAAAACTTTAGCTTCCTCAATCCAAGAATTAGTCTTAAGTTTATCGAATATCCCTAAATATACCGAAAAGAACTACGTAATGCCACTGGTTTTAGTATATATTTTTATTTAATAGACAAGGCAAACGAGCGTTCGGGTCACCTGATGGTAAGTGGTCACCGCCGCCCACGACCCCGTGAAATACCAGAAGAGCTACAGCGATGTTGCCGGCCTATCACGCAAAAACATTCGATACGTTAAAAATAAAAACACTGTATTTTTTTACATCACAAAATAAAAGAGTCAATATTAACAGTATTTTTGTTTCGAATTTATTTGTGATATTAATACATTTAGAAAATTATATAGTAGTTTGGTATCTGAAAAATTTAATTATGTGTATATTCAATGTGAGTGGAAATAAACCTATGCGACTGACGGTGCCAGATTCCCGGCGCGTGCGCGTCTCCCTGCCAGCAAGTGCCGAGGCGTTGCAGCCGCTTTGGTTCGCGTACGCATATACCTATGTATTAAGAGTATTGACTTGTCGAAAGATTTCATTAGTGAAACAATAGTATAAATAAGCCAAATATAGTTTAATTTCTATGTTATACAGAAAGTATGTACACATGCACAGATTCAGATAATAGCTATATGTATATATTTTTGGACATTTTGCGTTTTTTTACATTATTTATTAAACTAAAGGTTAGATCAGGCGTAAAATGTATTTCCCAGCGTAAAAAAAAGAGAAAAATGCGTGTATAAACCGTGGTGACAACGATGGAAATGCCCACAAACCAAACTAACTTGTGACATTACACTTTTTGGGCTTCCCACAACTTCACTTAGTTACGCAGCATTTGAGCATCACTTCTATAAAATAAAAAAATAAACGGTTTATTTTTATTACGGTGCCTATAACCACAACCTTATTTGAGGTCTGGGTCCGCGCCTGGGCTAGTTTCCAGTTTCTAAGACACACAAAAACGTTGAGTGTTAAGATAACAAGGTCCCCTAAGGATTTCATATCATAACATAATATAATGAAATTATTACAGTTAGGTGTTATTTGTCGCTATTATCTACAATAGTAAGTACTGTATGTAGGCTAAATCATTTATACACAAACCATTAAAAACGACCATGAGTTTGTAATTGTACTCCGAAATCACAATGTGGGTAATTATAACAGTGCATCTGTGCCTTATGCCTATTATGTAGGAAGCATATGGATTTGCTTCTTTAGTAAAAGTTACAATAAAAATTAAATTATTAGTTTTTAGATTTTTTTAGACAAACCTAACAAGCACAGGATCACGATGAAGATACATTAGAACTTCTTCAAGACTCCCAAGGTTTTTTTGTATTTTAGTTTAAAGCAGCATATATTTAAATATATATATTATACATACCATTTCAAAGAGAACTTAGTGTCATGTACTTAATTTTCGTTGAAATTGAGACATTGCGTCTTGAATAATGGAATTCAATGTCGAGCTTTAACTTATCAGAGCCGAGAAATAAATATAATTTTAAATGTATTCATTCCTCCATAATTTAAAAGAAACTAATAATTAAATTAATATATACAATCCTGCATGAATCATAAAATTTTATTGAAATAGTCATAATCGCGGCAACCTTGCCATCCCACATAATTTTCTTTGCCATTTTTATAATTAATGTATTGCGCTTAGCCACTTTATAGTTTTATGCAAAACAGTATAAAGTATTACATTGCGTGTGAGTAACGAGTATGTAATGAAGGTAAAATGGATCTAAAAATATGTTCAATACACTTTCTTGCAATTGGTAGACTACTCTGTAGACACAGATTACACATGGATTAATTTTTAATTTTTGTTGGCCTTGGCACGTAATTAAGTGGAAATATCTCTTAGTTCACACATTGCTACACGCGGATTTAGAGTGACCGCCGGCTTACTAAATACTCACGACTAAATACAATACAAAACAATACAAAAAAAAAGACTTTCTATATTGATTTCTTCTTAGCATCATTTAACCTCGTTATTCTTCTCTTCTTTTATATTTCACTTTCCAGGTGAAAGTGAGACATGAGTTTGTATTTAGGCTTAGTTGAAAAGTAAAATAAATTATAATACCATACTTTATAGTTGTTCCAAGCTATTCGGGGCACCTGTTAGAAGCTAGAGGAGCGGAACATATGCGCTGTGTGCAGCTATTATGTAAAAGACGGGACTGTTTTTAAGTTTATCAAGAAGTGGCACAAATACATATTCATGATAATAAAAAATCTCCTCGTCGTAAAATCCGAATCACACAATCTTCAGTTACTTTTAACTTTACTGACTGCAAATTTACAGGTCAGTGTATTGTAGGAGATATTTTTTTTTCAAGGTTGTCAAATCTGCCAGCACCTAACAAATCTGCCCGCCAAGCCAAAAAAAAATTATCTTCATATATAGTGAATGTTTTTAATTTAATCAAAAAATATATCACCATGTATGGGGTGACTGGAAAATCTTTATCTTATTCTAGTATTTGTTTATACTAGCAAATAGGTGAACCTAACGCGACAAGTTGTTTACATCTGAATCAAGATACGAACCCACAATTAATACGTTCACAATCGAACATGTGCCAACTGCAACATGGAGCTGTCAATTAAAATAATTTTAATATATAACATATATAAGTGAAAAGGAAGTATATTTTCATATTTATCGTAATTTCTTTGTAGTTGCTAAAAATTTTTATCAATACGAATAACTACGGTAAAGGACATTTTGCATTACAATGTGCGTAATTCGTTTTCTTAAGCCTCGGCCTCGTAACTAAAGTAGGTCACAGTAGTCCCTGGTGATTTTTTTCCAAGAACTATTTGTTGGTACCTTGCTTGAAACTTAATAATCTTTGAGTACTACTATACACTTCGTGTGAGAAGTTTCAATATTTTACAAAATTTCGGTTCAAATCTGGGTTGAGAATATTTGACGTATTCTGACTTTTTTAAAATATAGATTTAGAAAAATATGACGTAATATGTATATACAGTCTCGTAGAAACCAAATGATTTAAGGTCCTTGTTGGCCAACATGTTGCTTAAAAAAGCTGTGTAAAATTGAGAACTGAAGTAAGAATTTTATTTGCTTTTGCTCTTGACAGATTGCAATTAATGACTGCCGATGAAACAGATATGTAACCAAACCAAATAACCAAAGAAGGTACTTGACGAATGAAGGGTGATAGATTTTCCACTTTCTTTCAAAAATATGTATAATGTATATATATTGGAGCATACGATCTTTTATAGTTCCTTTAAATAATAAATGTAATTGATGAAAGAATTAACGTATGGTCAGGTGTAGGGTTGTTTTTATAGTAAAAACTTATTTGTCGTCCTTGACTTTGAGCATTTACTACAGGGTGCGTGCAAAGTTTACAGTTAAATTTCTAAAATATTACAATTTTTAAATTAATCTGTATTCATAATTATAACTATATGTATATATATATATATATATATATATATAACATTTTTTTAAAGTGTTATTCGCAGACTAAGGAAATTGAAAAGACATATTTAGAAAATGTATAAAAATTTGAACACGCAGCGGGATTCGGAACCACGCCTCTTGAAAACCGTTCAAGTCAACTACATATATACGTATATATGTGAAATATCATTATGATTTTTTTATAACAAATTATTGTATCGTCGAATTATGTCATGTATTTGGTGTTTATGTAATAACTAATATATTAAACAAATAATATTTTAATTTCATAAAATAGATGTTATATTACACACGTTGCATATTCGTCCGTATTAAGTATAATAACAAGAACGAAATATCTCTATATGTATACTAAAAATATATATATTACATAAATAAGTAAGTCAAGTTCAAGAGAACAAGGATGAGGCATACAAATTAAAAAATTATAAAGCCAGGGTATTCGCATGCTATATTATAAAAAAATTTAATTCCTTGTGTTTTTAAGTAATAACTATAGTTCGTGGCATATATCAGATTGTTTACAAAAGTTAAAGTTATTTTCAAAAAAGTACCGTGCGCTTTAATGACCAAGCTTTTTTAACGTCTTCAAACATGTACAATGTTATTTAGTAATTACGGCTAATTTTTCTTGTAACGATACTTTTTGTTTTGCATAGAGGTTTTATTAGCAAATTTCCTGTAAGTTTTACTTTTATTACACATCTGTCACATTTAGGTAGAGCAGACTGAAAGAACGTGTATCTCACTTCGTTCTTTACTTTATAAATCGATCAATATATCTTCACATAATATAAATCGAGATCGATCGATAAAAGAGTAATATTTTATATTAGACATGCATTAAAATAGGGAGGAAAAAAAATTATATATAATATATATTTTTTCTTAATGTGATTTGTAACATTATTTGATTAAATCGATTTTAAAGCATTATGAAAATTCTAGTCGATGTTTCGTGGAGCAGTGGCAATGTTTCTGGCAAATGCGACTGGATGTGAGTTCGATTAACATTCGGGGGAATGCTTATATTTGAATTATTTCTGATCTGATAAGACAGACAGCATTGAGTTTTGCCACTCAAGACGCAATGTCTCGAATCCCGGTGGAAAGTGGAGACCGAAGTGTCTCAACACTAAGATCTCTCTGCCTACCCTGCTATTTGGAAACAATGTAAAACTAAAAAACCAGATGAAGTAAGCAGGTGTCGAAATTAAATTCGTATAAAGTATTTTAGTATTTTTGCTTTAAGTTTTAACTAAAGATAAAGCTTTTAATAGCTCCTCTATAAGTACTTAACAAAATTATTCTGTCATTCAAAGTAAACTGTAGTACGGCATGTACTTTGATTATAAGCATGCAAGTGTTTTGTAAGTGTTTTTTGAAATGAGCAAACTCTTTAGAAAATGCAGAATTTCTTTCGTTTTTAAGATTACTTTTACCATTAACGTAAAAATATTATGGAAATATATAGAAATATGAAATGAATATAATAATATCTTATGAGTAAATAAGAATTGCTTTTAGGTACACATCACTTCGTACATGTAACTACTACAAATTATTTATAAATTATAACTTAAGCAAAGCTAATATCGTGTCAACAAAAATAGGTAAAATTGAAAGGCTGTAAGAACAACATACAGTATAAAAGGTTATAGGGATATGGTACAGTCAGCTAAGTTGTAAGATTAATGCTTTTTATATAATTTCTATAATGAAAATGACTATATTACTGTACTAAATACGAGAACTTAGGAGAATACTGGTAGTAATTTTAGTATAATTCACTAATAATACAAGTAAATAAAAAAAGAAAATGTCGGTTTATGTATTTTTAAATTTGCCCTTTTCAGAAATCTGTTTTCAATCTCAATATTAATTATACATATGCTAAAATATGACTTCAAAAAAGCGATATAACCTTTTTTTAGAGTATAATAGTAAATTGTATGTTACTTTAACACAATACATAAAAGTATAGCATAAGCTAATAAATGTGTAGGAAAATAATATATTTATGAACAAAAAATTCTATACAAATTGCTATGTGATATTATATTATACATTTTAAATGTTGCTGACTGTACAAATATACCTTTCACATTACTCCGACTGACAATATGATGTCTACAACGTACCGTTCAGAATAACGGACATATTGAACTTTGAAATTCTAGCAATACCTTTCGCGATTGCCATGAAACTAGATTTAATATTGATTGTTTTTGTTCGTCATATAAGACTGGTTATCAAATATAGATACTAAAGTTTTTTTTTATTTAAGCAAATCTTTTTTAACAATTTTATTTTAAAGTTCACACGCAAAAATTTAAGCGCATAGCTTAGCGGTCAGAGCGCTTGAACGGTTTTCAAGACGGGTTGAAATCCCGCTGCGTTCAAAATTTTTAAACGTTTTCTAAATATATGTATTTAAGCAAATTTTAGTTTTCGTTTTATTATAAATTATGCATATTTCAGCATTTATATATATGATTTCTTGCATTATACGCTCTTTTACATGAGTACCTGCAACTTGGAGCATGTTTCATTTGTTCATGCTTAATACGACTCTTTATCCCGTTTAATATGCTATTTATACTGTAACGGCAGCGACCGATGACTAGCTGACCTATACATTCTAAGTATCTTTGTATCCAGTTACTCATTGCAGGATAGATATAAGTGATGATGCCTTCGTATTAGAATTAATGATTAACTTTACGTTTAAATGTATCGAAATAAAAACAAAATTACGTCAATTGAACATGTGATTAACTCACTCAAAAGGAAGAAGAGGAAGAACCTAGGTTGTGTTGAAAAAGCAGAGCTCCGGTTTTGTTAAATTAGAAATTAATTTTACTAAATTATTCTAGCGAAGACACATTGCACAATTTAAATACTATTTGAAGTCATCAAAATACAAGTAAAATTTAAGTAACCTAAAATTTTTAATTATAAATAATACTTATCAAATAAATGTGATATAACGTAATACTATAATAAAATTTATACTTTTACCAAAATATTCATTTCGTAACAATTTTATACGTGTATAATTGAATATCTTCACGAAATAAGTCCCTAAGAAATCGTATTAAAGGGATTTTTATTTAAACATACTGGTACTGGTACACAACAGACACATGGTCAGTATCCTTTTACCTGACTACGGGACACCAAAGGGGGTAATGTGTTTATCAGTCTACGTTTGTCCCCATCTAGCGTTGTAGAGACCAAACGCGGCCAAATTTTGTATAGAGGCAATATTGTCAAAATGACAAAAATGAAAAAATATATCAACTACGTGAATTGGGGCATTATTGAACAGATTCAAAAATTCCTTTCAGTATTTATCATTTTAAGTTACAGTTTAAGATATATAACAATTAAAATGATTTAATACACGTTCTTTCGCTAATTTTCATACTTATAACGAAATACTAAGATATACAGATTGAAATCACGGACTGCTAAAGCAGACGCTGGTTTCAAATCCAAGGCCCAATACAGTCAGGGGACTTAAATCATAATATGAGCGACATTCGAAGACGTACTAACTGTATTTTAATATATTTTTTCTTAACATGCGAGCTGCATTTAAAGCGAGCTAAAACCTTTAAGTGAACGGTATCCTTAAGTCCCAACTAGGTCATGAATTAAAAAATATACACCGATTGAAAATATTCAAGGACATTACTAACCACCGCAGGCCCAAGTCAAGGTCCCACGTTCCGTTTAAGGCGCTATTCCACCCTATTTATTTATAGCTTCTGAAATATTATTAATACTAATTTCGATACTTCCGACAAGCCATTAAGATTTTATCACAAATTAAGTATTACGCAAGTACCTTTTATAAGTTACAGTAAATATTTTTGACTAAACCAATCCTCAAAGGGATACTATTTAGTTTTCTTTCTGCTACACGCTTTTTCTCGAATACCATGCTATTTTAGTAGTTAGTGTCAAGACAGTTCGTTCTGCACTTTCCGCCCGAAAGCGAGACAATGCGTGTTGAGTGACGTTTGTTTTAGGTACCAGAGCGGTGGAATAAAAATATTTCAAATATTATCATTCCACCTAGTGGGAATCGAACCCACAACCTATTGCGTTTAAAATCAGATGCTGTATCACTGGGCAACGATGGCCTCAACTAACTATTTAGCACGATTATTATACTAAATTATCTATTTAAAAATATATATTTTTATTTTTAAGCCTTATTTATTTATGTACAAAGACAATAAATTAAAAACAAAGAGTTTAAAATTGCCTGAGGATATTGGTAAATACGTAGAAGATGCAAACAAGAAACCTTTATTACTGCACATTCTTGCGAATTTGTTAATTACTTTGAAATGTACAGTGTTTTAGCCCAAGTCTGGTATATATACCATACCAGACATACCAAACTTGGGCTAAAACAGACACAGTGTAATTGTTCAAAAATTCAACCTTGAAGTCCTGTCCAATTCGATATCGGACGTTCACCTTATGATATACTCTTAAACAGTCATGTGTCATTATCTATATTATAAACTTTATTATAATGTCGTAATATTTGGTAGTAATAACTCGGAAGGCCATCGTTTAGGGTCAGCATTTGACTGAACAAATATTTTCATTCCTCCGCTTTGGTAACTAAGACAAAACGCGGTGTTGAGTTCCGCCACTTAACACGCAATGTCTTGATTTCGAGCGGCAAGTTGAGAACGGAGTGTCTTGACCCCAGGTTCTCCCTGACTATCCTACTTTGCAGGAAAAGTGGGAAATTGACGTTTCTCGGATAACGCTAGTAGAATAAAAATATAACAACCTCCACTTAGTAAACGCAAATTGGTCAAAAAATTATACGCGTTATACGAGAATTATTATATCTGATGGATACGTCATAAAATTGTGCGTGAGATGTTTGTAACTTGAACCAAGGACAACCAAATGAGACGGTCTGCGTGACCCAAGGCTTCTCTGTCATAGAACCTAATGTCTGTTTGGTATTATTAATAGAGGTGGAAAAGTTTTGTTGTATCCAAAAAGCGTGGTTTAAACGACAGGGCAAATTAATAATACAGCTTGTTTTTACGGTAGTAACAACGCTTTATTATGGTAAATATTGAATGTTATCATTTCGTCTATGAAGGTCACTTAGGGGGTTTACAGATTTGTAAGAAGTGACTACTCATAGAATGGCAAAATTAATGGCAAAAAATAGTGTTAACACACTATTTTTTGAATTTTCATTCTGCTTCAGTAAATAAAATGTTTTAAATTATACATGTAAATAATATTGAAATCGTAAACCGTACTTTGTCTTACCAAAACGGAGAAATGGTAATAATTTATATATAATCATTCCTCCGAAGTCGAAGTCGAGTGGTCCCACACCACAGCACGTTTTAGAGACGCTGTTACACTGCGCCACGAAGGTGTCTAGTAATTTTAATAATTATTTAAAAACAATACTCATTTTATAAACAATAGGTACTCTCTATTGTTTAAAAAATATTGAAAATTCACGTTATACTAGTCGTCGCTTCAGCCTATCGATGCCCACTGCTGGACATAGGCCTCCAAGGATCGTCGTCGTCGATCGTCGGTCCATCTATTGGACCTGCCCAATGTCGGCTACTTTTGTTCTCCTACAGATGTCATCATTACTGATTTTATACTAGTATTTAATACTTATTTCTATATGGACTTAAAATTTTCCAGCAACTGCCATCTAGTTCTAAAGAGCATGAGCATTTTCTTTGAATTTCGCCACTGTAGGAAAATTGTTCTTGTTGGAACTACATAACGCTTTTAGTAGGCACTAGAGGGCTCCGCTGAATAATTCATGTATGTTTAAAATTTTACTATAATATAAAACATATAACTAAATTTGAAAAACTTAATGTGTATTTTTATATTTAATAAAAAATCTCTAAAAAAAGGAGTGATCAAAAAATATTGCTATTTTTAGAATTTTATTTTTTGCTTATTTCGCATATCAGAAGCATATCGAGTATATTTTTAAATTTCAATATTATATATATATATATATGTCCACGAAAAGGAACAAAGAACGAAACAAATAAATACATTTAAAAGTTCTATATTGTAGTAGACCGTTAAGAAGAATGGAACGTAATCTATTTTATTTCTCGTCGCATGGTAAGAACGTTTTTATTATCAATACGTAGCAAATGTTAAGTGTTCTAAGCAGATTTAATATAAGATAGATTTGTGAAGGAATTTATGCATACTAATATTATAAAAAGGTCAGCGTTTGTGACAATATCCGAAGTGATGGGTGGTAATATCCGAAATTACCGAATCGATATTAAATGTTCTCTCACTGTTAAAATGCCACATTATCCGTGATTGCTATAAGCTACTTTTTTCTCCTATTTTTTTTTACAGGAGTACCGTCCACATCCATATCTTATGATGTCGCGATTTCGAGCACCATTAACCGTTATTGTCTGAACAGCTGCATTTTCAATGAAGAATGGCATGTGCTAGCAAAGTCGTGGAGGCCATTTGCCCAATATGCTATTCCATACATAACCTGACATTGTATACTATATAAATCAATAAAAAATTTACAAGTTTTAATTATAAACCTGTGTTTTCTATCCAAATTACTTCTTGTGTGAATTTTGGGACACTTTTATAAGACAACTCGATTTATAATTTTATTTGGGGGGTTTTCTATTATTTTATTCTTTTATCAATAACATTTTAGCCGTTGATTTAAAAAGAAAAATATTTGCTTTTTACTAAATGCAAATAATAATTTTGTTAAACATGAATACTTATTACTAAACATTTAATTCTGATCCACCACTCAACACGCAACGTCTCGTTTTCGAACGGAAAGTGGAGAACGAAAAAGTATCTTGACATTAGGATTTCTGTGACTACAATAGAGTCTATTTGCTGGAAAAAGCGTAAAGTGCCATAAATGCCACTTATTTTTTTGCAGCTTTACTTATATAAGTACTTGTAATGGCGATAACTTGACGATTACAATTGTTACTCATATAAATTATTTTACAGTTGTTTTCATGACTCTCAGAACATATAGCAGATATATCTAAAGTTTTAATCTTTAGATCTTTGGGTATTTTGTGGAATATCAAATACTTTTCCTGATGTCACTCGTTATTATTTTTGTACAAATTTTCTAACTTGTATTGTATCCTTCGTATTACGAAATATGTATGTAATATATAATAATTTAGAGAGAATTTGTGATGTAGTTGGAATTTATTTGTCGATCGGTTCCTGAAGGAATAGTGAAATAGGTCACGGATATGTTCATGCACGGAACCAGTGTAATTGAAGGAATAACGAACATGAATTAGGTTGTAATTGGCAGAAAATCTGATAAGAAAAGGCTCAATATATTGTAGAACTCATCAGTTGTTTTTGATTCTTTTTGATTCGTA
Source organism: Podotricha telesiphe (assembly GCA_038994665.1). Taxonomy (NCBI): domain Eukaryota; kingdom Metazoa; phylum Arthropoda; class Insecta; order Lepidoptera; family Nymphalidae; genus Podotricha; species Podotricha telesiphe. The sequence goes on from JAOYRR010000157.1 coordinate 86,548, forward strand.
ACTTTTACAGATTCTTAAATTTTTCTGATTTTTTCTGATGCTGGGATGATGAGTGAAACTAGTATTACGCCAATTCGTTTCATATTTTAATTAAGAGTGTCGAGTCCCGTGGCAAAATTATACATAAAAATGTTGAAATGTGATGGAATGTCAAAAATGTGAAATTTTATATGAGCAAAACTATATAACTTAAATTTAAATATTGCTTTTATACTCTCAGGGTAACATTTGGATCCACAACCTAGCATAGGTTAAGAAGTTAAATATCTACTTAAGAAGTAATAGTATTTTTATGTGATTCACTATGAACATATACTTCCGTACTTTTCTTAGATTTTTCTGAATTATACCTAATTTATTCGAGATATTTAAACGTCGCCGTAGACGGCACAATCTTAAACAAAACGGTTTACAATTGATCATAATATATTTTTTGTATATGTATTTATGTATCTATATTTGTTTATTAATATAAACTTCATAAGTTTAAGCACTTTATGCGCCTCTGCGTTATTTTGAAGTGATAAGGCTGCCATTGCGTATTTATTTTAAGTATACACTTTATGTAAATAATTGACAATCTTAGTGTGAGATGAATTAGTATTATTATTACAATTTTTGGTGTCGCTTAACTAGATTTCTTTTTATTTATCTATAATAAATTTGTACATATTTTAATTTATATAGCTTATAATTTGATTGATTCTTTATATTAATATATAAAAACAAAGGAAAAGGATGAATGTTAATAAACCTAAGCAAACATGGACCATCCAACATTACTCGCCAAAAATATTGGTCCTAAAATTCATAATTTTACAGCGAGACGAAAACAGACTTGAATCATAAAATTACGTAAATACTCGAAAAGAATGCTAACTTTTTTCCCATCATACTGATGTTCTTCAAATTTAAAGGCTATTTCTATATTTATATCCCTTAAAAAGTTTTCAATATACATTTTGTATAATATTTATTTTCGATTTTTCCACATCTAGTAATATGAGACCATCTAGGCGCAGTGAGACATCGTCTGACTGTAAACACGATAGATTATGGGTTGGATTCCCACTCGGGGAAAGATTATATTTAAATTGATCTTGTATCTGCGCTACTAGTATTTAAGACAAAGCGCGATATAGAGTTTCGCCAGTTAACACGCAATGTCTCGATTTCGGAAAATAGAGAACAGAAAAGTGTTTAGACACTAGGTTAAAAGGTGCAAAAAATGGTGAATGACCTTTATAAGAAGACGATAAGGGGTCTTTTTTAGTATTTTATTTTATATTTTAATTGAGTTGTTTGGCTTAGGCCGAGGTTAGACTAAATCGGATTATACACATTTATCAACTTAATTTGAACTCGCTTCATAAAATCTCAGCCTATTTTCATTTTGTCAAGTTGTTTGCTTACAGTAATTTGAAAAAGATTCAACATGCTTTGACTTCTTTAATTTCTAATAAACATAATGAACTTCAAGTTCATCTCTTTTAAAATTATAGATGTCGCTAGTATTTTGGCAATGCATTTATTTAAAAAAGTATATTTTTTTTATTTCATGTGAAGCTCATATTTTGAAAATTGAAATGAATGTTTGAACATTATGTCCAACTCCATAATATATATTACCGTAAAGGCGTGTCGTGAAATGAACTTTACTGTTTTAAAAGCTTACAAAAGCTGTCTCAGTATATAAATTTTCCTAAAACCAGTACTTAGCGAATGAAAATCTGTATTTATTTTATACTTGTTTATTTTTATATTGCACGTGCATACGGAAAAGGAAACTTACTGATGTATCATTTTGTTCCTAATTTGTAAATTTATATTTATTGCAAGTTAGTTAGTTTATTCTAATAATGTGACCGAAGTCAGGTAGTGCAGTGGGATAGCAGATAGCAAGTGGTTGTGGATTCGATCCCCACTCGGGGAAATGAATTTATGATTAAATTATTTAAATTTTCTCGCTCCTGAAAGATGAGGTACGTCGTTGAGTTTCACAATTTAACTCACAATGCCTTATTTTTTTAATAAAAAATTTTCAATATACTTCTTTACCACCACTTTCTAGAGTAAAGTAAAGTCGGACTTAAAAATTATAATAAGCGTATTACAAAATTAACTTTTGCACAAACTTTTATATTCTTACATAGTAAATTATATCTTTTCCAAGATATGAAATATACTGAAACTTCTAACGAAGGAAACCTCACGTTATCGATTATTGGCGAACCTCCATCCTCTGATATGACACTACCTGAAATTTACACTTCTTTGTAAGAAAATAGAATGCGATAATATAATTTAACTGGTAAAAAAATATAAAAACAAAGAGATATAAAATTGAGTTATTTACATTTCTTTTATGACTTTTTTACTTTGTTGTAGAACTAAGTTAGACGTGATACATTCATTGCCTAACTTTTATATATCATAAATATAACATTCAATTTAAAGTAGACTGATTGAAATGCTGCTTTTATATGAATACATATAGCATTGCTACACAAATGTTTGTTATAACGTGTAATGAAAAGTGTATTTGAATAAGCGAACAATAAATTATAAAAACACATTCAGATTATATTATGAGCTCGATTAATTTGTAGAAGATTTAAATGAAACCCTGTCTGTAGACAAAATGTTCTTATATTTAAAGGTGTTTTTCAAAACTGGCAATGTACTTGGGGATTAATATTTATTTTACTTTATTTTACATATTTGATCCATCAACATTTGTTTACACGGTACATATATAAAGAAGAAACATAGTAAACTGAACTTAATCTACGTATCATAAACACTAAGAGGCGGATACAGAATTCAGGAAAGAAAAAAAACATAATAAGCTCCTAAGTGCGAGCTTCAGCTAAACAAACAAAAACAATGAAACTAAAATTAAATAAAAGACAGTTTCGATATGATCGGAGTATATTATTTGACACTATACTTATTAAGCAAGTTGCAGAGCCTAGGAACTGGAGACTTTCACGTCTCCCGCTCATAGCAGGGACATTTTGGTTTGGATATTTTTTTGTGACATTGCACGAAAGTAGCGGAACTCAACGCCGTGCTTACGTGCTCGCGGATATATGGAAACAACGTTAAATACACTAATTACTTCCGATGAATTTATGAAAATTGAATTCACAACCATCGCATGTAAAATGAGGCATTGTTCACTGTGTCATATAGCATATGTTTAAAATAAAGAGAATTTGGAAATAATAACTTAAAATCTTGTCTAGAATACTAAAAAGTAACGATGTGACGTTCATTTTTTTTCAAACAGAGCAACTATGTACGTAAAAATTACTTAATGAATTACTATATGTTACTTTGAAATTGATTATTCAGAGGACTTTTGGTATACTTAACTCACATTTTTGTTATTATATGCGATTTTATTTGATATGGTTCGCTGTAAGTGCTGTTTTTTTATATTTCTTATTAAATATGCATGTTAAATTCCTTGAAAAAAAAGTAGGTAATATTTTTAAACACATAGGAAAATGAAAAACATTATTAGAAAAAGTAAAAATTTTAACGGCTTATAACGGTAAATCCTGCTGGAATTTAAACACGACTCTTTGAAGCGTCAAAGCGCTTGGACCGCTAAGCCACAGTTACGCTAGGCCTAAACTTAGGCAACGTCATTTTTCAAAAATCAACCGCCAAAGTTTTGCAATAGGGACTGAAAGTTTGTATGAAAAACTTACGTCACTTGATATGATAGCCGATATTGATGAATTTTCTCATGAAGAGGGCCATCAAATAGGGCCTACCATTTTTTTCAAAAACCAACCCTTTAGTAGCTAAAATAAGGGATGAAAATTTGTATGAAAAATCTAAGCCACAGTTGTAATATTTAATTAAATTAACATATTAAATTTACTTATACAAAAAAATATATCGAAAGCTACCTAATTTGATAAATTATCAATCAAGGCACTTTATTTCCGATACGTATGATTAAGAATCATATTAGACCAGCTAAACTATAAGAAATAAGTAAATACTTCTTTAGTAAAAGTCAATATGGTATGCAGTTTTTGTTAACAAATAAAAATTATTAAACTTTGCGGCCATCGTGGCACAGTGGGATACGCCTGACAGTGGACGATGGTTGTGGGTTCGGTTTCCACTTTCAATTTTTATTTTTATTATTATAATAAAGAGCACAGGTGGATTATAAAATACGTCGTCGACGACGAGAACATTAAACAAATCTTACGTGCTTTAAATCAAACTAGTACTTTCAATGTATAAGTTTGTATTGCTGAATTGGCAAAGTTTAATGACCGAAATTGCATATATATTATGCTCTTTAATTTCCACTCAATATGTATTGTTATCATACAGCTCGCCATGCGATCATGAAAACTGTCTCCCGGGATCACTATATATTTGAGACGTGATAGACTGCGAAGCAATATATAAGGTTATTATTCATATATTATTGCACACCAAAGTTACTTAATGCTATTTTACTTTAATTTTATTTGTGATTAAATTGTTTATTTTAATAGTTATAATATAACTGTATTTATCGATTAACTAGTTAAATCTGTTAAACGGAACTTCAAACTTCTTACACACTTATCAAAAATATTAAAATTATAATTATAATTACATATATTATGATATGAGAAAATCATTTTTACAAAACGTATGAATATTTCAAAGTAATAGAATTCGAACCCGTGATACCAACCCCCGAAGATTTTGAAAGCATGTAAAATTTGAAAAATGAAAACCAAAATAAAGCTTTTTCTTACTTGTAATACCTGTTAATTAGTAGCAAATCCTTGACATGACAGTAGGTAGTTTAAACCTGTTTACATTCTAGAAACTTAATTTAATCAGATATAGTAATTATAAAAAACTTGTTTAGTTACTACACACCAAACTGAGATAGATTGACTTGGTTATTTCTAGATATCTAAAGATGTGAACTTTATTGAACTTAAAAATTACATCTATATTTGATAAGGCTATATAAGGATATCTATGCCTAGATAAATCATATTATAAAGTTTAAACTTAAACATTTCTATATATACATAATTTTAGATTTATTGTGCATATTTATAAACAGTATAAGTCACGATGATATGAAAATTCTATGACATAATTCCGAATGAAACGGAGATTTAACGCACAGTAGCTTAGACAATATATCCAAGCCTTGTAGAGGTTCAGACTATTTAACATTTAAAATTGTATACGACAAAGTCAAACTTTCTTTCTTTCGAATGAGAAATATTAACAAAAAAAAAGAACAAAGTGACATTTTTCGGAATATCGTTTTTAAGTATCATATGTACTCGTATATAGGTAACAAACAATCAAACACCATCAGTTGTATGTTAGACCATTTAAAAAGAAATTCCACTGTAGCGCTGTGGGATAGCGTATGAGGAATGATTATATTGAAATTATTTTCATTTCTCTCTGGTCATAAGACAAAGCGCGGCGTCGAATTCTGGCCACTATACTCGTAATGTCTCGAATTAGGACGGTAAGTGGACAACGGAGTGTCTTGAGACTAAGTTCTCACTGACTACCCTGCTATGCGGAAAAAAGCGTGAAGCTAAAAGAAAACATTGAAGCAACAGTGGGACTAGATATAAACTTTACTAAGAATTAATTGACTGTGGTAAAGCACATTATTCTAGAGGTGCGTGTGTAAGCTTTTGCTCTCTTAGAATTATTGTGTATTTTTCATTATTCTTTTTTATGTTAATTTATATAAGTGTGAAAATGGTTTCTGAAGTTATTATTATTAGCATGTAAATGAATCTAAAATGTAATGCTATGGGTCCACATGGTTACATGTTTATATATATATATAAACTCGTGGCTTCACCTGTGTAAACTACCCGTTTAAACTATTTAGGTGTTTCGCCCACCCGCGTTCTCGATTAAATAGTTTAAATTTATAATTTAAATGGTTAAAATTTTTTTACTTATCAACCGAATTGAAATGAACTAAACACTAAATGTTAAGAGAAGGTTATCAAAATACAATCGTCAACTGAATTGATATCGGTTAATCTTTTTTCTGGGTGAGCGTGCACAAACGCACAAACGCACAGACAAACAGAAAAGAAAATATAAAGTCATTGGATTGAATTCTATTATATTGATATGTCTTCCATGTACAGACGTTGATCAGTTACATTTTTATTGTATATGTATAGATGTGTTTTCCTGGCTTTGATTAAGG